>CM066032.1:793164864-793657532 GCA_033557465.1 Ichthyophis bannanicus
AACATTCTGGACCTCATATTCGCCCCCCAAGCAGTTCTTGATCAACCACAAAATATCATGCTATCATTGACATCAGTACCATGGTCGGATCATAAGCTCATCACTTTTCAGATGCCTACCCTCAACAAGCCACAAAGGCCCAAAATGGATTCAAGCAAGACCACCTACCCAATGGCCAGACGTTTCCACCCATTTAACAGAGAACACATCCTCAACGAAACGAGCACGCTCTTGGATAAGACTTCCCTAGACCTAGAGGAGCTGATCACTGCCTGGAACAGCAAACTCAGCACAATCGCAATCCGTTCCCCAACAAACAAGGCCCCAAAGAAAAGATCATCTGCCCCATGGTTCACAGCCGACTTGAGGGCATCACTAACCCTTCTACGGAGGCTGGAAAAGTGCTGGAGGAAGTCACGCACCAGTAGTGACCAAGCAGCATACATCCAACACCTGCATACAAATCACAAAGCCATCACAGACAAGATGAGGCAACACCACACAGACACCTTGAAACGGTCATTGAATAAGCCGCATGACCTGTTCAACTTAGTCAAATCTCTTGCTAAAGAACCTACCCCTGAGCACCTTGGCGGTATACACCCGCAGGACTATGCTGTCTTTATGCAATCCAAAATGTGCAAGACCGACAAAATAGTGATACCTGGCCCCCCCGGCGAACAAGAGTACCCAGCATTTCTAACTTCCTTTTCTACACCTTCAAAGAGAATTATCAAAGACACCATCTCAGCCCTAAACACCACCACTGCACACACAGATCCTTGTCCAGCATTCTGGATAAAAGATTTGCGATGTGACCTCGCCCCAATCATAGCCAACATAAGCCTATCCTTTAGCACTGGGTCCTTCCCCTCTACTCTCAAGCAGACCTCCGTTAGACCCCTTTTAAAGAACGCCAAGCTAGACCCCCAAAAGGTGGAGTCGTACAGGCCCATATCCAGCATCCCGATGCTCGCAAAAATCATTGAAAAGATAGTGTGCAAGCAATTACAGGATCATATCGACACCAATGCCCCACTAGATCCATCCCAACATGGATTCAGAGAGTCACATGGAGTTGAAACACTACTCACAACTCTTTTCAACAATATAATTTCAGGCGTTGACAACATACGACATGGTTTTGCACTCATCTTTTTAGATATAGCAGCGGCTTTCGACTCGGTATGCCACGAGATTCTCCTATGCCGGCTAAGAGAAAAAGGCATCAGCGGAACAGCGCTCGAGTGGTGCAGATCTTACCTGTCTGGAAGATGGCAACATGTTCGAGCAGACGAGTCTACATCCGAACCATTTCCACAAAGTCAAGGAGTGCCTCAAGGATCCTCCCTATCATCCTTGATGTTTAACATATACATCCAACCCATCTGCGACATCATTAGATTGTTCAATGTGAGTTGCATGATATACGCTGACGATGTGCTGTTATACATGCCAATATCCCTTGATTGCCTAGACCTTACCCCTCTGACTAAGTGCTTCAACACCATATCCGAATGGCTCCTATCACAAAATCTGCGAATCCAACACAAGAAAACGGAGGTTCTTTTCATCTCGAGAAATCCCAACGTCACACCACCCAGCTGTTTGAAGGTAAATAATGCCGAACTACAAGTAAAATCAGCTATACGTTACCTTGGGGTGACGTTGGACCAAAATCTCGACATGAAGCAACACATAGCTAACACTGTAAGAGCGATCTACTTTAAAATCAGATCCCTCAGACACTTACGCCCGTTACTCGAACCAGATGATTTCCGCACCATTTACCAAGCCCTTATCATTCCTCATTTCGATTATTCAAACTTCATACTACAAGGACTCCCCCGATCCACCTTGAACCCCCTGCAGCTTGCTATGAACAGTTCAGCGCGGGTACTCTTCGGAGTCTCCAGGAGAGAGCATATCACACCCCTCCTGAAACAGCTGCACTGGCTCCCCATTCAAGCCAGGATCAGTTTTAAGACCTTGTTGATGACTTTCAAAGCTACCAAGGGGCTCTCCTCCTCTCTATCTGACCTCATCCAACCATTGCACCCAACAGACTAAGAAGAACCGCAGAGACCAATATGCTATCAATACCGAAAGAAACGACAAACTGCACCAAAACAACATCTAACAGAGCCTTCAGACTCTGCGCCCCAAGTCTGTGGAACACCCTACCATCACAGATCAGAGTAATCCCCAACTTGAGCCAGTTCAGGAAGGCCCTGAAACATTTCCTCTTTATCAAATATCTCACTGACAGCTCTGAACCCCAGTCACACTCGAATAGTGCGTCCCCAACAATGTAAAACACCAAACAGTATCCGTTCTCATTCAACTTCATATGTATATAGTTTACCTTGTTCTCGAAGTTCCATTTCCTCTTCAATGTAATGACCAGACATATGTTTATTGTCGGATGTTGTTGTTCTATGTAAACCGTGCTGATTGCAAATAGTGCGGTATATAAGAAATGTTAATAAATAAATAAATAAATCAGAGAGGGCTATGCCTTGGAGTTACAGAGTCCGTGTCTGACTCTTTCATCAAGTCTCCGTGCAAGGCGGGAGAGAGCTGTTTGTGGAGGGAGCTGCCGCGGTTTACTCTGCACCGCGGAGCAAGTGGCAGTTTTGGAGTCCGGTGCCTGCTGCAGTCATCGCAGGCAGAGAGTGGCCGCCCTCGGGAGTGGAGGATCCCCCACGAGCCCTACAAAGTCTAGCCGAGGTGAGACCTGTTTGGGAGAGAGCTGTTTGTGGAGGGAGCTGCCGCGGTTTACTCTGCACCGCGGAGCAAGTGGCAGTTTTGGAGTCCGGTGCCTGCTGCAGTCATCGCAGGCAGAGAGTGGCCGCCCTCGGGAGTGGAGGACCCCCAACGAGCCTTATAAAGCTCAGCTGTTTTTTCACGCGGCTGCGTGAACGCGGCCTGCGGGGTCGCGTTCTAAGGGGAACCTCTGCTCCTTATGTTCTCCTTGGGTGCGTCTTGGGAAGTAGAAGCACTCGCAGTTCGGCCTGACTATGGGGAAGCGCAAGGCTAAAACATCTGCCCAGGCATCGTCAGGTGAAAGAGGTAAGGTGTTTGGCCCCATGGACAGGCATGTAACTGCTCTTCCACCTGCTAATCAGTCTCTGGACGGGGCGTCCTTGAGCCCCGATGTCCGGACACCACCTCCTTTCCCTCTGCCTACCTCTTCGTCCACTCCTTTGAAGGTACATTCATCAGTTACATCTCCGGTGTTAGTCCCAGTTAGTCCAGCGGCATCAACTATTGATTCTCTACCATCTAAAAGTGAGGTGACGCTTTCTGATATTTGGTCAGTGCTATTGAATATAGAGACACGTCTTTCTTCTACTGTTACTTCTTTGTGTCAGTTTTCACATGATGTTGTTAAAAAAGTGAATGTAATTGATGATCAAATGACCAATATTGCAGGTTCCCTCACTCTGGTTAATTCCCAGCTCCAATCGTATAAGGATTGCCATTTAGGTTACTTGAAAGATGTTTCATCAATTTCCTATCGTTTGGAATGTTTGGAGAATTACCAGCGTGCTAGGAACCTTCGTTTCTTAAATTTTCCATCCACCCACTTGCTTTCTCCTGAGATTCTATTAAGAAAATACTTGTCTGAAATTTTGCATCTAGTTGACTCTGTAGATGTAGTACAAATGTATTCCTTTTTTCCTAAGGCTGGGGCTTCAGATCAGGCTCGGGAGGGTTCTCCCTTGGCTGATTCGGTAGGCCCTAACCTTACAGAGTTTTTGCAAGATTCACTTGATATCATCCCAAAGAGATGTACTTTGGTGGTGACTTTCGGGTCAGAATCACTTAAATTGAGAATTATACGAGTTTATTTCAAGTACAAGGATGTGGTGTTTTGTGGTTATAAACTTCAGGTTTTCCCTGATGTTGGCAAGATTACTCAGGCTCGCTGGAAACAGTTTCTTGAGCTTAGAACTCGAGTGCTTGCGTTGGGGGCTTCTTTTTTTTTGAAGTTTGGTAACTTATGAAGGTCATGATTATGCTTATATTGATGTGGCTTCACTTAATCAGCTTCTTGCTGATAAGGAGAGCGTTGGTAGGCAGGAGGATATTTAGGTGGGATGGTTTATGTTTGGCTCCCTGTTTTGGAGTTTAATTAACACCTATTTACTTTTATTTGTATCTATATCTCTTGTAGGATTATATGCAGTCTCTCTCTCCTTGATGTGTATTATATTGATATGCTATTTTTGCTCTTGAATGTATCATTCACTGTGTATATTTGTACTTTGTATTTTTTCTTGCATTTGAGAAAATTTAAATAAACAATGTAAAAAAAAAAAAAAAGTCTCCGTGCAAGGCACCTCTCAAGCACATGGCAGTGGGGGACACGGTATGTCGGCTGTTGTTTCTCCAAGTCATTGTTCCGGTTTCTCCCGATCAGTATGGCGTCGGTCGATACTCGATCTATTTTGTGGTTCCAAAAAAGGACGGAACGTTCCAGCCAATTTTAGATCTCAAGAGAGTGAATTGGTGTCTCCGGGTGTCGCACTTTCGGCTGGCGACTCTCCGATTGGTCATTGTAGCAGTAAGAAAGGGAGAATTTCTTACATCCTTGGATCTGACAGAAGTATATCTGCACATTCCCATTTGGCAGGAGCATCAGAGGTTTCTCAGATTCGCAGTGCCGATGGGGCATTTTCAGTACCAGGCGCTTCCGTTTGGACTAGCTACAGTGCCACGAGCATTCACCAAGGTCATGGTAGTAGTTGCAGCGGCATTGTGAATGGAAGGAGTGTTGGTGCTCCCTTTATTTATTTATTTATTTATTTAACACTCATTTATATACCGCATCTTCCAGAGATCAGTTGCAGTTTACAATAAACAACAATCAACAAAGCAGGGTTTGTTTTACATGGAACATCTTATAACAACAAACAATGTATTAACTAAACAGCTTATGTAAATACAGAACAGATTAAACTATATACAGGTACAAGTATGTAGACATTAGAGATTGGATCATCATATATTTTCAGCTATGTATATTATCTGTTTAGGTGAGAGGGATTTTATTTGACATAGTCAGGTATCTAGTTAGCCTTTATCTAAATCGAGTGAAGGGTTATCTATGTTGTTGTAGTGCTTGGTAAATAGATAGGTTTTTAATTTTTTATGGAATTCCATGATCTCGGTTAGTGTTCGTAGATCCTCTGGGAGGGAATTCCAAATGGTTGGGGCTGCATGTGAAAAGGCTCTATTTGTTAATTTATTTGCTTTTATGAAATCTTTCGGAGTCTTTAGTTTGTTTAATTGTCCTTTTCTGTGAGTGGACTTAGAAGATTCTTTACAGATTAGTTTACATAGTGTGGTTGGAGCCATATCATTTAAAGCTTTGAATGAGGTTATTATTGTTTTATATATTATCCTGCTTTGTATTGGTAACCAGTGAAGGGATGCCAGTATTGGTGTTATGTGTTGGAGTGAGTGTACTTTCATTATAATTCTAGCTGCTGCATTTTGTGCTAGTTGGATTCTTTTAATGTTTTGCTTTGATATACCTATTAGTATTAGGTTGGCAAAATCGAAGTGAGGGGTTATGGTAGCCTGGATTATATTAATAAAATCTTGTAAAAATACTAGAGGGCGTAGTTGTTTAAGGATTTTGAGCTTGAAATAAATTTTCTTTATGGTATTTCTGATGTGAGTGTCCATTGTAAGGTGAGTGTCTAGAATAATACCTAAATATCTTACTTCGTTTTTTATTTTAATTTCTTGGTTTTGTAGTGCTATGTGGGTTGGAGGGATATATGATTGATTTTTTGTTACGATTAGTACTTCAGTTTTAGAGTGATTTATATGGAGGTTTTGAGCTTTTAGCCAAGTTGTAATTTCATTAAAGCAGTCTGATAGGAGTTGTAACGGTAGATTAGGGATCGTGAATGGGATGTACATCATGATATCATCCGCGTATAGATGATAGTGTACGCCAAATTTTTTAAAGATATTGCAGACCGGTTTTATGTAAATATTAAATAGAAGGGCTGATAACGCTGAGCCTTGTGGTAAACCAATTTCTTTTTTATATGTAGTGGAGGTTTGATTGCCTATTCTTACATTTTGCGTTCTATTATTTAAATAAGAGGTGAACCATTTATGTACTGTAGAGTTTATGCCTATTTGTCTCATGTTGTTAAGCATTATGGTGTGGTGTACACTATCAAAAGCTGCTGATATTTATCTAGACGATTGGTTGATAAGAGCAAAGTCCAGGGCGGAAAGTGAGGCGGCTACGGCCAAGGTGGTGGAATTCCTGCAAAGCTTCTGCTAGGTGATCAACTTCTCCAAGAGCACGTTACGTCCTTCTCAGCGGCTGGACTATTTGGGCGCACGCTTCGATACGGAGTGCGGGAGAGTCTTTCTCCCTCAGCAGTGGGCATTAGGACTGCAGCGGTTGATTCGCAAGTTTCTCAGGACGTTGGCTCCCACGGCATGGGCTTATCTGCAATTGCTTGGGACCATGGCGACGACTCTCGAGTTAGTTCATGGGCGAGAGCCCACATGAGACCACTGCAAAGGGCGTTGTTGCGGAGGTGGTTGCACCAAACGGATCAGCTATCCCAGCGGCTGCCCTGTCGTCCCAAGACGCGCACAGCTCTGCAGTGGTGGTTGCATCCAGGAAATCTCGAAAAGGGAATGCCCTTGGAGGCCCCGGAGTGGATATCGCTTACAACAGATGCCAGTCTGGTGGGCTGGGGGAGCTCATTGCCAGGGACGGTTCTTGCAGGGGCTGTGGACCGTAGAGGAAAGCAGTTGGGCCATCAACAGGTTGGCATTGAGAGCGGTGACCCGGGCGCTTCAGGGATTTCAATCTTATCTCCATGGAAAGGCCATTCGCGTATTCTCCGACAACGCAACGGCAGTGGCATACATTAGTCGTCAAGGGGGTACAAGCAGTGTGGCCCTCGAGGCAGAGGCCGAGGGTCTGCTTGAGTGGGCCGAGGAGAATCTGTTAGCGCTGTAAGCGGCGCATGTAGTAGGAGTGGACAGCATAGAGGCCGATTTCTTGAGTCGGGTGAGAGTGGACCCGGGGGAGTGGGTGCTTCACCCGGAGGTGTTTGCACTGCTGGTGCGGCGCTGGAGTTCACCAGTGATGGATCTCATGGCGTCCTTTCAGTTGGCTCAGGTCGAAAGTTTCTTCAGCAGAAGAAGGGAGAGAATGTTGGAAGGCCTGGATGCTCTGATTCAGGCCTGGCTAGAAAATCAACTTCTATACGTGTTTCCGCCTTGGGTGTTGATAGGTCGAGTGTTGCAACACACAGAGCGGCACAAAGTTCAGGTGGTTTTGATCGCGCCGGATTGGCCAAGGAGGCCTTGGTATGCCGATATGATGAGACTGCTAGTGGACAGACCGTTACAGCTCCCTCTTCGGAAGGATCTTCTGTCTCAGGGTCCGCTGTTCATGCCCCAAGTGGATTGATTCTCGCTTACGGCTTGGCTATTGAAAGGGCGAGTCCGAGAGCGAAAGGCTATTCGGCGGGAGTTATTTCCACCTTACTGAGGGCATGTCGCAGGTCAACCTCGCTGGCATATGTTTGAGTGTTAAACAAATACTAAAGTCAGATCCAATAAAAGAGTGAACTACTATCAAACTTAAAACTGTGAAAAATCCACTCTACACCTTCTTCTTCTTCAACCTAAATATTTTTTTAATTTTACCAACGGTCTCAGATAAACGATACTTTTCTTGACACCTTAATATGGGTACTTGATTCACCCAATACAGTGTTCGTTCACATCAATGACCGGAGGCTGTTTTTTTGAAAGATTTTTTTGTGCTTTTCTAATTAATCTTCATCCATTTAAAAAATGGAGGAGTAACCTATTGTTTAAGACATGTTACCACCTGTGAATCTCAATTCGTAGTCTATGCAATACAATGTTCTTGTTCTCTCATATACATTGGTAAAACAATAAGGGCCTTCAACATTCGTGTGAAGGAACACGAAAGTAGATTACGTTGTCGACGGGTGGAAGCTCCGATAGTGCAACATTGCTTGGATTTGGGTCACAGTTTTGCTATGCTGAAATGCTGGTGTGTAGAATTAGTGCAAAATGGATCAAACGGGAGATCGCGAGAACAAACTCTCCTGTATCGTGAGCAATGGTGGATACACCGTCTAGGAACTGTTCAACCAACAGGATTGAATGTTAGTGTAGATTGGTTGGCCTGCACCCGGTAGTTTCCCTCAGATCAAGATAACAGGAGGGTATTTAAATCAGTGGGAAAGACGCATGCGCGGCGTCTTCCGTTAATTCAGAAAACAACGGCTAACAGCATTGAAGACTAGCAATGAAGAAAAGAATACTGGTTTGCTCTCATAAAGTTTTTCTGGTAAAGTAGAGAATTAGTGATGATATGATTGAAGAGACAAAGATATGATATGTTGAAATCAACCAAATGATTTTTTCTGCTTTTGTTTATATAGACAGAATCAAAGTCAGTAGTATATCGGAAACGTTAAACAGCCCTGGTGAAAAGCAATGTCAATATCCCCTTGATAAACCCAACAGGAGAAACGCTAGAGCGCTTGGACCATTGAGGCATTGGGGTTTTCCATTTCATCGAGCGCTGAAGGGGCATTGTTTAAGCACCGTTCTGCCTAAGATAAGTAGAATGGTGTTTGTTCTATTTTAAAGTCATTTTTTAAATGGATGAAGATTAATTAGAAAAGCACAAAAAAATCTTTCAAAAAAACAGCCTCCGGTCATTGATGTGAACGAACACTGTATTGGGTGAATCAAGTACCCATATTAAGGTGTCAAGAAAAGTATCGTTTATCTGAGACCGTTGGTAAAATTAAAAAAATATTTAGGTTGAAGAAGAAGAAGGTGTAGAGTGGATTTTTCACAGCTTTAAATATGTTTGAGTGTGGCAAGTGTTCAAGTCGTGGTGTGGGGACAGACAGTTGGTGGCGTTAAAAACGTCGCTTCCACAACTTCTGTCCTCCTTGCAAGATGGGTTTCAGAAAGGCTTAGCAGCTTCTTCTTTGAGAGTTCAGGTGGCGGCGCTGTCCTGTTATAGGGGGAAATTTTGTGGCGAGTCTCTTGGAGTTCATCCAGATGTTAAGCGTTTTTTGCACGCGGCTGCCTTGTTGAGGCCCCCGCGTAGGCAAGTCGTACTGTCGTGGGATCTGCCTTTGGTGCTGGAGGCATTGTTCCAAGAGCCTTTTGAGCCTCTGTCGAGGTCATCGTTGAAGGATCTTACTTTGAAGGTGGTGTTCTTGGTAGATATTTCCTTTGCGCGAAGGATTTCGGAGTTACAAGCTCTTTCCTGTAGGAAGCCCTTCCTTTTGTTTTTGGACACGAAGGTGGTTCTGAGGCCGGTGCTGTCATTTTTGCCTAAGGTTGTTTTGATATTTCATGTGAATCAAACGGTTTCCTTACCGGTATTCGGAGAAGGCGTGACAGGACCTTCTTCAGGAAAATTGAGGTGTTTGGATGTTCGTCGAGCGCTGAAGAGGTATCTTCTCAGGACGGCCAGCTTCCGTAAGTCGGATAGGTTGTTTGTTCTGTTTAGCGGACCAAAGAAAGGCCAGGCGTCATCTAAAGCTCCCATTGCTCACTGGGTAAAGGAAGCTATTGCGTCGGCATATATTCTGAAGGGTAAGCTGGTGCCAGAGGGGCTGTGAGCTCATTCTACTAGGGCGCAGGCGGTGTCCTGGGCGGAGTACAGTTTAGTGCCACCGGTCGATATTTGCAAGGCAGCGACTTGGTCTTCTCTGCATTCTTTTGTCAAACATTACCATCTGGACATTCAGGCGGAAAGGGATACCTGTTTTGGGTCAGCAGTGCTTCAGGTTGGTCTACCAGGTCCTGCCCATTAGAGGGTTCACTGCTCTGTTACATTCTCAAAGGTTCGGGACTAGACTGGAGGGACGATAAGGAAGGTGAAATTAGACTTACCTGCTAATTGTTGTTGCTTAAGGAACTCCAGTCTAGTCCCGTATCCCGCCCGGGGAAATTCTGTGGGTTAGAGCCTGAAGCAGAGTGGTATGACAGGTAAGCTGACTGCGTGAATGCGTAGTGTTCTGATTAGGTATGCGGTGATGAAAGGTTCTGGAAGTGCTGAAGGGTCAGCGGCTCCATAGCAGGGGATGGGGGACAAGGCACTTATATAATACATCATCGGTATGTACATAGTTTGGGGTGTGCAGCACAGTTCAGTTAGTCCATACAAGTTATTTGGTGCAGTTTGCTGCTTAATTGTTGCTCCGATGAGTCTGCTTTGTCAATAGGTTACTGGTGAAAGTGGGCGGTTCCGGAGCTTATGTACCGGTGACATCACAAGAATGATGTTTCTCAGTCTCCAAGCTGCTGGAGGAGGAGCACAACTCAAAGGTTCGGGACTAGACTGGAGTTCCTTAAGGAACAACAATTAGCAGGTAAGTCTGATTTCACCTTATTCTCCGGGAATAAGCAGGAAGTCAGTCCTCACCTATTGGTGATGCCGACAGCCTTCACGGAGGCATCTCCCCAGCTTTCAAAGAAAGCCTTTGGGAGATGCCACCACGCATGCGTGGTCCCCTCTCTCTCCCCCCCCCCCCCCCAGGGTGCTATCTTGCCTCAGTCTCCTTTTTTCCACGGAGCCCATCTGACATCTGTCTGTTTCTGCCAGAAAAAGTATCAGTTTTATGAGGTTTTTTACTCTCCTTATCCGGTCTTACACTGGTACTCTTCCAACCCCCAAGTACGCTGCCTCGGCACTGTGTCTCGGGTCCGTTTGAATTTTTCTCTTTTTTTTCTTCTCTCGGTGTGTTTTATGCCCTTTTTTGTCACTGGCAGAGCCTTGAGTCTTCAACCTAGGTGGGGCACATCCCCCCCCCATGGCCTCTAGTGGCTTCAAGAAGTGTGATAGGTGCTAGAGGGTCATGTCCCCTCACAGACACACACGACTGCTGCCTCCATTGCCTTGGGCCAGACCACGACCCAGCGGACTGTAGCCTTTGCAAGAAAATGTCATCCAAGGCCCTCAAGAGCCGTCAGCAGCAGCATGACAAATTCTTCCTGGAGTCTCCATTGACACCATGCTCCAAGGCGCCCTCTGAGGCCTTGGACTCCTGTGGTGACTCCGTTGGCCCTGAATGAGGCCACGGGTCCTCCAAGTGGAGCTCCCCGGTCAGAGAACACATGAAGAAAAAGAAACCCTCAAGGGCCACATCCATGGACTGATCCGAGAAGGCGGGGCCTCCTAAGCCAGATCCCACAGTCCACGCTGCTCGTCCAAGGGCTCGGAGCAGGAGCAGCCTACCAAGGTCACCTGGAAAGAATCTTCTGGTTATTGGCCTTGGATCCCTGAGGCCATCCATGTCAAGGACTCCCCTTCAGAGGAACCGGCGCTGGGCTGGAGTCCTTCATTGCCCTCGCTGATGGCTGCAGAGCCTTCTGGACTGGAGACCAGAAGGGCGGCCTTGGAGAGCAGCTTGTCTGCCTTCATGGCTCAGCAGCAGGCCATGTTGCCCGGCCATCCACCCAGACGGCCAGGCCCTCGACATTGAGGCCAACCCTGGATGTCGAGTCGATCCTCGACATTGCCCTCAATCCCATTCCTGTTCCATAGGACTGAGATCCTCCCCGGCAAGTACCCAAGGCTTTGGCCATGGAGCCTCTGAGGGACCTGGATTGGGCTCCGGGGCCTTATCTGGCCGGCCCAGCCTGACCCTCCCTCAGTTTTTCCACCAAGTAGTCGCACTGGGAGACAGAGGTCGAGGACTTCCCAGACACCTGTCGCCACCATGACGTACCCTCGGACCCATCCTCCTCAGAGACGCTAAGCCAATCCCCATCCAAGGACATGGCATTGCTTGACTTTATATGAGATATGTCAAAGGCATTGGCATTCGCCACTGAATTGGAGGAGGACCTTCACTCAGAGGAGCTCGAGATCCTCCACTATGAGGCCTGTCCCATCCATCCTGGAACAGCTACTTTTCTGCATGTGGGAAACACCGGCATCGGTGCCCATTGTGAGCTGACAGCTCGACTCGATGTATTGAGTCCACCAGAGCCCGGGTTTCCAGAATGCACAGCTGCCACATAACTCCATGGTGGTGAAGTCGGCTATGCATCGGCTCAAGAGCCAGAAGATGCGCTTCTTGGTGCCCCTGGGTAGGGAGGCCCGCACCCTGGACACCCTTGGAAGGAAAAGCTATCAGGGCTTGATGCTCATCAGCCAGATCCAGGCATACCAGCTTGTACATCGGCATGTACTGTGATGTAGAAGCCCCTATAGAGCCCATGGAAATAGAAAGAAAGGAAAAGGTTACCTTTAAAGCTGATAGCCAGCTCACATAGCTCACTGTTTACAAGAGAAAGACAAACAGTGGGAGATAGGAGCTGAGCTGACACGCCCAAGCTCTGACGTAGCAGCAAGCCTGGAGCTTGATCGCTCACACCTGTTCAGAAAGGCAGAGCCAAGCCTCAGGGAACAGAAATATAAATGCTGGTTGGGAGCAAAGGAGGGGCAGTGAGGACAACAAGAAAAGCAAGGAAGGAAGCCAGAAAAGGAGCAAGAGGAAAGAGCTCCTGAGAGACGTGGTTGGAGAGGCTCAGGAACCCTAGAGAATTGGAGACTTGACAAAGAACCTACCTGCAGTTCTGGGAGAGAAGCCGGCAGACTAGAAGGTGGGAAGGCACAGCCTGTTGCCAGGAACCAGCCTGGGCAGAGAGAACAGGGAGCCCTTCAGTCCTTACTGCCTGAGGAAAGGCTTCAGAGTTTGCCCAAGTGGAGACCCAGCACCAAAGCAGGGAGGTTAAGAAGCTCTACCTGGAACAGAGAGCCAGGGGGTGGCTCTAGTCAGGAATTACAAACGGAGAGTCACAGAGCATTTCCTTATAACTGGAAGGAACTAGATGAGAGACAGAGAACAAGCTCCAAAGCCACAGGTATTTCAAACCCTTGCTGTCTAGAATTGTATACAGGGGAAACACCCAAGTTTGCAGAGGGAGGTTACCTTAAACACAGTAGTAACAGCTGGCAGCCAAGCTCAGTAAATCCTGAGCTGGAAGATATGCAAACGGACTGTAATGTTAATGACATAGCTGAAGTTCCAATGGATTGCACGCTTTGCTTAGCCGATGATATCGAGTCACTGTGTTAAGTCTTTGAGTTAAAGAGCTATGAAACAGCAAAGGAAAATAAGTTATTTTACTTTGTCAGAAGAAGCTGTTTGGTTTTCCCATCTTTATTACTTAGAAAAGGCACAGCACGTTTTTGGAGCCAGAGTGTGAAAAGCAGCTACCTTATTTTGCTGTAAATAATCCTCAAGCAAACACCTGGACACTCTCCTATTTTGTTCTACACTAAGTCCTAATGTGAGGGGAATAAATTTCTTGTCATTTTGCCTTAAACACTTGACTCATAACTATTCCTTTATCAGAGGTCTAAAAAGGGGACTACAACTCCCAAGAGGCATTGCGAAAGCAGAAAGGTGTGGTCTCACTTTCTGATTAAAGGACATCATGGCAGACCAGCCCTCTTAGCCCTAGGCGGAGGGCTGACCTCGTGACAGTACCTGAAGGACTTGGCGAAGGAGCTCGCTGGGTTCTTGGCTAGTCTCTCTGAGGAACCCCTGCAGTAGTTCTGGAACCTGGTCAAAGTCGTCCATGAGTGCTCCAAGTTTGACTTGAACAGCCTATGATGGCTTTGAGTCGGTGGCTAGAGTAGCCGTGGCGGACATCAGTGCCCAACGCCAGGCTTGGCTACAGTCTTCTGTTCTAGTTGGAGACAGAGTTCATGACGAGGACCAGGCTCTTCAAGAAGACTGCAACCCTCCCCAGGTGGAAGGGCTCGAGTAAAAAGCCCCTTTACCCGAGGAAGGGAGCTGCTTACAGAAACTACCCACAGTATCAGGCCTCCCCAGCAGGGTCAGCAGGCCAATGGACACTGGCATGGCCCTCGTAAGCAGAAGTCTCCCAAACCCAGGGACAAGCCCTGGCCTTGACCCTGGCCCATCCTGGTAGGAGCTTTTGATTCCTTGGGTATAGCCTTTCCACCCCCAAGAGGCCAGCAGCCCAGAGGGGGACATTTGATCCACTCTGCCAGTCTGTGGCCAGCCGTTACCACCGACACTTGGGCACTCCAGGTGGTCAAGGAGGGTTACCTCTTCCACCTGGCACAGACACCTCCCCCTTTCTTCCCAGGAGAGCCCACCAGGGCCCCTTCACCGGGATCTCCTCCTGCAGGAACTCGCAGATCTCCTCAAGGACCGGGCTTCTACTCCAGGTACTTCCTTGTGCCAAAAGGAACAGGGGACCTAAGGCCCATCCTAGACCTGTGGGACCTGGACAAGTTCCTGGTGAGGGAGAAGTTCAAGATGCTCTGCCTTTGAACGTTGCTGCCATACCTCTAGCAGGGAGATTGGCTATGCTTCTTGGATCTGAAGGATGCTTATACCCACATCCTCATTCATCCCAGCCACAGGCAGTATCTCAGATTCATAGTGGGGGACGGCCATTATCAGTACAGGGTTACTACCCTTTGGCCTGGCCTCCACCCTCAAATGCCTGGCGGTAGTTGCTGCCTACATCCAACTCCAAGGGACCCGTGTCTTTCCTTACCTAGATGACTGGTTCATATAGACAGCCACAGCCACCAAGGTGCAACAGGTCATGGCCTGCACCATCCATGTTCTGCAACATCTGGGGTTCGTGATAAACCACCCCAAGTCTCACCTCCTCCCGACAGTGTCTGGAGTTCATTGGGGCAAGGCTGGACACTGTTTAGGCCAGAGCCTTCCTCCCCCTGGGCAGGGTGACTGTCTCAGAGCACTGGTCGCAGACATACAGCATCAACCCTCGGTGTCCACTCGCCTCCTGCTGCACCTACTCTGTCACATGGCCTCCATGGTCAATGTTACCCCAGATGCCCGTCTTCATATGAGGGTGGCCCAGTGCTGCCTCCACATCCAGTGGACACAGGCCATGGGCTGACTGTGAGACAGAGTGCCCGTGATTCACCAGCTGGCGGAGTCCTGAACTGGTGGCAGAACACACATCACCTTCGAGCGGGGATGCCCTTTCAGATCCCTACCCCCCAGAGGGTCTCACTATGGACACTTCCTTGCTGGGCTGGGGAGCACATTACGAGGGACTCTGCACACAGGGCAGTTGGGCTGAGGTGGAAAGCCAGCAGCAGATCAACCTCCTGGAGCTCCGGGTCTTTTGCTCTCCATACTCTTAGCTCTCCGGGCCTTTTGCCACCATTTGCAGCACCAGTCGGTGCTGGTCCAAATGGACAATCAAGTGGCAATGTTCTATGTAAACAAACAAGGGGGCACGGGGTCCCACACCCTCTGCCACGAAGCGGTGGCACTCTGTTCCTATGCAATCCACCAAGGGATGCTCCTGCGGGCGGTGACCTGCCAGGCCAGGACAACACGCTAGCGGACAGACTGAGCAGGGTCCTCCAGCCACACAGGTAGTGGCTGGATCCTAGCGTGGCCACTCAGCTCTTCTGGCTCTGGGGGACCCCACTATTGGATCTCTTTGCCAACCCGGATAACTCCCAGTTGCCCCTCTTCTGCTCCCAGCAGCCCTATCCATCCCGAGTGCCTGCAGATGCCTTCCTCATCTCATGGTTGGAGGGCCTCCTGTAAGCCTTCCCGCCCATGCTGTTGATTGCCAAGAACCCTCTTCAGGGGTCTTCACGGCAGGACTTCACTGATCCTGGTGGCCCCATGGTGGCCCAAGCAACCATGGTTCCCGCTGCTTTTCTGCTTGATGGCGAAGGCCCTCGTCCCCCTAGGGAGTGTCCTGGGGTTATTGTCTCAGGTGAAGTGCTCCCTCCTGCACCCCAATCTGGGGTCCCTGTCACTGACAGTTTGGCTTCTGAGAGGGTAGCCTTGGCCCCTTTCAACATCTCAAGGGAGGTAGAGAGGAGGTCCTTTTGAACTCCCATAAGACCTCCACTAGATGAGCCTATGCCTTCAAATGGTGCAGGTTTTCATTGTGATGTGCAGAGCAATGGGCAAACCCATTCTCATGCTCTTTGTTGCTGATGCTGCAATACCCTACTTCATTTGTCGCAATCCGGGCTCAAATCCAATTCTGTCAGGGCACACCTGAGCGTTCTTGTGGTGCATCACCCCCCCTCTTGGTGTTGCCTCTTGTGACCCGCTTTCTGCGGGGTCTCCTGTTGTGACCCGCTTTCTGCGGGGTCTCCTGTTGTTTAAGCCCCCCATCCACCCACTTTCGGCAGAGTAGGACCTCAGTGTGGTGCTGGCGCAGCTCACTGAGTCGCCATTCAAGCCCCTGGCTACCTGCTACCTGAGGGTATCGCTCATGGAAAGTCATCTTCTGGTGGCACTCACATCCACTCGCAGGGTCAATGAGCTCCAAGCCTTGTTGGCAGAGCTGCTCTATACCAGGATCTACAGAAATAGGGTTGTGCTCTGCATGCACCCCAAATTCCTCCCGAAGATGTTATCCCCATTCCACCTCAATCAGGAGGTGGTGCTCTACAACTTCTTTCTGTGGCCTCATGCCAGCGGGGTGAGGCCATCCTCCATACTCTGGATTGTAAGAGGGCACTGTCCTACCTTCAACGTACCCAAGGCCATTGCAAAGCTTTACAGCTTTTCGTCTCCTATGACCCCAGTCAGCTGGGGGAGGCAGTGACCAAGCGGACTCTGTCCACCAAGGTGGCAGATTGCATTGCCCTCGCCTATGAACAGGCTGAGCTCTCTTTGGCGTGCTGGGTCACGGCTCACAGCATCAAGTTCATGGCAGCCTCTGTGGCAAGCTTGTGTTCTGTCCCCATGACTGACATCTGCCACGCTACCACCTGGTCTTCAGTCCATACCTTCACAGATCATTACTGCCTGGACAGGGTCCCAAAGGCAGCGCCTTTGGCCAGGCTGTACTCCGTAATCTGTTCGAGGTTTAGACAACTCCTACCCTCTGACCCTTCTGTGTTCAGGCTAATGGAGCACAAGGCACTGGGCACAAGTGTCCTTCTGGAGTTTGTATCCTTGGACTCTGTTGCTGCTGCTCACGTCTCCCCTTGGGGGCATCCGTGTTTTTCTATGGGCTTTGGTAGCCTGTAGCTAGAGAATCCCATGTATGAGGACTGACTTCCTGCTTGTTCCTGGAGAAAACATAGTTACTTATGTGTAACAGGTGTTCTCCAGAGACAGCAGGAATCAGTCCTCACAACCCTCCTTCCTCCCCGTAGATTTGCTTCTCATCATTGTTGCTGTCTTTAGCTATGTCATCTGACTGAGGCAAGATGGTACCCTTGGGCGGGAAGGGGGCCCACGCATGCATGGTGGCTTCTCTCAAAGGCTTTCTTTGAAAGCTGGGGAGATGCTTCTGTGAGGGCTCCGTCTGCGTCATCACCTATATGTGAGGACTGATTCTTGTTGTCCCCGGAGAACAGGTGAGTAACTATGCTATCCCTTTTATTTTTTTTAAAAAGGGAATACATTAGTATTTACTGTGAAAGTAATAACTGACTTAATGCAAAACTGCTGCTATTGTTATGTTTTTTCAGGAATATATAAAAGTACATGAATAAAGACATTACTGATACTTAACTTATTTCATAAAAAGTGCAGAGTAGAGGTTCCAGAATCACAGAATTGATGAGCATATTATGATTTGCCCCTCACAAAGAAAAGTGATAGTTTCCTGAAGTATCAGCATAGTGATTGCAAACTATGTAAGTTCATTCCTTTTAAAGCTTCTTATTTCCTGCACTAGGGGCTTAGACAACTTAAAATTGCACTTGAAAAAAGCCTTAAGTAAAACATCATATCTTAAAAAAATAAAAAAATCCTCCTTATCCTACTAGACCAGTCTAGATTAGTGAGTTATGCTCCTCAGCCAGCAGATCGGAGCAACTTTCAGTGATGTTATCACGTATATATGCTGATGCAGCACGGAGAAAAGCCAATATTGTCTGCCTCCATCAGGTGGCAAGGTATGTGGACTGCTGTAGAAGTACAGATAGGCCTGTTTCCCCTGGCCCATATCACACTTTTGTGACCTGTGCTTTTGATATCTTGGCCCATTTGCTTGAAATCTGGGTACATCCATTGTTTCCGTGATCCAGCAGTTGCCCTGTGTCCAGGATTGTTATCCATGGGTTTTCTCTACTTTTTATTTTTGTCCTTTTCCTTTTTTGGCTCTCTGTCTTTGCTGTTTGATTAAAGCAGCTTCACGAAAAAAAATTCAGGAAACTGGGCTTTCCCAGTCCTGTGAGCAGCTGAAGAGCCTTTCTAGGGTTTCTCTGGCTGACTTAACAGGTGCAGGAATTCCCTTACTGATCAAGGGTTCCCTTTTCACCATGGTTTTCTTTTCCATCGGGGTTTTTTCTTTGTGGTTTTTTTCTTTGACTACGTTTGAGCTCTTCTGTGATGCCAGGTGCACGGAGGTGTGCTGCTTGTGGCTCCCATTGAGTGAGCTCTGCAGCTGGCTTTTTTTCCCCCTGAGTGCAATGGAGAAGGCTTGGGATACATTATTTTTGGCAGTGTTGCAAATCCACAGGGATCCTGGGGCCTGATGACAATTTTGCTGCCTCTACCGCATCTCCTATGATTTTTCCCTTGGATGGCTGCATAGTCCTGGGTTAAGGGGAGCATGGTGAAGCAGCTGCAGGCTGAAATCTGCAGGCCCCTGAGGGTCCTCTGTGGCACCATGGCTCGTTCTCAGCCTCCTTTAAGCAGCAACTTCTAAAACAATTCATGGGCTCTTTTCAGTCTCTGATAACTGCGTGGCAGCCCTCCTCGTGGGGGGTCTGAGGCCTTAACCTCCATTTTAGGGGACTCTGGACCCTCTGGCATCTTCCCCTCTGACAGCAAGGGGATTGTGTAGCTATCCTTCATATTTGCTTATCCATTTCTCAAAGAGCCCAGCCGTGTTCCCTCTACAATGCGTGAGTCACCGAAGGAAGGACATCTTCCCCTAGGAAAAGAGAGAGGATCTGTTGATGATCCATCTTCACAGGGAGGACCTCTCCACTTTTATTCTGAATGCCATGATGGCTGTACATATTACAGAGCCCCCGCCCTTGGAGGTTCCACAAGTGGATCCTATTCTAGAGTGTGGTGTGCCTCTAACTCAGGGGTCTCAAACTCAAATTGCTTTGAGGGCCAAATGAGGACTTGTAAAGTAACCCGGGGGCCGCATAAGACGCGGGGCCTCATTTGCATAAGGGACCTCATTTGCATAAATATTTGCATAATGTTACCATACACTAACTTTTAGTAAACATGCCTCTTTAATGAGTATGGATAAAGAAAGACTAAAAGATTTAGAAACAAGAAGACAATAATTAAACTGGGAACCCCAAAAGCCAAACTTGGAATGTACAACAACACTGTAGAAATAAAACTATAAATTAATTTCCTCTTGTACTAAACAAAGCGCAAACATTAATGATGCACATTTCCCAGAGCTGACATATTCCAGTTAATAAATTCAAAATAAAGAGAGATTTTTCTACCTTTTGTGCATTTTTTTCAGTTGCAATTGTTCCAGCCACTTTCTTCTGGTTTCTTCATGTCTTCTGCTAACTCTCCATCGTCTGCTTCCATTTGCCCTTTCTTCTCTCCTAGTTTTTTTTCCATTCTCTCTCTACATCTGCTTTAACATACTAATCTTTCTCCTTTTTCTCTTTCCTCATTCCTATTTCATCCACTCAAATTTTACCCCTCCATCCTCAATCCCCACTTACTCTCACAATACCTGGCCAATTGTAGATTTGTCTTCTCTCCCAGACAAAATATTTTTCCCCTCTCCATTTCACTTTCCCAGCTCCATCCCATTCTAATCCTCCCCCAACATCAGCTCCCTTCTAGTTCCAGCCCCACCCAGCATCCGCTCCCTTCTAGTCCCTGCATCAGTCCATTTCCAGTCCTATCCTAGCCTCACCATCAGCCCATTTCCAATCCTAGCCCCCCATCAGCCCATTTCCAATCCTAGCTCCCTCCCCTCACAGCCCATTTCCATTCCAAGCCCCCCTCCCCATCAGCCATTTGCAGTTCAAGCCCCCTTCCACTCAGCCCATTTCCAGTCCTAGCAACCCCCCAGCACATTACCAGTCCTAGACCCCCCATAGCCCATTACCAGTCATAACCCCCCCTGCCAATAGCCCACTTCCAGCCCTAACCCCCATTACCCCATTTCAGTCAGCCCCTCCATAGCTCATTACCAGTCCTAACTCCCCCCATCAGCCCACCTCCAGTCCTTCCTAACCCCATCTGCCCATTTCCAGTCCTAGCCCCCACCATAGCCCATTTCCAGTCATAACCCCCCCCCCCGCCAATAGCCCATTTCCAGTCATACCTCCCCCCTGCCAATAGCCCATTTCCAGTCATACCCCCCCCCTGCCAATAGCCCATTTCCAGTCATTCCCCCCCCCTGCCAATAGCCCATTTCCAGTCATACCCCCCCCCCGCCAATAGCCCATTTCCAGTCATACCCACCCCCCCTGCCAATAGCCCATTTCCAGCCATACCCCCCCCCCGGTAAATATAAAAACAACCTGGCTTCTGCTGCTGGCTTCTGCTGCAGTAGAAAATCAGCTGTCCCGCGGCCCCTTTCCCTCTGCGCGAGAGCCCTGAGTGTGCTTCCTCTGTGGCATGCTTTTTAAGCCGCGAAGAGAGTATTTCCCTCTCGCGCGGCTTAAGCCTATTCACTTTTCAAGCCTCGCGAGAGGGAAATACTCCCTTCGCGGCTTGAAAAGCACGCCTCAGAGGAAGCACATTCAGGGCTCTCGCGCAGAGGGGAACGGGCCGCAGGACAGAGCAGCAGAAGCCAGTTTTTTATTTTTTTTTTAATTGACCGTCGATTCGGCAACGGCAGCAGCAGGAGCCGTCGCGGGCCGCACAACCTTCTCCCACGGGCCGCATGCGGGCCGCGTGTTTGAGACCCCTGCTCTAACTACTTTCCCCTCCCTAAGCCCATGCAAAAGCTTGTGTACTCTCAGTGGAAGACAGTGGAATTGGGACTGAAGGATTCTGTTTCGACTATCTTCTACCCTAATGAGAGATGGAACAACTTTTCAGGGCTCCTAAAGTGAATGCTCCTCACTTGGTTTGCAGCTTGACGTGCTGTGAAAGCTTGGGTGCATCAGTGATGCTGAGGGCTAAGCTATCGGTAGCTTAACTACTGGCAGGGTTTCCCAAGATGGACAGGTCTCAGCTGAGATGCCAGACCAAGACAAACCACTCATCTGGGCAGCAACAGAATGGGAGGGTGTTGGCGGTGAAGGATCACATTTCTGTGACAACGGCAACAACACCAAAATTAAACTGCGCGGCAGAAAGGCCTGACAATCTACTTCTGTATTTTGCCACAAAAGCTCAATGGATAGTCACAACAAATTGCATTATAGTGCTGGAAGATGAGACCCCCTGGTCAGAAAGCCCTCAACTGGCTACTGGGGAGGAGCTGAAGACTTTTCAGAATAAAGCAAGTATTTATGATGTGGTTTGATCAAAGCCCTCGGGACGTCTGACTGATGATGCAGCTGCGCAAGAAATGAGTCAGAAGCTCCAAAGATGTCTTACATATTGGAACATGGACCATATGAAGCATGAACAAAGGGAAGTTGGAGCTGGTCAAGAATGAAATGGAACGTGTACAACTTGATTTGTTGGGTATCAGCGAACTGAAATGGACTGGCATTGGGCACTTTGCAACTGATGATCACATGGTCTGCTATGCTGGAAATGAAAGACAAAGAACAAATAGTGTTGCATTTATAATTAAGAAGAAACTTGCGAGAACTGTAATGAAATACAGTGCAATGAGTGAACGCTTAATTTCTATTCTTCTACGAGAAATGCCCATCAACACAACTATAATTCAAGTATATACCCCAAAACAGCTGCAGAAGAGGATAAAGTTGATGAGTTCTGTCAATTTCAGCTTCTACTTGTTAATAGAACATGCAAACAGGATATCCTGGTAGTCATGGGTGACTGGAATACAAAAATTGGCAACAGAAAAGAAGACAAAGTGGTTGGAAAATATGGATGTGGCAACAAAAATGAAGCTGGAGAAAGACTGTAGTTCTCTTCCTTTTTTCTGGCCTCGAGCCATCCTGTAAATGTTGATATGATTGTAAACTGCCCTGATGTCATAAAGGGCGGTATATCAAATACAAATAAACATAAACATAAACTGATAGAATTCTTCAAGACCATCTCAAATACCTTCTTCCAGCAACACAAGGAGCGACTGTACACATGGACTTCACCCAATGGAATGTACAATAATCAAATTGATTAGATCTGTGGAAAAGCTCTATAACATCAACAAAGACAAACCTGGAGCTGACTATGGCAAGATCACTAGCTACTAGTATGCAAACTCAAGCTAAAGTTAAAAAAAAAAAAAAAAAGTCACTCATGAATATAGCAAAAAATGATCTTGAGAATATATCACCAGAATTTAAAGACTGCCTGCAAAATGAATTTGCTGCTTCAAATACAAATGATAGAGCTCCAGAAGAGTTATGGGATGACATCAAAAAGAAGGAAGAAAGTGAGAAATCTCTACAAAAGGTGAAAAAGCAAAAACGGCCAAAATGGATGACCGAAGAAACTCTGAAAATTGCCCAGAAATGCAAAGAAGCTAAAGCCAGAGGAGAAAGAGAGGCAATTGCAGAACTCAACAGAGATTTCCAATGTGCAGTAAGACAAGACAAGGAGAAATACAGCATAGTTACTCACCTGTAACAGGTGATCTCCGGGAACAGCAGGAATTTAGTCCTCACATATGGGTATCATCGGTACCGATGGAGCCTGCGCGGGAATGCTCCCCAGCATCCAATTAGAATGCTTTTGGGAGCATCCCAAAGTGCCTGCGTGCTGCCTTCCCGCCTTTCCCAACTGCCTCTCTCCAGTTGAGTTTTAGAGCTGAGACAAAGAGAGAGAGAGAGGGAAAGGAAAAGAGATAGATAGAGAGATATAACTCCTAGGGGAGGTGGGTGGGTTGTGAGGACTAAATTCCTGCTGTTCCCGGAGATCACCTGTTACAGGTGAGTAACTATGCTATCTCCAGGAACAAGCAGGAATGTAGTCATCACATATGGGGACTCCCTAGCTTTAGATGCCAGGGAGAGACCCCAGTGTCCCTGAGAAGGGCTCCACTTCCCCCCCATGGATCTCTGGCATCCTACCAGGGATGGTGGGTAGGAGTTGATTAGATATGGAACAGGTGTTGAAGGACAGCCTGACCAAACAAGGCATCCCGGCAGGAGTCCTTGTCCAAACAGTAATGGGCTGTGAAGGTATGAACCGAGGCCCAGGTGGCTGCTCGACAGATGTCGTCGATAGACAGAGTGCAGATGAGCCATTGAGGCTGCCATGGCTCTCACATTGTGAGCAGTGACATGGCCTTCCAGAGAAAGGTTCTTACTCTGATAGGCGAAGGAAATACATTGAGAAATCCATTAGACAGAGTTCTCTTGGAGACTGGAAGTCCCAAATGAGAAGGATCAAAAGCAACAAAGAGTTGAGAGGACTTTCTGTGTTGCTGTATAATTTGTAAGTAAAAGGCTAAAGCTGTTTTACAGTCCATGGTATGAAGATTCCTCTCTGCATTTGAAGCATGAGGCCTTGGAAAAAACACAGGTAGGTAGACCACTTGGTTCAGATGAAAAGGCGAGACCACCTTTGGTATAAAGTGTGGATGAGTCCTAAGGACTACCTTGTCATGATGGAACCTTGTATAAGGTGGATTAGCTACTAGCGCTTGCAACTCACTAATGCGACGTGCTGATGTGATTGCAATAAGAAAGATAACCTTCCAAGAAAGGAATTTTAAGGAGGTGGTAGCTAAAGGTTCAAAGGGTGGTTTCATGAGCTGCCCAAGAACCAGGTTTAAGTTCCATGCCACCGGTGGTGGCCTAATGGGAGGCTTAGTTAGAAGAAGGCCTCTCATAAATCTTGCTATAAGAGGAAATAGGCTGTCCATTTAGAGGCTTAAAGGAAGCTGTAATAGCACTAAAATGGACCCTTACTGAGTTAGTCTTAAGCCCTCCATTGGATAAATGAAGGAGATATTCCAGCAAGGATTCCAGAGGTATCGCAAGGGGGTTAAGACCCTTTTGTGAACACCATATGGTAAACCTTTTCCACTTGAAAGCATTAGAGCCTCTCGTGGAAGGTTTCCTGGAAGCAAAAAGAATATCTTTTACTTGCTGAGGGAGATTGAGATCATGGAGATCTAGGCCTTCAGCAACCAAGCCCTGAGATGCAGAGACTGGGGATTGGGATGCCATAACATTCCGTCCTCCTGAGATAGGAGATCTGGAGCAGACCCTAAATCCAGGGAGGGAGCTTGAGAGAGATGTAGAAGCAGAGGATACCACACCTTGCCGTGGCCAATGTGGAGCTATGAGAATCGTATGGCCTCTGTCTCTCTGAAGCTTGAACAGGGTTTTGGCAATTAGGGGAATGGGTGGAAAGGCATACAGGAAGTCTTGACCCCAATAAAGGAGGCAAGCATCCCTGGCCTGAGCCCCCTGAGCCGGAATCTGGAACAGAACCGGGGAAGTTTGGCATTCCACGGACTTGCAAAGAGGTCTATGTCCAGGGTTCCCCAAATTTGAAAAATCTTGGCCACCTGGTCTGCATGCAGAGACCACTCGTGTGGAAGCAGAACTCGACCGAGTCTGTTTGCCCAAGAGTTTTGTATGCCTGGAAGATACACTGCCAGGAGAGAATCTGATGCTCTCTGGCGAGGGCCCATAGTCGCAAAGCTTCATTGCAAAGCGACAGAGAGCCTGTTCCTCCCTGCTTGTTCACATAGAACATGGCTACTTGATTGTCCGTATGGATGAGGACTGTCTTGTAGCTGAGCAGGGTATGGAACACTCGAAGCGCAAGTAAGATTGCTCTGAGTTCCAGAAGATTGATATGTAGATGAGTCTCCTGTGGAGACCAGGTGCCTTGGGTGGAGAGTTCTTGCAGATGAGCTCCCCAACCCATTGGAGAAGCATCTGTTGTGAGAGTTGCTTGGGGTAGAGGTTGTTGAAAAGGGGACCCCAGCAACAGGTTTTGACTGGATTTCCACCACTGGAGGGACAAAATAAGGCGACTTGTGTTTGCTATTTTGTCTGACAGGCATCCGGATGCCTGGGTCCATTGGCAACATACTTTATGCAATTGATAACATCCGTCATGGAGTTGCCCTGATATTCCTGGATATAGCTGCAGCGTTCGACTCAGTATGCCACGAAACCCTCCTGAGCCGGCTCAGAGAGAAGGGCATCTGTGACCTAGCATTGACCTGGTGTAAGTCGTACCTGTCTGATAGATGGCAACACTTGCAAACAGGGTCGTCCACCTCCAAACCGTTCCACCAGAAACAAGGTGTTCCACAAGACCCCTCCCTCTCAGCCTTGATGTTCAACATCTATATGCAACCAATTTGTGACCTCATAAGATCATTCAACGTCAAATGCATGATTTATGCCGATGACGTTCTCATGTACATGCCATTCCAGACTGACCAAACTGACCTCACTCCTCTAACTGTTTTAGCTCAGTGGAAAAATGGCTTCTAAACCAGAATCTTCAAATACAACACAAAAAGACTGAAGTACTGTTCATCTCCAGAAACCCCAACCTTTCCCCTCCTGCCTGCCTAAAAATTGGAGAAGTCGAACTGCAAACCAAACCTTCAATCCGCTACCTGGGTGTCACATTGGATCACAGACTGGATATGAAGACACACGTGAGCAACATGGTAAAATCAACATACCATAAGATCAAGACACTCAAACATCTTCGCCCCCTCCTGCAACCAGATGATTTCAGAACAATCTTCCAGGCACTAATCATCCCACACCTCGACTACGCCAACGCTATCCTGCAAGGACTCCCACAAGCCACCCTGGGCCCACTCCAGCTCGCCATGAACGTTGCAGCCAGAGTTCTACATGGGGCCTCCAGGTGAGACCATATAACACCCATCCTCAAAAGTCTCCACTGGCTCCCAATCCACATCAGAATCACCTTCAAGACCCTACTACTAACATTCAAGACCATCAACGGACTCGCCCCAGCCTCTCTCATGGACCTCACTCACATTACACCCCTAAATAGAGCCAGACGATCTACTGCTATAAACACTTTGGTAATCCCCAAAGCAATGACCCACAGTGCTCAGACAACCATAAACAGGGCCTTCAGTCTCTGCGCTCCCAGATGCTGGAACGCCCTTCCATCCGATATCTGCGCAATCCCAGACCTAACTAAATTCAGGAGAGAATTGAAACACTATCTCTTCCTCAAATGCTACCCAGAGGAACATCTACCAACCCCACCTCCCGTAACATAGCCCGACTGCACACATCCCCTCCTCACATATTTGTATATAAGTGTGAATATCATTCTGTTATTACGAATGTAAATATTGATACTGTTCTTACATATGTAAATAGTTATTACTGTTATCCAAGTTGAGCTACCTGTTATATGTAATATGGTGTTAACCCACACCGTACAATACCTCTTGTTCTTTGTAAACCGCGCTGATGTCGAGCGCGGTATATAAGCGATTTAAATAAACAAATAAAATAAATTGGGTGGATAAAGTTCACTGAGCTGCCCTCATATGGAGGAGAGCATAGGGAACCACATGCACTGTAGATGCCATGTGGCCTAGTAGTGGTAACATTTCTCGAGCAGTTAGATGAGACTTTAGCACTGCTTGAGAAGCTAACTGCACCATGCGAAGTCAACGAGCCTGGGGAGATAGGCCCTTGCCCTTGTGGTATCCAGCAAAGCTCCTATGAACTCCAGAGACTGAGTAGGAGTTAGACTGGATTTTGGGATGTTTATTACCAGCCCTAAATACTGAAGGATACACATCGTGCAGGATAGAGAAGTCTTGGCCTCTGACTCTGTTGGTGCTCGAATGAGCCAGTTGTTCTAAGTAAGGGAAGACGAATATTCCTAGAGTGCGGAGAAATGCTGCTACTACAGCCATGCATTTCGTGAACACCCTTGGTGCTGAGGCCAGGCCAAAAGGAAGCACCCTGTATTGGTAGTGCTTTTGCTGAAAAAGGAACCGAAGGAACCTTCTGTGGGTTGGATGGATGAGGACATGAGTGTACGCATCCTTGAGATCTAGAGAACAAAGCCAATCCTGACTCTGAAGATATGGCAGCAGAGATCCGAGAGAAATCATCTTGAATTTCTCCTTGACAAGCAATTTGTTCAATTCTCTGAGGTCTAGGATAGGCCTGTAACCCCCTGTTTTCTTTGGGATAAGAAAATAAGGGGAATAGAACCCTGTACCCTGCTGATGAATGGGTACTTCTTCTATTGCCCCTTGGGCAAGAAGGATAGCGACCTCCTGACCTAACAGGTTGATGAGAGAGGTCGGAGAATTGAACTGCCTTACTATTGTGTGAGGGGGCATGCTTGAAAAATGAAGCTTGTACCCCTCCTTTATGATGGAGAGTGTCCAATGCTCTGCTGTTATTTTCCCCCATCTGGGGGCAAAATGACATAGCCTTCCTGGCTCTCAAGGTACCAGAGCCTTCCACCATTCCAGGAAGGTTAAGTTCTCTAGTTGAGAGTCAAAGGCCCTAAGAAGGCTGAGCCAACTGAGGCCTAGCAGTCTTTGCTTTTTTCTGTTTGGGTGGTTGCTGACCTTTCTTGGCAAGCTGAACTGCAGAACGTCCCTGCTGAACATAAGCAGGATAAAATATTTTCTTTTTAGAAAAGAATGGTTTCTTGAACAATTTTCTTCTAGCAGGATCAGCAGTGGACTTGGATAATCTATCCAAGGTGGAATTTTCAGCATCCATTTCATTGGCCTTTTCTTGCCAATCTTTACCAAACAGGTTCTCACCAGTACAAGGGATATTTCCCAACTTGTCTTGTACCCAGAGCTCTAGATCAGATGCCTGGAGCCAAGCAATTCTACGTGCACCTATGGCAATAGCCGAGGTTCTGCTTATGCACTCAAAGCAGTCAAAGGCTGCACGGTTGGAAAATTTAGAAACATCTTGGGCATGTTTAACCAAAGTGAGAAAGTCTTGCCTTTTATCCTCAGAAAGAAAAGGACTTAAAGCCTCTAAATCATATGTGACCTCCTTCAGGAACATTCCCATGTAGAGACTATAGGAACTGATCCTGGCAGAAAGCATGGAAGCTTGGAAGACCCGATGTGCAAAAGCATCCAGGTTTCTGCACTCACGTCCTGGAGGATTAGAGGCATGCCTCTTTGCACTCTTGATCCTTCTCATAGCTGATTCCACTACAATAGAGTGGTGAGGAAGCTGAGTCTTATGAAACCCAGGACAAGGAGGGACTCAATACATAGTATTGAGCCTGCGAGAATGAGGAGAGGTGGTAAGAGGTGTCTCCCACATTCTTAACATGAGATCATATAAAATCTCATGGATGGGCAAGGTAGCTGCCTCCTTAGGAGTTTTGGGATATTATAGAATTTCCAACTCCTTGGCCCTTGGCTCTGTTTCAGGGTCCACAGTAATGGACAGGCCCCGAGCCACCTCTCTGATAAAATCCTGGAAGGAAATATCCTCTGGAGGAGACATCCTGCGTTTAGGGGAGGAGGGCTCCTCTGGGAGAAGCATCGGTGCATTGACAGAACTGTCAGAATCCTCAGATTCTTCTGAGGACTCGAAGTACCGTCCGTCCGGATGCTCTTGAAGAGCCCAATACCCGGAGTAACCGGTACCGGGGTATCGGTACCGGAGGTCATTGGATGACTGGGTACCGGCAAATCAGGCACCAATGCCGATGTTGATGCTATCGGTACCGATACCGGGGCCGGTACCGGTACCGGTGGAATTGTCTGTCATGGTTCTGAGGGCGTCGATGCCGCAAGGAAAGCCGCCAGACTGCGTTCCCTAGCCAGAACTCTCTGGTCTATCGACGCCGTCAATGCCTGGATGTCGGTACTGGAGGAGACCGCCGGTACCCCAGAACATGGCACCAGTAGTTCTGCCGAGGTCGAGGCCTCGAGAACATCCTGGAACCCCGATAATGCTTTGGAAGCCGAAGCCTCCCACTGGGGTAATTTTCGAGGACCGGCTGGACTTATGTTTAGTTACCTGAGATCCACGGGAGGAAGAAGAAGCCCTGGAAGATGTCGATGCCACCGAAGCTGCATCAGAGGCAAACAAGGTACTGAGCTTAGCAGCTCGGTTCTGCCGACCTCTTTTAGACATCATGGCGCAGGACATACAATCCGTGATGGAGTGGTCAGGACCGAAACATTTTAGACACCATTCATGGGTGTCGGTGATGGAAATGGTACCGCCACACTTGGTGCACTTCTTGAAACCTGAGGCAGGTTTCTCCATGGTAAGAAAAGTTTTTGGGCCTGAGGCCCAAAAAAGGCGCGTGCACCTGAAGAAAAAGAAAAAATATTATTATTTTTTTAAAGACAGAAATAAGAAGAGAAAAACCGGTGGTACCGGTAGAGCGTCGAGGAAGGCAGACGCGACCACAAAAAAGAAAGAAAGAAAAAAGAATTCTTCTGCGGTGACAGGAACACGACCTGCTGGCTCCGCGGAAAAAGAAGAACTGGAGAGAGGCAGTTGGGAAAGGTGGGAAGGCAGCACGCAGGCGCTGTGGGATGCTCCCAAAAGCGTTCTAATTGGACGCTAGGGAGCATTCCCACGCAGGCTCCGTCGGTACCGACGATACCCATATGTGATGACTACATTCCTGCTTGTTCCTGGAGATTACAATAATACATGCAAGGAAATAGAATCAGAAACTATTATTCCTAAAGCTACAAGAGTTAAAGAAAAAATTCCAGCCTCTAATTGGAATATTACAAAATACACAAGGATCAACATTGAATGATACTGAGAAAATCAAGAAAAAGTAGAAAGAATATACAGAGTTATTATCTGATAAAGATAAAGTGGACCAACAGCCATTTCAACCTCTATGGATTGAAATTCCATGTAAAAAGGAGAAGGCGATGCAGTGGTGGTGTACTATCGACCGCCTGGCCAGAATGAACAAATGGATGATGAAATGCTCAAAGAAATCAGAGAAGCTAATAAAAGTTACAACACAGTAATAATAAGATGATTTTAATTACCCCAGTATTGACAGGCTCAGTGTCACAGCAGGACATGCTAGGGAGATAATTTCTGGATGAAATAAATGACTGTTTCTTGGAACAGCTGGTTCATGAACCGACCAGAGGGGAAGCCATTTTGGACCTAGTACTGAGGGGGACACACGATCTGGTTCAAGAGATAAGGGTGTTATGGCCACTTGGCACCAGTGATCATAGCATGATCACGTTTGATTTAATAAATGGAGGAGGGACGGTAAGGAAATCCACAGTACTACCGTTTAACTTTCAAAAGGGAGACTATGATAAAATGAGGAAAATAGTTAAGAAAAAATTAAAAGGAGCAGTTGCAAAGGTTAAAGATTTACGTCAAGCTTGGGTGTTTAAAAATACTATCTTGGAAGCCCAGACCAGCTGTATTCTACACTTTAAGAAAAGTGGAAGGAAGTCCAAAAAACTGCCAGCATAGTTTAAAGGTGAGGTCAGAGAGGCGGCTGTTGCCAATAAAGCATCTTTCAGGAAATGGAAAAAGGAGCCAAAGGCATCGATAAGGCAGGCAAAGAGAGAATTTGAGAAGAAGCTTGCTGTGGAAGCAAAAATGCATAATAAAGACTTTCAAGAACATTCATAGGAAAAAACCTGTGACACAGTCAGTTGGACCATTAGATGTAAAAGGGGCACTAAGAGGGAACAAGGCCATGACGAAGAATGAATTCTTTGCTTTGGTCTTTACTGAGGAAGATGTAGGAATGTTACTATGAATGTTAATTTATATGACTGAAATGGTATTTAAAGGAGATGCTGCGGAAGAATTGTAATACATCTTCATGGTGTATCGATATTTCTTTAAACTATTTGATAAACTGAAGAGTAGCAAATCACCTGGACTGGATGGTATACATCTAAGGGTGTTGAAAGAACTGAAATATGAGACTGCAGACCCTATTAGTAATCTGTGAACTATCATTAAAATCATCTGTAATATCTGAAGATTGGAGGATAGCCAATGTTACACCAATTTTTAAAAAGGGTTCCAGGGGTGATCCGGGAAACTACAGACCGGTGAGCCTGACGTCAGCACCGGGAAAAATGGTAGAAACCATAATAAAGAACAAAATTACTGAACATGTAGATAGTCATGGCTTAATGTGAGACAGCCAACATGGCTTTAGCCAAGGAAGGTCTTACTAATCTTTTATGTTTTTTTGAAGGTGTGAATAAACAGGTAGACAAAGGTGATTTGGTTGATGTAGTGTATCTGGACTTTCGGAAAGCCTTTGACAAGGTCCCTCATGAGACTTTTGACAAAATTAAAAAGTCATAGGATAGGAGGCAGTGTACCATTGTGGATCAGGAACTGGTTAAAAGATGGAAAGCAGAGGGTAGGGCTAAATGGCCAATTTTCCTAATGGAGAAAGGTGAATAGTGGAGTACCGCAGGGATCTGTGCTGGGTCCGCTGCTTTTTTTTTATGTATAAAGTTTTTTATTGAAAGTCACATCAAATAAACAAACAAACATCAGATAACTCCCCCGTGCCCCATACATCAAACCACAGCAGAAACACTGATAATACTACTCAAGCACAATAATAAGGAATTGCAAACCCACATGGGTACTTCTAAAACACATTCCAAAGCTGTCCACCCAACCCAGAAGGGAAGAACACATAAGAGAGAAGAAGAAGAGTGGGAGAAGAGAGAAAGACTTCCCATCCCTACAGGACAATCTAGAAGCACCTCCTAATCCCTAAGTACCAATTAAACTTCAGACTCAAGCCCACCATTCAGGGAGAGAACTGATCAACAAGAAAGGCAGAGATCAAAAAGGTAGAAGCTACCCCCCAAAGAGAATGACTTCCATTACTAACCCCCCCTCCCCCCACCCCAACCCTTAACCAAGGAGCCCAATCCCCCCTCCCACCCCCCCAGCCCTGCTATCCACCAGCACGTCACAGTAGCACAGCATCCCAACCCACATCGCGCAGAGAAGGAAGAAGTAAGGAGTTAGAGGTAAGAAACTAGAGGTAAGAAGTAAGAAGTCAGAGGTGCAAAGTAAGAGGCACAGAGAGCGAAGTCACTCTGTGGCACAACCCCAGCTGCCCCACACTTTTCCTCCGAACCCGGGCGCTATAGCCCATGCTTGGGCCCCCTCAACCCGCAAATCGGCGTCCAGGACCTAGCTGAGGCCTTGACACCTGTCCTGCTAACCTAACACACACCACCAACGATTTAGGAGCACCCACATTAATCATCTCACAGGGGTAGGAATTTGCTCCAGAGTGCATTCAGCCGGTGCCGTTTGCCACGCAATTCGGACGTAAGCTTCTCCATACGATACATATCCCAGACCTTAATCATCCACTCCTCATGCGTAGGAACAGCCTGTTGCTTCCAGAAATGACTAACCACCGAACGAGCGGCCAGTAACAAGCATTGCGTCAGACGGATGAGCTCTCTGGACGTCAGGTCATTGCGAAAGTACCCCAAGAGACAGTGTTCCACATCCCAGGGGAGGGGAATCTCTAGCTTCTGAGCAATCAGAGCACAGATCTGACTCCAAAAGAGCTGAATCGCTGGACAGCCCCACCACATATGGGCGAAGGTGCCTACCCCACCGCATAACCGCCAACATAAGGGATCAGTCATCCTCCCCCACCGGTGGAGATCAGCTGGGACCACTGACATCCGCTAGACAATTCGCAACTGGGTATTGACTAGCGAAAGAGAAATCGAACATGTGTGTGCATAAAGAAAAACCTCCTCCCAGAAATTCTCCTCTTGGGGCTGTACGAGTTCCTCCCACCTCAAGCACCTCCGGGGAACTGGAGTAATTTGGGCCACCGCAAACCCCAACGCTCGGTATAACTTAGCTAGTGTTCTTTTACCAAAGCGATCCAGGAAAAGAAGTCTCTCCCAAGGCTCCGGGACTAATGCCGCTGCCCCTTGCAACTGCGGGTCCGAAAGACACGAACAGCATTGCAGAAATTGATATTCGGAAAGCGAGCAATGAAGCCGAGACTCCAATTCCTCCTTCGAGAACTTGGGAGAGAGTCCACGCAATGAATTGAGTTGCAGGGTACTCAGTGCACGCCGAAGGCTCGGAGACAAACTACGCACGAAGGCAAAAGTACCTAAGGAAGAGCAAGGGAACCACACCAAGGGCCGGGCCACTTTGGCGCAAACCTCGCGCCAGGCCGTCCAAACTGGGCCCAAGAAAGGATGCGCACGAATCAGCCCAAGTACTCGAGCATCTCCTACAAAAGGCAGCAAAATTAACGGAAGCGGAGCAACCTGCGAGGCCTCAAGACCCACCCACCCCGGAGCCCCCTCCAAACGCCATACGGGGATAGCCTTTAAACATGCACAGAGATAATAAAGCTCAAAATCCGGGAGACCTACCCCCCCCCTCCCATCTTAGGTCTCAGCATATTACCCCAGCTCAATCTCGGTCTCTTCCCCTGTCAAATGAATTGCATAAGTATCCAACGCAAACGCAGGAAGAAACCTCTAGGAACCGAGATCTGGAGCTGCAAAAACAGAAAGAGAATTTTTGGCAACAGCAACATCTTGATGGTATTCACCCTTCCAAGCCAGGAGACCGAGAGGCGCTGCCAAGCTGCCATCTCCGTGGATAGTGCGGTAAGCAGCGGTGCGTAATTGCATGCAAAAAGCTCCTCCACTCTCTGATGAATCTGAATGCCTAGATATTTAAAGCCCTTGCCCAAAGAGAACACAGTGTCTCCCCTCAATTGACATACCCCCCGCAGAGCTACACAGGGCATAAAAACCGACTTCGTAAAATTAACCGTATAACCTGACAATCTAGAAAAATCCGTTAGGATCGCAACCACCTCCGATAGAGTGGAGGTTGGCTCCCGCAGAAAAATTAATGTGTCGTCAGCATAGAGTGAAACCACGTGACACTGATCCGCCAAAGAAATTCCCAAGCGAGCTTCCCGCAACCGCAGTTGTGCCGCCAGGGGCTCTAAGGCTAGTGCAAACAGGAGAGGTGAGAGAGGACACCCTTGCCTGGTCCCCCTTTCCAGGTCAAACGGCGCCGATACAAAGCTATTTACTTGCACCTGACTAGAAGGAGCCGCGTATAAAGCCGAAATCCACGTAAGAAACGAGGGCCCAATCCCCATGTGCCGTAATACACCAAAAAAATACCTCCGTTCCACCTTGTCAAAAGCTTTTTCGGCGTCCAATGATAAAACTCCATAATTGCCTTCCAACCACCGCACTCCGTGAAAGATGTTAATAAGTTGCCGAAAGTTATCTGACCCCTGCCGCCTTCAATAAACCCCGTCTGGTCGGGATGTACCAACGCAGATATCTTAGAATTAAGGCGTTCTGCGAGAATCTTCATAAGTATTTTGTAATCGATATTCAACAGTGAGATATGCCTATAGTTACTAACCTGCGAGGCGTCTTTACCCTCCTTAGGGATTACTGTGATTAAAGCTAAGCGTTGGGATTCGGGAAGCACCCGATTCTGCAGTATATCATTGAAGACCCTGGTTAGAACTGGTGCCAAAGGATCTCCTAAAGCTTTGTAAAATTCAGCTGGTAGAAGGTCCGGACCTGCTGCTTTCGCCGACTTTAACTGCTGTATGGCCCTTCGCACCTCAGCCACCCCAATTTCCCTGTCCAGAGCATTCTTATCCTCAGTCGACAGAGTGGTCAGGGGAAGACCTGACAGAAATTGATCGACCACAGATTCCTTCACTGATAACTGCGCTGAATACAACTCCTTATAAAATCGAGCAAACCGCTCCGCTATCTCTTTGGACCTAAGCACCGGCTGGTGATTTTCATCCTTGATCGGCCCCACTCTATGCCGCGCACGCTGCCTCTTTAATTGCCACAAGAGCAATTTGTGAGCTTTGTCACCATGCTCGAAAAAATGCCTCCGAGTCCTAAGCATAACCATGGAGATGTCAGCAGTCTCTAGGGCCGTTAACTTACCACGCAACTCTGTCAATTGGTGAGAGATCCGGGGCCTATCCCCTCGCTTGTGCTGTCTTTCTAAGGTCTCAATTTGCACTCTGAGATCCGCTTTCATTCGTTCCCTCTGATTTTTACAGGAAGCCGCCAAGGAAATGACCTATCCCCGAACCACCGCCTTTCCGGCTTCCCAGAGTAAGGATGGCGAAATGCCATCCGTGTCATTGTGAGACAGGTACTCCGTCTAACCCTTCTCTATCTGCCTTACAAAGCTCTCAGATTGCAGCATCTGCTGCGGAAAGGACCACACCCACGGTGGCGATTCGGAACCAGCTGGCTCCCAGCTTAGAACAATGTAAAAATGATCCGATGGGCCCCGCGTGCCTATCTGCACCTGGTCAAGCTGTCCGGCAAGCGTCTGAGAGGTAAGCCACATATCAATACGCGAGTACGTGTGATGAACTGTGGAGAAATAGGTGTAATCTCTCTCTCCCGGATAACGAGTGCACCATACATCCTCCAGAGCCAGCGATGAAAGTACCCTGGAAAGTGCTCTAGACACTCCAGATGGCTTGTGCAGTCCAGAGGACCTATCTGCCGCCGAGAGAATACAATTGAAATCCCCTCCTATTATAATATTCCCCGTCACCTTAGCGGTTATGATATCTAGTAAACAGTCCAGTGACCATCCCATGTCCGCCGGGGGAGCATACATATTTATCAAGGTGATGGCTGCCCCGTTAAGTACGCCGGAGACTATTAAAAAGCGTCCCAACGGGTCTTGAATTTGGGTAGCCAATTGAAACTGACAACCCTGAGCAAACAAAATCGCTACCCCCCGCCTGTGAGATGAAAAACCCGAGGTGTATACTGTAGGAAATTTTCGGGACAAAAGACATGCGTGAACTCCCGCGGCCAGATGAGTCTCTTGAAGAAAGACAACATCTGCATGTGCTCTAGTTAACTCTGCTAACACCCTGCGTCTTTTAATTGGGCGGTGCAACCCTCGCACATTCCACGATAACAACTTAACCATCCTCCGAGAGATCACCTCTGAACTTCATGCGGACGGTCTGCTGCGCCTCTCTAGCTTGTAGAGATTCACAAGTGGCCTCCATTCCCCTCCTCCACCAAAGACCCATCTCCTGTGCTATCCAACAGACTCCCCAACCACCCCTCATAGTACTTCCCCTCCATCTCCAAACTCCTCTCGGTGCCCACCCTCTATCATACGCCAACTTGCCCCCCCTCGCCCTCGCTCTCCCCCCCTCCCCCCCTTCCCCCCCTCTCTCCCTGCCCCCCAGCACCTCCCTCCCTTAACCCCATCCCATAATCCCAATATCCGCTACTCGGAGAAGGGAACCCGGTTAAGACCCCGTCTTATCCTCATCTTGTAGGCAGTACAACTACCCACCTGGTGGGGGCACTAAGAACTTAAGTTCTTTACCACGGTGCACCCCTCCCCCCTCCTCCCACTAGCCACCCCAAACACCCACACTAGAACTCAACAATCATCGTCCCACTACATGTCAGCAAACTGTAATACTGTACACCCAGCAAACACGGAGGCCTCCCCCCCCTCCTCCATTTCAAAATAGAAGGGAGTGAGAACCCACAGAGAGAGGACAGCAAAACAATCCAAAACCACCCTGCCTGAAGAACAGCCCCGGCCTAACAGCATGAAACCCTCAACACACTGCCTACCCCATATCCACCCAGTAGGAAATTAAACATAGCAACAACATGTCAACATAATTGCAGTCTGTCGCTCAAAGAGGCGCAGCGGTATCCATTCCAGCATTTCCACTCCCCTCAGCATCTGCCCCGGAAGAGCTGCGAGATCTGGGTACTTTCCTCCTCTTAGAAACAGAAACCTCCCAGTCCCCATTCGGCTTGCAGTGCAAAGGAGCTCGGTCCCCACCTTGCAGAGAGTCCAAAAAACGAAGACACTCTGCAAGTCACGAAATCCTCTTCTGGGTGCCTTCCCAGTCAAAACACAAGGAGAAGGGGAATACTGGATAGACCGCTTCTGTAGCTCCAGCGTTAAAGGGCGAAAGCTTTTTCTCCGCTCTAGAGTCCGTTGGGCAATGTCCTGGAAAATCTGCACCTCATACCCTTTGAAGACAAAGGACCATTGCCCCCGCGTACTGCAGAGGAGGGTCATCTTATCCTCAAAGAAGAAGAAGCAGGCCACTATAGGGCGCAGACGTGTATTATTTGCTTTCCTGGGCCCCAAGGTACGGTGTGCCTTCTCCAACTTCACAGGGCACTCTGCGGCGGAGACACAAAACGCAAAAATCTCCCGCACGATGTCTGGCGAATTGTCCTTTTCTCCCGAGCCTTCCGGGACTCCGAGAATATGCACATTGCAGCGACGCTGACGGTTCTTGAAATCTTCCTGTCGATCCAGCATCTCGCTAGACATTTGATCTAGCTTCCGTAGTTTGGACTGCACTTCTATTGTAGAGTCCATTTGCTCTCCAATCAGGAGCTCAGCATGCGAGATTCGGTCATCAAAAACTTTAATATCCGCACGCACACCAGCAATCACTTTGGAGAAATCAGTGCGGAGGAGTTTAAGCTCTTGCAAAATCTCTGCCAGATCCTGCTTCTTTGCCAGGGTGGAGATCACCACCTCGTCAATTACTCTGGGTGTCCCTTGATGGTCCGCATCGGGCGTGATTTTCGGAGGATCCTCTCCTGATCTGGAGAATTTGGACAATGCGGAGGCATAATTCTTTGCTTTAGCCATCCTTGTAAATCATAAAGACAAATGTTGCACAGATTCCCACCTCCCACTTGCTAGATTCTCAGTATGACCTTGAAAGCTCAGAGGAATCAGATTAGGGGGCCTTTCTCATCTAATCCAGCTGAGACTCTCCTAATGTGCGCTGCATCCCTGGGAACTACAGCTGCTCAAGGGTAGAAACTGCTGTACAGAGCATTAACATTTATTTAGAGTCCCTGCAGCACTTCTCACGGCCAGCAGGTGGAGCTCCTAGTTCAATTGTGCGAGAGCAGTAACATTTATTTAGAGTCCCTGTAGCGCTTCTCACAGCCAGCAGGTGGAGCTCCAGGCTCAATTATCTGAGTGTGCTGCATGGGGAAAGACGATCAGAATCGTGGATTCAGCCCTGCAAGCTGCTGATTCTCCTTACAGACTCAGAGCACACAACAGCATGTCTCAGCAGACTTCACTACCCCACAACTTCTGCTGGTGCAAGCAAAAATCTTCTTCTTTCCAGCTGTGGCCGGCTCCAGGCTCACCAAAACTCTATGGGCCTTTAAGGGGGCGTGTCATGCGTTCCAAAGACGTTCCCCTGCTTCAGCGGCCATTTTGAAATCAGCACTTTTGCATTCCAGTGACAAGGCGTGCACAGGGCTGCATTTCACCCTGCCTTTCCCGCCACAGCATCAGCACAGACCTGCGTTCCAGTAAGTAACTGTTTGTTTCAAGATGGCTGTGTCCCACCGCATGGCACTCAAAGCTTCCCCGTTGGTCTTCACACTGCACACATAGCACTTTCTCTGATGGGATGGCTGCTCTAAAGCTTGTCTGCGGTGCCGATTAGCGCTCCTAGAACCCCCGTAGCAAGTAATCTGCCGGCCGCCTTCTGTGCTGTTAGTTTTAGGTTAGATAGTTTTATTGTAGATACTTGCTGTGTCTTCGGCTCCTATTACCAGCCAGTCGCGGCTGGCTCTCAGGAAACAGATGCGATGGAGGGAATCTCCTGCCCTGTCACGCATTAGCCCCTCGCTGCACAATCTTATTGCAGGGTTTCAGCCACCTCCTGCGCACAGCAGTCTAGACCCTCTCATTTCACCGTGCCTGTTCAAACTAATCCTTCACATTCCACCTCCGCTGGGCTTCCCCAAACGGCACCGATCACATTTTTAGCCTCTGTGGATCATCAGCTAGTGAGTGGTGTGGTTTCTGGCATACAACATCGGGAGCAGACTCAGGTAGCCATTTGCTAGGGGGGTGAGGCTGCGGAGAAGTTCTAAAGTGTGGCCATGTTTGTCGTGCTCACCAGCGCCCCCTGGGTCCGCTGCTTTTTAACATATTCATAAATGACCTGGAAATGGGAATAACCAGTGAGGTTATCAAATTTGCAGATGACACAAAACTATTCAAAGTTGTTAGAACCCCATGTGGATTGTGGAAAATTGCAAGAGGATCTTGATAAATTGGAAGACTGGGCATCCAAATGGCAGATGAAGTTTAATGTGGACAAGTACAAAGTTATGGACCTAGGAAAGAACAACCCAAACTATGGTTACACGATGCAAGGTTCCACATTAGCAACCACCACCCAGGAAAAAGATTTAGGCGTCACCGTGGATAACATGTTAAAACCCTCCGCCCATTGTGCAGCGGCGGCCAAGAGAGCAAATAGAATGCTATGAATCATAAGGAAAGGAATGGAGAATAACACAAAGATGTTATAATGCCTCTGTATGATCCATGGTGCGACCGCACTTTGAATATTTTGTTCTATTCTGGTCGCCGTATCTTAAAAAGGATATAGGATTATTAGAAAAGATACTGAGAAGAGCCAGCAAAATGCTAAAGGGGATGAAAAGATACCCTATGAAGAGAAGATAAAAAGGTTAGGGAAAGTTGGAGAGTGAAAAAGATAGACAGGAAGAAAATTGATGTCTTTTGAATTATGGCACTGGCAACAAATACTGTGTATCTCATAGACTGCGTGAAGAACAAACCAGTCAGTACTCAAGGAGATCAAACCTAAGCTTTCTTTAGAAGCTCAGATGACAAGACTTCAACTTTCATACTTTGGACACATCATGCTAAGAGAAAGATCATTAGAGAAAGACATCATGTTTGGCAAGGTAGAACGTCAACACAGTTTGGCAAGGTAGAACGTCAACACAAAAGAGGAAGGCCAGCAATTGGATAGATCGATACAATAGCAGCAGCTTTGGGTGCTACTCTATCAACAATGAGCTGCCTGATTGAAGACCGAACACAGTTTAGGACATCTATCCAGAGGGTTGCCATGAATCGACACAGACTCGACGGCACTTACCCCTTTGAAGGCCTACTTTAGAATTTTAATCCACATTCTGCAGCCGGGTTAATTTTTGCATATTTCAGGAAAATTGTACCCATCTTATTCAATATGTTCTAATAGTGATTTTCCTTCTGCTATGGTCATGTATTATATACCATTTGATAGGAATATTTAGTCAGAATTTTGGATCCCGAGAGTTTTGGGCTTGGCCTGGAAAGGGTTAACAAGGTGGATGCTGTCATCATAGCAGTGATGAAACGCACAGCCATTCTGGTGGAAGGTGGCAATGCGCTGAAGGAGTTTCACAATAGGAGAATGGAAGTCATCCTCAAGAATGCCTTCACAACGTTGACATTTGGGGTACATAGACTTTGCTTTTTGTGAGCATTGTGGCCTGAGTGCACGCAAGCTGTTTCCAGCAATTTCCAAGCAGCCTAGAGGTAGTGAAATTGGAGTCTGAAGCATTTTTTGTGCTGAGTGCCCTGTATGACTTGATCAGGATCTCTTCTAAGTCCATTGCAGCAGTTGAGGTGGCCCAAAGGTAGCTCTAGCTCCTGAATTGATCTGCCAATGCCATGATCAAGCTGTGTTTGAGCAAGGAAGGTTGCTCTTTGGGGAGGACCTGGAGAAGATAGTGATAGATTTTGGAGAAGTTCATTCACAAAGGCTGCTGGAAGATAGGCCCAGAAGTTCCAGGTCTGCTGCTCCTATGAATTATACCCAAGAAGAATTGGTCCCTTTAGGGATCCCAGCAATCTTTGAACTCAGAAGGCACTGCCTCAGAAGCCAGCAAGCCCTTGCAGTGAGATTGGGTAGGTCCCTTCTGAAGAACAGGTGATTGTGAGGTGCCTCTGGCTATTTTAGTTGGAATGGACTTGTATTATCCTATACTTTAGTGGGTCCTTGAAAGGAGATATTCACTGGAATTTGCAGAGCCTTTTTGGATGCCTTTGTGGAGTCTCATTGCAGCTCCTTAACCAACAGTATGATGCTTGAGGAAACACTTCTGCGCTTCCTGCAGTTGCAGGTGATTGTACCTGTGCCTTACACAGAACAATGTCAGGAGTTGTATTACATTTACTTCATGGTACACAAATTGGGAACGTCCTTCCAACCCATTCTGGACCTGAAAGCAGTCCTTGCTAAGCGAAGACTGTCCCATTTCCACATGGAGACCCTCAGGTTGGTCATTGCTTCGGTCCATTCTGAAGTATACTTCTATATTCTAGTCTGGGAGCAACATCAGTGATTCCTCCACTTCTACATCCTGGGCCACCATTTTCAGTTTTGTGCCCTGCCTTTTGGCTTCACCATGGAGTCTTGCTGTTTCTTTGCAGGCTATGCTGGTGCTGATGGCCTTTTTGCACAAGCAAGGAATCCTGATCCCACCTGTACCTGGATGACTGGCTGATTCAGTCTATCTCCATGGAGAAGTCCAGGATATGGATACCACCCAGGTGATCCATCTTGTTTTTGGAAAACCTGGGATGGGCAATCAACTACCTCAAGAGCAGCCTAGTTCTATCCCAGGATTTGAAGTACCTGGATGCCAACTTTAACACTTGCTTGGGCAGGGTGTTTCTCACCTTGGAAAGGTTGAACAAGCAGCAGGCGCAGCTCAGAGATTTTTGCTCTGACTGCTCCCAGGGTCTGGGACTATATGCAGCTCCTGGGGTCAGTGACATCAACCCTGGAACTGGTACCTTGGGCCAGGGTGTAGATGTGCCCCTGCTGGGACACCTTTTGACTCACTGGTCTTCCTGTTCGTAGTTCTTTGAATCATGCCTCCTCTTCCCTGGAAGATTAAGGGGGAATTAGCCTGGTGGCCAATGTTCCCTCTAATTTTCTGTAGGCTGTGTGCGCATAAAATATCAGCTGTGCGGCTTTTGAAGGAAGGTTAAATTTTTTGTGCGCTACATAATGACACGGAGTTATATACTTTAAAATTTGACTACACATTAGAATACAGTATGTACACCAGATTGATGTTAATCAAATTAAATGAAAATAGACGATTACTAAATGAAGTGGAAAATTTCTAGTAATTACAATCACAAATGTGGTATTATTTCAGTTAATTTTTATTGAAAGCCATTGTTATTCCATGTAAATAATTTATGTATGGAAGAAGAGTTCGGTGTCCTACATGGAGCAGTGGGTTCACCCCTAAACAAAGACATGGGGAGAGGTGGCCTGCACAGAGCAACAGGTGCACCTACTCTTGCCATCTTGCTGGGCAGACTAGATGGACCATGCTGGTCTTTATCTGCCGTCACGTACTATGTTCTCAAAATTTCTCTCTTCGATCTTTCAAATGTACCCAGTCTGAATAAATTTTATCAAGGTCTACTGATCCGCCATCTTGAAGATGACTCTTAACACGCATCAGCATTTCCAAATGTTCTAAATGTAAGCGATTCCTTATTTTGGTTTTTAAACTGTTCATCAAGCTGAAACCACGCTCACAATCTGCACTAGAAGCCAAAAATGTTCCACCAATATCGATCAGTTTCGCTAAATCTGAAAACTGAGCATTCTGAAACGCCAAAGTCACCATATCCGGAAAACTGTTTATCAGTTTGCTTTTTTTTTTTTCTGCGACTAAAAACTTGAAGTCATTGTACTGCTGAACAACAATATGTTCCTCCATAAGAAATTGTTTGTACTTTAAACAGAGTGATTGGACGTTTTCAATTCCAAATTCATAATCACACTGTGCTATTGCTGTCAAGTCAAAAGCAGACCATTCCTCAATTTCATTTTCAGGAAATCTTTCCCCTAAATGCAGACACAGCATATTAATGAAAGTAAGTGTGGAACCAGTATCCACTGAAATGTCTCCAGGTATCTTGTCAAGAAGATTTTTAACATTATCAGTCCATTTTACTGTGTCACCCAAGTATTGCATTCGGATTTTGTTCAGCTTACCATGTGCAAGATGATATGCTTCCAGTGGTGTTAGCCCACGTTTCTGAAATGCCATTGTTAATGAAGCTAGTTCAGATAAAACATCATTCAAAATTTGCAGTGTTATATGGAATTGATGGCTGTTTAGCTTTTTATAACAGTACTTTGCAATGGGATCATTATCCTTCTCTTCTTCAAAGTATTTTAATAATGGATCATAATTTCGAATAATTGCTTGAAGAGCAAAATGTCTAGATAACCACCGCACTTCGTTCAGAGGTCTAAAAGCAATTGGCTCCCATTCAGAAGCATCTGCTAATTCTTTAAATTGTGACCTTTTAGTAGAAGATCGACAAAAGGTTGTGTAAACAGTTCTCATGAAAGTTTCAACTTCTTTCATCAACTTTACTTCCTTCCATGATTCAGAGATCCCCAAATCTTCACGATGGGCAACACAATGCTGCTGCACTAAATGTGAAATATTTTGTTTGAGCTGCGCAGCAACACCATTTATTCTGCCTGACATGACAGAGGCACCATCTGAAGTAAACATGACCATTTTGTTAAGGTCAAGCTTGTATTTCCCATAGAATTCCCGGAGTGCACTGACTATATTGATGCAGCATCACATGCTTCCAACTGTAGCATCCCACCAAATGAAGTTTTATACAGACATGAATTTACTGGCCGATATTTGAAGTACAGTATTAAGTATTTGTTGACAGAAATGTCTGTGCTTTCATCAATAGTTAATGTATGATACGCTGCTGATGCAACATCTGCCATGAGCTTATCTTGGACATTCATGTTTATAATTTCAAGAAATTCAAATGAATAGTTTTTGCTTCTCCAGCTTTCAGGTATGGTTATGTACTTGGACATGTGTTCATTAATATCTTGAACAGAGAGCATGGAAATATTCATCCGAACAGCCAGCAAAACACTATCAATTAGAATTTTAATTTCTTCTGGTGTAGAACGCTTCCGTTCCTTACTAATTTGCCTTTTCTCTTTTTCAGCGGTGCTCTCAAGCAACAAGTTAAATAATCCTCCTCTTAAATTTGGATTTTTAGCTCTAAGTTTCTTAACACTTTCAGTATGAGTCTTACTAGATAGATCTCGTTTCAGAAAGTCCAGTTTCCACACATCATCACAAATTTTGCCATTCGAAAACTCTCCGATGGTTTTTGCATCTCGGCAGTATAAACAGACTACTCCGTCATCCTCTTCATAAGTGAATATTTCACGCAGTTGAACGCACGTTTTATCCCAAGATTTCGGTGTCTCTGTTTCAATAATTTCTTCAAGCCATTCAGGCTTAAAAGCTCTGGCCGTTCTCTTACGTTTTGCACCTCTCATTGCTATTGGTTTCGACATTTTAAAAGTGGTGTGGTGGTCACAGCAGGTGCTTTATTATTCAAAAGAAATGCCCCAATGCATTTCATCCAAAGCCTGATGGGCTTGGAAGTTGGAACTGCAAGCAATATAACAATATTGTTATAGTGGTAACAAAGAGAAAAAGAATACATAGTAAAAAAGAAGGCACAGTATTACTTACATGGATTAACAGTTTAACACAAATCCAGAAAAGTGACTTAATTTTAAAACTATGGATATAGCCAAGATTAACACACAAAAAACATCTATAAGGTATGTACATGTATAAAAACAACATACACCAAGATTTTATGTAAAGCAACTCAAAAAAACATATGGCGTAGTGACTTACCAAAAGGTCAAAACATTAAAATGACATTAAAATAGCTGAACACTAAAATTCAACGACCAAGGGATAACAAGCATCAATAACATGGGGGGGGGGGGGGGAGGAAGGGGGAAGGGAAAGGGGAAGAAAAAGAAAAGAAAAAAGAAAAAGAAACTGATATTGTATTGTAAGAGCTCTATCTATTTAAAAGAAAAGGGGGGGGGGGAAACAAATGGGACTAAAAAGTACCACTAATAAAAAAGGTGATGGATGGCATATGTAGTAAAAATAATAAATACTTTTGGCATTAAAAGATATCTCTGAAAATAAGTATAAAAGTAATGATAAGTACATTTGGCAAAAAGAAAGATCATCTCTGGTTGAAAGAAGAGAGAAAGGTGGGGGCAAGTCAAGGACATTTTCCCTCTTTCACAGGGTTCCTATGCCTGTACTCGCCAGCCCTATCGGGAAACCACCTGAAATAAAAAGAAAAGGGGGCAAGAACTTAGAAATCCCACTCCTCATTTCTTAAGTGCTTTCCTAGGTAACCCCTGCGACATTCTTCACCTTCTCATTAAAACACTGATGAATAGTACTGTTAGGAAATAATAATAATGTTTAGTTTAAGTGCATGTACAGGAGGCCTGCACAAGGAAAATCAGAATCCTATACATGTGCCCTTTGTACATTCTGGTGTGGGTATGCAAAAGGAATGTGCTGTGCTAAGCTAAACTGATTGTTCTACTACTCAGAGATGACTTGTATTTGCACAGTTACTGATAAGCTATAGTGGGCCCCCAGGAGATGGGTGGATGACGTATGAATATGTTTCTGATAATGTATAAAATACGGACAATCCCTCCACCCTTTGGAATAAACTGCATACCACTTATGTGCAAGTGTGTGTGTGTGTGTGTTTGTTCCCCTGGATTCCAGAGAAAGAAGGTAAGGTGATTCCTCGACCCAGACAGACGTCCCAAGGGTTAGTGATAAAAGGTGCTGGGAAAAGAATGATGTACCCTTACAATTTGGTGTCTCAGAAGTGGGATTTCCCCGATGCACTTTCTAAATTGAAGCAGCTTTGGTAGCTGTACAAGGATTTTTTAATTGACGTTGCTTTGGTAGCTCGTCTTGGAAATATGCGCTTGGGTAGCACTGGGAAAATGCGCTTCAGTAGCGCTGGGAAAATGCGCTTGGGTAGCGCTGGGAAAATGCGCTTGGGTAGCGCAGTGAATAACAGGGACGTCCTGCTGGGTCTGTGGTAATATCCTTCTCCTTCTCTGTGTGCTTGTGTGCCTGTGTGAGTTTGGCAAAACGCCCCTGCCGTACTCCGAAGAGATATAGCGCTAGTGACGGGTACTGTGCAGAAAGCAAGTGGCCAGACGTGTGTTTGTTGTGAATTCATTAGAGGATGGGGGGGTCCCAAGGTAATGGGACCACTTCAGAATCCGCGGGCGTGCGTGTGCAGCTACATGTTGTGATATGGTTTAAAACTGCAACTAAAAAACAGCCATTCTACATAAATTGTCAGTGTAAGTTACAGGACATTTGCTAATTCTGCTGAAGACGTCTGTTAGCATGTTTATCTCTGTGCCTATACGACACCCCCCCCCCCTCTCTAACTGATGACTCAGAGTCCCTGGATTTTTCCACTGCTTCGCTCTTCCCTCCCCCTCCCTTCCTGTTCTTTGCTGTTCAAAGGCTATGGACAGGCAGACAACAGAAACCTAAAGTTACAACGTAAATTATTATTTATTTGCAGAGTGTCTATTTATTGCCATATTGTAAGACGACAAGCTAAATAGAAAAAAAAATGTTTACTTTTGTACTTAACAACGGTATAACTGTCACTAAAATATGTAAAAGGGTGTGTCTGTATTTAGACACCCATTGCTATAGCAATGTACTGAATAATAAAAATACTAAAAGAGCTCTTAATCTGCTTCACAATATCCCTCTCCGAGTCTCATTAGCCCGGTTGGCTAAAGGTGAATTGGCCACAGGTAAAGGTGTAAATAACAGTTGGGGCTCGCTGGGATTTTCCCACAGTGGAGTGACTCCTGCTGAGTGGAGGTGCGAAGACGCGTCCTGTTGATATCAACAGTCTCACCTCCTTCTCTGCGGAGAGGTCTCTTTACTAGCTGGTAATGATCCTAGGTGACTAGAGGTATTGTGAATCGGAATGTGACAGACAGTGAATTAAAAAAGCAGGCACTGCAGCAACCAAGTAAATTATGTGCACAGACCGAGGTAAGGAAAAGTGGGACTTTGGTATCTACCTTGGTGGTTTGTACATTCTATTGGGAACTGAGACTGATTGTGTGTGAGTGAGATGTATAATGTAAATAGTGGAGGAATCCGGGGAGTGGGGTGGGCTCCAAATACCCCGAGGGTCTAGTTCATTATGCAGGGCGAAATTTCTTAAGAAAGCACTTGTAAGCTTTGATTTGTCTCTTGTTTAAATAAGAACTGAAACAGAATTTCCCAAATAAGTAACTCCTTAGTGTCCTTCCCAACAAGCTGAAAAAAAAAATGTTTTGTTTACAGTAAATATTGGGTTTTTTTATTTGCTGGTTGGTGCAGGATTTAAAGAATCTGAATAAGATTGTCCAGACCTAGCAACGGATACTTTCCTTTGAAAAGCTTATTTCAAAAGAAACCCCTTGATTTGTATATTTATGCTTTTGGTTAGAAATATTGAGCTAAATTTTGCATGAACACAAATGGTTCAGTATTGTAGATTTGAGGTATATGTTTGAGCCTGCTCCCTAGGCACTATGTAGATGATCTTCAAAGTTTAGGGCAGGAGAAACCAGTTGTGATAGAAGCCATTAACAATCTGCTGCATTTCTTGGGAAAGAAAAGATTCAGGGTGTCTTGGAGAAAACAAAAAATTTAGGTTGGGGCTATCCCTTCCCCCTACAACATCAGAAACGAAACCAGAAACTTAACAAAGAGAACAAAGAAGAGAGAGGGAAAGGGGGCAGCCCCTCCCGTGGGCTACAGAAGGTGCAAATGGTTTTGGATTATAGTAAGTGATATTATAAGTGAGGGAAAGTGAAACTAAAAAATAAATCCGAAGAGAATAAAGGGTATTGTGGAGTTACCTTTGCCTAAACTAAGAGAGCTGATATCCGTTTGGCTGGGTGTAAAAAGGCTGTAATGATGTCAGAAAGGTCTGGTGGAAACTGTTCTGTTTTTCTTTAACCTTCAAAGTAGGGGTTGGGAACCCTGTCAGGACAATGGGGCATCCTGAGCCAGTAATTAAAAGACTGCAACTTGAAAAAATGATTTGAATCCTGAGTGAATAAGAAGATTATGTTATGTGTCTGGTCTTTGTTTGTGTATGCTATTGAGTAAACTTAAAGAGTTTAAAAACAATGAATTTTATATTTTGTGGCAAGCACCTCAGAGGTCATAATTATTGTTCATATTATAACACCACATAGCGTTGTAACTATAGGAATTTAATAGCAATCACAATTAGTGACAATTCTCAAGCAACTTTTTCTTTTTAAACTTTTAGTATTTAGGACTCTTCTCTCTCTTGTTCAGCTATCTGCATTTGCCTGAAGGAATTTGGACTCAAGACAGACCTGCTGTTTACTTTGCTATTTGTGTTTGAGATAACATCAAGGTTGAACTGTTACTCTAAGCAAATTGCTTTAACATAATTTCATTGTTTCAGATCAGTTTTATACCAGTCTCAAGTATTATGTATAAGGTTTTAATTTAAATGTGACAAAGCATGATTTTGAATTCACCTCTTTGCAGTTTCATGTTATTTGAATGTCTGTTTCCTGAACTGTACGATTTTAAGTTAACTACTTTGCATTGTTTAGCTCGGTGCTGATGACTGATGAGCAGGACAGCAACATCTAAGTTTTATTTGTTACAATATTGGATTTTAGGATAAATTCACCTGTTTTTCTGTATTTGAATTTTACGTGTTAGTGTCCAGAGAAAAAGTGTACCTTGTTCTAAAAGTTTCTATTTCAGTTTCAGCACAGTTCCTGAGAAAAAAATAGATATATGTTGCAGAGAAAACAGATATATGTTGCAGCACTGTGAGATATTAATTTTTCTTTAGTTTACACACTTGCACTTTGTTACCAAAAATACTTCTAGCAGTACATTATGTAGAGGTTCAGTATACACAGAAATTATAGAATTGTGGAAAGAGGCTGATCTGAAATTGCTTTGTTCCCAAGCATATAGATCTTATTTAGTGGAAAGATGAAGCTTAGTTCCCAGGAAACATGAGAATATTTGTAAATAACATTAACGTGAGTTCATTGAAAAAAAAAAAAAAGCAGAGTGTGAGAGAGAGAGACAGAAGGTGAGGCTACAGCCTTGGGAAAGGCAATAAACGTGCTGCTCTGAGTGTGATGATCTGGGCCACCGGAATTCTAACTGCTCTAAGACTACTCGAGGACCCACAAGGCCTGAAGAACAGGAACCTTGCATATTTATGCCTCTGAAGAGACATGAATAGGCAGGGGGGATTAGGCCGAGAAGAACCCGAGGATCGTCATGAGGCCCAGCCACAAATGCCTTGCAGTCCAAGAAGAACCTGAAGACGTATCGCCATGAGGCCCAACCACCAATGCCTTGTACCTTCTTAGGCCTCTCACCTCAAAAGGATCTCTTAAACACCATGATTAGTGAGTAACTTGCACAAATCCTTGTGAACACTGCAATTTTTAAAATCAGTCCAACAGCACTCTCACTGAGAACAGTGTATACGATAGATTCTAGTTATACGTGAGAGATATGAGCCATACTCCTTCCTATTGGGATTGATGTTATAAAATGCCGTGAAGCACTAGTCTATATTGTAAGGACTTTATCTATATTTTGTTTAGGCAGTTGCTAATTAGAATGAGCACTGCTTACTCATATTGTTATGCTTATTGAAAAGGATCTACATTTTATATATACCTTTTGTTTACAAAAATACTAAGTTTCTAACAATTGTGTGATGTTCTTAGCAGCCTTGCCAAATAAGGATACACTAGTATGGTATAAAAATGACAGAAGGACCTATGCATGTAGTTTGATGGAATGATGTAAGTGGAAAAAAAAGTGGTGTTGAGAGGAGTGTGATGGAATATTCATGTTGTAAAGGAGAACTTAGATTAACATTATAAAATGGTGAGGGTGAATTGAAATGTGAAATGATGTATCCAATGTTTCCACCTGGAAAGAAAACTGACAATGAATACTCTACAATATTTGATTATGCCATCCCCATTAACTCCAATTTTGAAAGTTATCTAGCCCAGAGATATACCCAGTAATTGGAAATAGACACTTGGAGATAGGCTGAGTGCACTTTTCATCCTAATGAGCTTTGGGGAGACCCACACTGGCCATGTGGTGCTTTTCAGATGCTTTTATCCCTTTTTGCCTCTATGTGTCCTGGCCCGACACATGAAGCTAAAGGAGGAAAGTTACTTACACAAATTTTACAAATTGGTATAATTCTAAAAATTGTGGAACAACTGAGGAAGTGTGGGCATCTTGTCAAAAATGTATTAGCTAAATTGAGTTGCTTAAGATTGGCTGTTGTATGCAAACAGCAACCCACGAAGGGGGGAACCTCCGAAATCTTTAAAAAAAAAAAAAAAACCACAAACTTTGTAAAGACACTAAACTGTCTTGCCTTTGACTCTGTTCAATAAACAAACAAACAAACAAACAAACTGCCCTAAGGGAGTAGACTGAAATGTTTCTCCCTTTGAATTGTTATATGGAAGACTGCTTATTTTTTATACTCTTGAGCCTCACATTTGATCTCTTGTATTTCCTAGCAGCAGAGGCAACTCTCTTCCCTCCACAGGTATGCTCAGCAGGTCCAGTCCTATCTGCTGGATGACTCAGCTCTTTTCTTTCAATCCGGAGACTGGATTTTGGTAAAGACATACCACCAGCACACAGTACAAGCCCCTTTTCCAGTATGGGACCGTTCCAAGTTCTTCTGATAACACCGATTGCAGTGAAGGTGGCGGCTAAAAGATCCTGAAGCTATTGCCCTCACTGGAAACATTCTCCATATACAGATTAGGCTTCAGGACCAGGATGAGAAGTAGCTAACGCCGGGGCAGCCAAGGCCCTAGCAACTGGAGAGGAGAGGAGAAGACTCCTGAAGAAAAGCAGCTTTCAGCCTAGAGGTACCGAACCAACATATCCCTTCAAGGTTGGTGACAGGTCAGAGCACCTCACAAGCACGGTACCTTAGACCCGCTTTACGGACCTCCAAACTACAGTGATCGCCATCACATGGACAGCCATCCTGTGAGACTCCTCCCCTTCGTGGATCCATGCGTCAAGAATCAAGCTTGTATCGTCTCCACTGACATCTTCGGTTCCAGCCTCCTGACCATCACGCACAAGACTGTGTTGACTCCTCCTATCACTCATATGGTGCCTCCTTCAGCCCATCTCGGGAACTGTTAATACGGCAATACTACTTGCCCAGACTGCCTTACCTTTTGTGTGCGCAGATCGCTACAAACTGGAGCTTTTCTCTCAACATGTCTTATTACTGTACCTTCTAATCTGTGTGAAATGCAGAAGTTTATCATTTAAACTGCACCCAGGCCCATGTTTCTTTTTCTACTTTCTTGTATAACATTGGTGTTACTCGCCCCTCTTTGGGATATGACTAGGTCCCTTGCTCATTGTAAACTGTCTTTAGTTTTAATGATACGGATTGTTTTATTGTTTCTGCTTTTAGCCTGTCTAATACTGCTCTATACTGTTCTTCAACTACAGGGAAGTTTCTCATGATTACTCTCTGATGTATTTTTCTTTGGGGTGGTCTCAAAGGACTGCTTATTGCCCTATTGAGCGGTTTTATAATTCTTGTTCTTTTTTGTTGTATACCACTTTTATGTATTCCTATACTCCTGCTTTTATGGTGGCTGATGTACCTGAGCTGCCACATACAGATGTTCCATTAATAATGCCTGTTTAGTTATTTTGTAGTAGATTGTTAGGCTGTTCTTATAGTGGGCCTATGCAGGCCCAAAGGGGGGATTGTTAGGAAATAATAATAATGTTTAGTTTAAGTGCATATACAGGAGGCCTGCACAAGGAAAATCAGAATCCTATACATGTGCCCTTTGTACATTCTGGTGTGGGTATGGAAAAGGAATGTGCTGTGCTAAACTAAACTGATTGTTCTACTCAGAGATGACTTGTATTTGCACAGTTACTGATAAGCTATAGTGGGCCCCCAGGAGATGGGTGGATGACGTATGAATATGTTTCTGATAATGTATAAAATACGGACAATCCCTCCACCCTTTGGAATAAACTGCATACCACTTATGTGCAAGTGTGTGTGTGTTTGTTCCCCTGGATTCCAGAGAAAGAAGGTAAGGTGATTCCTTGACCCAGACAGACGTCCCAAGGGTTAGTGATAAAAGGTGCTGGGAAAAGAATGATGTACCTTTACAAGTACCATTTAGAGAAGAGCAAAACACACACTGAAATTCTAGGGGGCCTTACACAACAGGTAAGTATGGTGTCAGGGAATAAATGGCTTTAAACAAACTTTCTGAAGAAAGTAGTCAGTGACAGTTGTGAGAAGAGCATCCTCAGTAGGAGCAGCAGTCCCACAGTGTTTTTAACATGCTCCTTCCTCAAGTCAGACGGGGTTTTTTTCCCGATACAAACCACTTTTTTAGCCACAGTTAAAATTTGAGGTATACTATTTTCCTTAAGTACTACATCAATAATTCTACTGAACACAAGTACAAAGTTTAATCATGCAGAAACAAAGCGGCAGATGCTTGAAAATAACGAAGCCAGAGAAGATGGCATTAAAAGACAGAATCTACAGAACAAGGTCTCGTTAAGTCTAAAATTAACTAAATGCCACCCCAACAAAACAGCAGGGCCGAGATAACACCTTCAGGAAGCTAGAGAATACTGTGAAACTCCAGCTTTCCACTCTACTGAGAGAACTCTCCATTTCCCCCAGGGTGAAAAAAAGAAGACAAATAAAAACACAATCTGAAATACACACAAGAAACACACATCCCCACCCCCTTCCTAAAAATAATCGAGGCTGCTGCACACAGGCCCAGACGGTTGTGCTGGGCTCGAGGCCTCGGCAGGGAAGACCCAGACCATCACTCACACCGAAAAAGGTCTCGCGCCAGAAAGCCCCACACATTCCCTCTCCGCTCGTGCAAAGTCATATGTATATATTTCACCAGAGAAAGACACACATACAAGATGTATATACAAACCCCACCGTGACATCCTGGGCACCCAAAACAACCACCCACGCTTCCCCCTCCCACCTGCGCACTGACACACATACACGCACACTTTCGTACACTTATAATTCGTTGGCCCGGGAGTACACGCGCTGCAAACCCCGACAGCACCAGGCAAGGGCGGCGTGCGGCACAAAGAACACCGCGGCCGGAGTGGGCGGGGGGCACAGAGAAGAGGCCACAGACGCCCAACATCTCCATCCCCCTCACCACAAATGCCCACTTACCTGCATCCAGCGCAGCGGCGATGGGGTACTGCTGCTGGTGGCGGGGTGGAGGTGTGGGAGGCGGAGGCGGAGGCGGCTGCGGCGGGGCTGGGCGCAGTGCAGACATGCAGGCAGCCCGCGAGCGGTAGAGATAGAGAAGGACGACGAAGGACCACAAATCGAGGAGCTGCCACTGCTTGCTCTTCCTTGCCCAGGCCCGCCGCCTCCTCTTCCTCCTGCCTCACGGGGACTCACGGTCAGATTACTACAGATATGCAAAAAGCATAGATATGCACTCACCTGCTCCGCTGCCGATAGCACGTCCCCAGGCAGTAGTCCCGGAGCACCAGTCTCCTCTTCTTCGCTGGTGCGGTGTGTTGCTCTCGCATCCAAAGCAGCACATGGCACTGAAGGCTGGCTGAGGGAGGGATCAAAGGAGGTGCGTGGCTGGCAGGCAGGCACAAGAGCAGAAAGAGGCTGGCTTGCTGGCTGCCCCTCCCTTTTATTTCCCTCTAGCCTGTCATGATTCGTCAATCGTCGGTCACATGTGAGAGGAGTGAGGGCAGGGGACTCAGTGCAGATAGAAGAGAGATTCGGAAGTGACGAAAATTACAGAATGGCAGTAGATCGGTGGTGCAGCCGCGGCCTTAAAAAACCCAAGGTTTGAAAACTTATGAAATCAGTAATTTTTGTGCGCTCCTTTAAAAGTTGTGTGCGCTCTGATTTTGTTGATTTTATCCAGTGGATCAGGCAAGGATCAAGGTAGGATGTGGTGGTGTTAATTTTAGAGATGAAGTTGATGAGTGCATCTTTTGACGATGGGGAGAAATTGAACCATGATGAGTCGGAGGTTAGGTTTGGGTTATTCAAGGGCTCTGGGGAGAAAGTTTGCTTTCTTAATTTATCTTTGTAGTAGGTCGTGAGGGTCTGTGGGTTAATGCAGGGTACATTTGAGTCTTTGTTTGAGACGTTGTTGGTTAGTGTCTTAACTATTTTAAATAGTTCCCTAGGTCGGTTTATGGACTTGGTGATGATGGAGGAATAGTGCTCTTTTTTTGCAGAGTTAAGAGCCTCACAATAGCGTTTTAGATTGGATGCAGTGTTCCCTCTAAGCTGTGCGCGTGTGCGCGCGCACACACCTTGCCTGGTGCTGTCGGGGTTTGCAGCGCGTGTACTCCCGGGCCAACGAATTATAAGTGTACGAAAGTGTGCGTGTATGTGTGTCAGTGCGCAGGTGGGAGGGGGAAGCGTGGGTGGTTGTTTTGGGTGCCCAGGATGTCACGGTGGGGTTTGTATATACATCTTGTATGTGTGTCTTTCTCTGGTGAAATATATACATATGACTTTGCACGAGCGGAGAGGGAATGTGTGGGGCTTTCTGGCGCGAGACCTTTTTCGGTGTGAGTGATGGTCTGGGTCTTCCCTGCCGAGGCCTCGAGCCCAGCACAACCGTCTGGGCCTGTGTGCAGCAGCCTCGATTATTTTTAGGAAGGGGGTGGGGATGTGTGTTTCTTGTGTGTATTTCAGATTGTGTTTTTATTTGTCTTCTTTTTTTCACCCTGGGGGAAATGGAGAGTTCTCTCAGTAGAGTGGAAAGCTGGAGTTTCACAGTATTCTCTAGCTTCCTGAAGGTGTTATCTCGGCCCTGCTGTTTTGTTGGGGTGGCATTTAGTTAATTTTAGACTTAACGAGACCTTGTTCTGTAGATTCTGTCTTTTAATGCCATCTTCTCTGGCTTCGTTATTTTCAAGCATCTGCCGCTTTGTTTCTGCATGATTAAACTTTGTACTTGTGTTCAGTAGAATTATTGATGTAGTACTTAAGGAAAATAGTATACCTCAAATTTTAACTGTGGCTAAAAAAGTGGTTTGTATCGGGAAAAAAACCCCGTCTGACTTGAGGAAGGAGCATGTTAAAAACACTGTGGGACTGCTGCTCCTACTGAGGATGCTCTTCTCACAACTGTCACTGACTACTTTCTTCAGAAAGTTTGTTTAAAGCCATTTATTCCCTGACACCATACTTACCTGTTGTGTAAGGCCCCCTAGAATTTCAGTGTGTGTTTTGCTCTTCTCTAAATGGTACTTGTAAAGGTACATCATTCTTTTCCCAGCACCTTTTATCACTAACCCTTGGGACGTCTGTCTGGGTCAAGGAATCACCTTACCTTCTTTCTCTGGAATCCAGGGGAACAAACACACACACACTTGCACATAAGTGGTATGCAGTTTATTCCAAAGGGTGGAGGGATTGTCCGTATTTTATACATTATCAGAAACATATTCATACGTCATCCACCCATCTCCTGGGGCCCACTATAGCTTATCAGTAACTGTGCAAATACAAGTCATCTCTGAGTAGAACAATCAGTTTAGTTTAGCACAGCACATTCCTTTTCCATACCCACACCAGAATGTACAAAGGGCACATGTATAGGATTCTGATTTTCCTTGTGCAGGCCTCCTGTATATGCACTTAAACTAAACATTATTATTATTTCCTAACAATCCCCCCTTTGGGCCTGCATAGGCCCACTATAAGAACAGCCTAACAATCTACTACAAAATAACTAAACAGGCATTATTAATGGAACATCTGTATGTGGCAGCTCAGGTACATCAGCCACCATAAAAGCAGGAGTATAGGAATACATAAAAGTGGTATACAACAAAAAAGAACAAGAATTATAAAACCGCTCAATAGGGCAATAAGCAGTCCTTTGAGACCACCCCAAAGAAAAATACATCAGAGAGTAATCATGAGAAACTTCCCTGTAGTTGAAGAACAGTATAGAGCAGTATTAGACAGGCTAAAAGCAGAAACAATAAAACAATCCGTATCATTAAAACTAAAGACAGTTTACAATGAGCAAGGGACCTAGTCATATCCCAAAGAGGGGCGAGTAACACCAATGTTATACAAGAAAGTAGAAAAAGAAACATGGGCCTGGGTGCAGTTTAAATGATAAACTTCTGCATTTCACACAGATTAGAAGGTACAGTAATAAGACATGTTGAGAGAAAAGCTCCAGTTTGTAGCGATCTGCGCACACAAAAGGTAAGGCAGTCTGGGCAAGTAGTATTGCCGTATTAACAGTTCCCGAGATGGGCTGAAGGAGGCACCATATGAGTGATAGGAGGAGTCAACACAGTCTTGTGCGTGATGGTCAGGAGGCTGGAACCGAAGATGTCAGTGGAGACGATACAAGCTTGATTCTTGACGCATGGATCCACGAAGGGGAGGAGTCTCACAGGATGGCTGTCCATGTGATGGCGATCACTGTAGTTTGGAGGTCCGTAAAGCGGGTCTAAGGTACCGTGCTTGTGAGGTGCTCTGACCTGTCACCAACCTTGAAGGGATATGTTGGTTCGGTACCTCTAGGCCAGTGATGGCTAACCTTTTTGAGCCCGAGTGCCCAAACTGCCGCACAAAACCAAAGAATTTCCTCAAAGTGCCAGCACGTCATTTGCATAAGTGGTCTTATTTGCATAAATATTTGCATAATGTTACCATACACTAACTTTTAGTAAACATGTCTCTTAATGAGTGTATGGATAAAGAAAGACTAAAAGATTTCTACATTACTATAATCCAGTGCCAACCGCCAGGCACATTAGGAACTACTACAAAAGCTGCCCATTTAGAACCCATAGCAAACCCGCCGTATCCTGACAGCATTACCAGGACTCACAAAGCACCATACCCTACCTATCAAAAGGCAACACTGCAAATATTAAACCAATACATTTCAGAGAATACTGGGGAAAGAGAACAAGTGGCAACGTCAAATAGGAATTTCCTCTTGTACCAAACAAAGCGCAGATGTTAATGATGCACATTTCCCAGAGCTGACATATTCCAGTTAATAAATTCAAAATAAAGAAACATCTTTCTACCTTTTGTGCATTTGTTTTTCAGTTGCAATTGGTCCAGCCACTTTCTTCTGGTTTCTTCATGTTTTCTGCTAACTCTCCATCGTCTGCTGTCCATTTGTCCTTTCTTCTCTCTTCTAGTTTTTTTTCCATTCTCTCTCTCTCTACATCTGCTTTAACATACTAATCTTTCTCCTTTTGCTCTTTCCTCATTCCTATTTCATCCACACAAATTTTACCCCTCCATCCTCAATCCCCAATTACTCTCCCAATACCTGGCCAATTGTAGATTTTTCATCCCTCCTACACAAATATTTTTCCCCTCTCCATTTTACTCTCCCAGCCCCATCCCATTCTAATCCTCCCCCAACATCAGCTCCCTTCTAGTTCCAGTCTCACCCAGCATCCATCCCCTTCTAGTCCCTGCATCAGCCCATTTCCAGTCCTAGCCCCCCATCAGCCCATTTCCAGTCCTAGCTCCCCCATCCATTTCCAGTCCAAGTCCCTTCATCAGCTCATTTTCAATCCTAGCCCCCCCATCAGCCCATTTCTAGTCATTTCCTAGCCCCACCATCAGCCCATGTCAAATCATAGCTCCCCTGCACTCAGCCCAATTCCAGTCCAAGCCCCCCCATGAGCCCACTTCCAGTTCTAGCCCCTCCATGAGTCCATTTCAATTCAAGCCCCCACCACAGCCCATTTCCAATCTTAGCTCCCCCCAACAGCCCATTTCCAGTCCTATCCTAGCTGTTCCATCAGCCCATTTTCAGTCCTAGCTCCCTTCCCTCACAGCCCATTTCCATTCCAAGCCCCCTCCCCATCAGCTATTTGCAGTTCAAGCCTCCCCTTCCACTCAGCCCATTTCCAGTCCTAGCACACCCCACACCATTACCAGTCCTAGCCCCCCGTCAATCAACTTCCAGTCCTAACCCCCATCACCCCATTTTCAGTTTAAGCCCCCCTATAACCCATTACCAGTCCTAACCCCCCATCAGCCCATTTCCAGTCAGCCCCCCATAGCCCATTGCCAGTCCTAAACCCCCCCCATCAGCCCACAGCCCATTACCAGTCCTAACCACATCAGCCCACCTCAAGTCCTAACCCCTCCCCATCAGCCCATTTCCTGTTCTAGCCCCCCCCATAACCCATTATCAGTCCTACCCCCCCATCAGCCCACTACCAGTCTTAACCCCCCCATAGCCCATTGCCAGCCCTCATCAGCCCACAGCCCATTGCTAGTTTTAACCCCCCCATAGCCCACTGCGTCTTAACCCCCCTCCCCAGCCCACTGCCAGTCTTAACCCCCCCAGCCCACTGCCAGTCTTAACCCCCCCTCCCTAGCCCATTGCCAGTCTCAACCCCTCTCCCTCCCTCCCTAGCCCATTGCCAGTCTTAACCTCCCTCCCTCCCTCCCTAGCCCATTGCCAGTCTTAACCTCCCTCCCTAGCCCATTGCCAGTAGTACCCTCCCTCCCTCCCTAGCCCATTGCCAGTCTTAACCTCCCTCCCTCCCTCCCTAGCCCATTGCCAGTCTTAACCCCCCTCCCTCCCTCCCTCCCTCACTAGCCCATTGCCAGTCTTACCCCCCCTCCCTCGCCCATTGCCAGTCTTAACCCCCTCCCTCCCTAGCCCATTGCCAGTCTTAACCCCCTCCCTCCCTAGCTCATTGCCAGTCTTAACCCCCCTCCCTCCCTCCCTAGCCCATTGCCAGTCTTAACCCCCCCCCTCCCTCCCTAGCCCATTGCCAGTCTTAACCCCCTCCCTCCCTCCCTAGCCCATTGCCAGTCTTAACCCCCCTCCCTCCCTCCCTCCCTAGCCCATTGCCAGTCTTAACCCCCTCCCTCCCTCCCTCCCTAGCCCATTGCCAGTCTTAACCCCCTCCCTCCCTCCCTAGCCCATTGCCAGTCTTAACCCCCCTCCCTCCCTCCCTAGCCCATTGCCAGTCTTAACCCCCTCCCTCCCTCCCTAGCCCATTGCCAGTCTTAACCCCCTCCCTCCCTCCCTAGCCCATTGCCAGTCTTAACCCCCCTCCCTCCCTCCCTCCCTAGCCCATTGCCAGTCTTAACCCCCCTCCCTCCCTCCCTAGCCCATTGCCAGTCTTAACCCCCCTCCCTCCCTAGCCCATTGCCAGTCTTAACCCCCCTCCCTCACTCCCTCCCTAGCCCATTGCCAGTCTTAACCCCCCTCCCTCCCTCCCTCCCTCCCTAGCCCATTGCCAGTCTTAACCCCCCTCCCTCCCTCCCTAGCCCATTGCCAGTCTTAACCCCCCTCCCTCCCTAGCCCATTGCCAGTCTTAACCCCCCTCCCTCTCTAGCCCTTTGCCAGTCTTAACCCCCCTCCCTCCCTAGCCCTTTGCCCGTCCTACCCGCCCCCCCTCGGCTCCTGGCAATTAAAAAAAAAAAACTGGCCGCTGCCGCGGCGGCGGCATGGAGTGTCCCGCGGGGCTCCCTCTGCCCGGCGGGACTCTCCCGGCGCGACTCAGCCCCTCTCTGCCGGCTTGCAGATACGCGAGGGAGGGATACGCGAAGGGAGAGAGTCTCCCTCGCGTCTCTGTTAAGCCCGCAGGGGCAGATGGGAAATTTCCCATCAGCCCCTGCGGGCTTAACAGCTCTCTCTCCCTTCGCGTATCTGCAAGCCTGCAGAGAGGGGCTGAGTCGCGCCGGGAGAGTCCCGCCGGGCAGAGGGAGCCCCGCGGGACACTCCATGCCGCCGCGGCCAGCTTTTTTTTTTTTTTTTTTTAATTGCCATGAGCCGGCATATCTCAATTTGCGACCTTCCCGCGTGCCAGCTGCAAGGCCTTCGCGTGCCACAGCTGGCACGCGTGCCATAGGTTCGCCATCGCTGCTCTAGGCTGAAAGCTGCTTTTCTTCAGGAGTCTTCTCCTCTCCTCTCCAGTTGCTAGGGCCTTGGCTGCCCCGGCGTTAGCTACTTCTCATCCTGGTCCTGAAGCCTAATCTGTATATGGAGAATGTTTCCAGTGAGGGCAATAGCTTCAGGATCTTTTAGCCGCCACCTTCACTGCAATCGGTGTTATCAGAAGAACTTGGAACGGTCCCATACTGGAAAAGGGGCTTGTACTGTGTGCTGGTGGTATGTCTTTACCAAAATCCAGTCTCCGGATTGAAAGAAAAGAGCTGAGTCATCCAGCAGATAGGACTGGACCTGCTGAGCATACCTGTGGAGGGAAGAGAGTTGCCTCTGCTGCTAGGAAATACAAGAGATCAAATGTGAGGCTCAAGAGTATAAAAATAAGCAGTCTTCCATATAACAATTCAAAGGGAGAAACATTTCAGTCTACTCCCTTAGGGCAGTTTGTTTGTTTGTTTGTTTGTTTATTGAACAGAGTCAAAGGCAAGACAGTTTAGTGTCTTTACAAAGTTTGTGGTTTTTTTGTTTTTTTTAAAGATTTCGGAGGTTCCCCCCTTCGTGGGTTGCTGTTTGCATACAACAGCCAATCTTAAGCAACTCAATTTAGCTAATACATTTTTGACAAGATGCCCACACTTCCTCAGTTGTTCCACAATTTTTAGAATTATACCAATTTGTAAAATTTGTGTAAGTAACTTTCCTCCTTTAGCTTCATGTGTCGGGCCAGGACACATAGAGGCAAAAAAGGGATAAAAGCATCTGAAAAGCACCACATGGCCAGTGTGGGTCTCCCCAAAGCTCATTAGGATGAAAAGTGTACTCAGCCTATCTCCAAGTGTCTATTTCCAATTACTGGGTATATCTCTGGGCTAGATAACTTTCAAAATTGGAGTTAATGGGGATGGCATAATCAAATATTGTAGAGTATTCATTGTCAGTTTTCTTTCCAGGTGGAAACATTGGATACATCATTTCACATTTCAATTCACCCTCACCATTTTATAATGTTAATCTAAGTTCTCCTTTACAACATGAATATTCCATCACACTCCTCTCAACACCACTTTTTTTTCCACTTACATCATTCCATCAAACTACATGCATAGGTCCTTCTGTCATTTTTATACCATACTAGTGTATCCTTATTTGGCAAGGCTGCTAAGAACATCACACAATTGTTAGAAACTTAGTATTTTTGTAAACAAAAGGTATATATAAAATGTAGATCCTTTTCAATAAGCATAACAATATGAGTAAGCAGTGCTCATTCTAATTAGCAACTGCCTAAACAAAATATAGATAAAGTCCTTACAATATAGACTAGTGCTTCACGGCATTTTATAACATCAATCCCAATAGGAAGGAGTATGGCTCATATCTCTCACGTATAACTAGAATCTATCGTATACACTGTTCTCAGTGAGAGTGCTGTTGGACTGATTTTAAAAATTGCAGTGTTCACAAGGATTTGTGCAAGTTACTCACTAATCATGGTGTTTAAGAGATCCTTTTGAGGTGAGAGGCCTAAGAAGGTACAAGGCATTGGTGGTTGGGCCTCATGGCGATACGTCTTCAGGTTCTTCTTGGACTGCAAGGCATTTGTGGCTGGGCCTCATGACGATCCTCGGGTTCTTCTCGGCCTAATCCCCCCTGCCTATTCATGTCTCTTCAGAGGCATAAATATGCAAGGTTCCTGTTCTTCAGGCCTTGTGGGTCCTCGAGGAGTCTTAGAGCAGTTAGAATTCCGGTGGCCCAGATCATCACACTCGGAGCAGCACGTTTATTGCCTTTCCCAAGGCTGTAGCCTCACCTTCTGTCTCTCTCTCTCACACTCTGCTTTTTTTTTTTTTTTCAATGAACTCACGTTAATGTTATTTACAAATATTCTCATGTTTCCTGGGAACTAAGCTTCATCTTTCCACTAAATAAGATCTATATGCTTGGGAACAAAGCAATTTCAGATCAGCCTCTTTCCACAATTCTATAATTTCTGTGTATACTGAACCTCTACATAATGTACTGCTAGAAGTATTTTTGGTAACAAAGTGCAAGTGTGTAAACTAAAGAAAAATTAATATCTCACAGTGCTGCAACATATATCTGTTTTCTCTGCAACATATATCTATTTTTTCTCAGGAACTGTGCTGAAACTGAAATAGAAACTTTTAGAACAAGGTACACTTTTTCTCTGGACACTAACACGTAAAATTCAAATACAGAAAAACAGGTGAATTTATCCTAAAATCCAATATTGTAACAAATAAAACTTAGATGTTGCTGTCCTGCTCATCAGTCATCAGCACCGAGCTAAACAATGCAAAGTAGTTAACTTAAAATCGTACAGTTCAGGAAACAGACATTCAAATAACATGAAACTGCAAAGAGGTGAATTCAAAATCATGCTTTGTCACATTTAAATTAAAACCTTATACATAATACTTGAGACTGGTATAAAACTGATCTGAAACAATGAAATTATGTTAAAGCAATTTGCTTAGAGTAACAGTTCAACCTTGATGTTATCTCAAACACAAATAGCAAAGTAAACAGCAGGTCTGTCTTGAGTCCAAATTCCTTCAGGCAAATGCAGATAGCTGAACAAGAGAGAGAAGAGTCCTAAATACTAAAAGTTTAAAAAGAAAAAGTTGCTTGAGAATTGTCACTAATTGTGATTGCTATTAAATTCCTATAGTTACAACGCTATGTGGTGTTATAATATATGAACAATAATTATGACCTCTGAGGTGCTTGCCACAAAATATAAAATTCATTGTTTTTAAACTCTTTAAGTTTACTCAATAGCATACACAAACAAAGACCAGACACATAACATAATCTTCTTATTCACTCAGGATTCAAATCATTTTTTCAAGTTGCAGTCTTTTAATTACTGGCTCAGGATGCCCCATTGTCCTGACAGGGTTCCCAACCCCTACTTTGAAGGTTAAAGAAAAACAGAACAGTTTCCACCAGACCTTTCTGACATCATTACAGCCTTTTTACACCCAGCCAAACGGATATCAGCTCTCTTAGTTTAGGCAAAGGTAACTCCACAATACCCTTTATTCTCTCCGGATTTATTTTTTAGTTTCACTTTCCCTCACTTATAATATCACTTACTATAATCCAAAACCATTTGCACCTTCTGTAGCCCACGGGAGGGGCTGCCCCCTTTCCCTCTCTCTTCTTTGTTCTCTTTGTTAAGTTTCTGGTTTCGTTTCTGATGTTGTAGGGGGAAGGGATAGCCCCAACCTAAATTTTTTGTTTTCTCCAAGACACCCTGAATCTTTTCTTTCCCAAGAAATGCAGCAGATTGTTAATGGCTTCTATCACAACTGGTTTCTCCTGCCCTAAACTTTGAAGATCATCTACATAGTGCCTAGGGAGCAGGCTCAAACATATACCTCAAATCTACAATACTGAACCATTTGTGTTCATGCAAAATTTAGCTCAATATTTCTAACCAAAAGCATAAATATACAAATCAAGGGGTTTCTTTTGAAATAAGCTTTTCAAAGGAAAGTATCCGTTGCTAGGTCTGGACAATCTTATTCAGATTCTTTAAATCCTGCACCAACCAGCAAATAAAAAAAACCCAATATTTACTGTAAACAAAACATTTTTTTTTTCAGCTTGTTGGGAAGGACACTAAGGAGTTACTTATTTGGGAAATTCTGTTTCAGTTCTTATTTAAACAAGAGACAAATCAAAGCTTACAAGTGCTTTCTTAAGAAATTTCGCCCTGCATAATGAACTAGACCCTCGGGGTATTTGGAGCCCACCCCACTCCCCGGATTCCTCCACTATTTACATTATACATCTCACTCACACACAATCAGTCTCAGTTCCCAATAGAATGTACAAACCACCAAGGTAGATACCAAAGTCCCACTTTTCCTTACCTCGGTCTGTGCACATAATTTACTTGGTTGCTGCAGTGCCTGCTTTTTTAATTCACTGTCTGTCACATTCCGATTCACAATACCTCTAGTCACCTAGGATCATTACCAGCTAGTAAAGAGACCTCTCCGCAGAGAAGGAGGTGAGACTGTTGATATCAACAGGACGCGTCTTCGCACCTCCACTCAGCAGGAGTCACTCCACTGTGGGAAAATCCCAGCGAGCCCCAACTGTTATTTACACCTTTACCTGTGGCCAATTCACCTTTAGCCAACCGGGCTAATGAGACTCGGAGAGGGATATTGTGAAGCAGATTAAGAGCTCTTTTAGTATTTTTATTATTCAGTACATTGCTATAGCAATGGGTGTCTAAATACAGACACACCCTTTTACATATTTTAGTGACAGTTATACCGTTGTTAAGTACAAAAGTAAACATTTTTTTTTCTATTTAGCTTGTCGTCTTACAATATGGCAATAAATAGACACTCTGCAAATAAATAATAATTTACGTTGTAACTTTAGGTTTCTGTTGTCTGCCTGTCCATAGCCTTTGAACAGCAAAGAACAGGAAGGGAGGGGGAGGGAAGAGCGAAGCAGTGGAAAAATCCAGGGACTCTGAGTCATCAGTTAGAGAGGGGGGGGGGTGTCGTATAGGCACAGAGATAAACATGCTAACAGACGTCTTCAGCAGAATTAGCAAATGTCCTGTAACTTACACTGACAATTTATGTAGAATGGCTGTTTTTTAGTTGCAGTTTTAAACCATATCACAACATGTAGCTGCACACGCACGCCCGCGGATTCTGAAGTGGTCCCATTACCTTGGGACCCCCCCATCCTCTAATGAATTCACAACAAACACACGTCTGGCCACTTGCTTTCTGCACAGTACCCGTCACTAGCGCTATATCTCTTCGGAGTACGGCAGGGGCGTTTTGCCAAACTCACACAGGCACACAAGCACACAGAGAAGGAGAAGGATATTACCACAGACCCAGCAGGACGTCCCTGTTATTCACTGCGCTACCCAAGCGCATTTTCCCAGCGCTACCCAAGCGCATTTTCCCAGCGCTACTGAAGCGCATTTTCCCAGTGCTACCCAAGCGCATATTTCCAAGACGAGCTACCAAAGCAACGTCAATTAAAAAATCCTTGTACAGCTACCAAAGCTGCTTCAATTTAGAAAGTGCATCGGGGAAATCCCACTTCTGAGACACCAAATTGTAAGGGTACATCATTCTTTTCCCAGCACCTTTTATCACTAACCCTTGGGACGTCTGTCTGGGTCGAGGAATCACCTTACCTTCTTTCTCTGGAATCCAGGGGAACAAACACACACACACACACACACTTGCACATAAGTGGTATGCAGTTTATTCCAAAGGGTGGAGGGATTGTCCGTATTTTATACATTATCAGAAACATATTCATACGTCATCCACCCATCTCCTGGGGGCCCACTATAGCTTATCAGTAACTGTGCAAATACAAGTCATCTCTGAGTAGTAGAACAATCAGTTTAGCTTAGCACAGCACATTCCTTTTGCATACCCACACCAGAATGTACAAAGGGCACATGTATAGGATTCTGATTTTCCTTGTGCAGGCCTCCTGTACATGCACTTAAACTAAACATTATTATTATTTCCTAACAGTACTATTCATCAGTGTTTTAATGAGAAGGTGAAGAATGTCGCAGGGGTTACCTAGGAAAGCACTTAAGAAATGAGGAGTGGGATTTCTAAGTTCTTGCCCCCTTTTCTTTTTATTTCAGGTGGTTTCCCGATAGGGCTGGCGAGTACAGGCATAGGAACCCTGTGAAAGAGGGAAAATGTCCTTGACTTGCCCCCACCTTTCTCTCTTCTTTCAACCAGAGATGATCTTTCTTTTTGCCAAATGTACTTATCATTACTTTTATACTTATTTTCAGAGATATCTTTTAATGCCAAAAGTATTTATTATTTTTACTACATATGCCATCCATCACCTTTTTTATTAGTGGTACTTTTTAGTCCCATTTGTCCCCCCCCCCCCCCTTTTCTTTTAAATAGATAGAGCTCTTACAATACAATATCAGTTTCTTTTTCTTTTTTCTTTTCTTTTTCTTCCCCTTTCCCTTCCCCCTTCCTCCCCCCCCCCCCATGTTATTGATGCTTGTTATCCCTTGGTCGTTGAATTTTAGTGTTCAGCTATTTTAATGTCATTTTAATGTTTTGACCTTTTGGTAAGTCACTACGCCATATGTTTTTTTGAGTTGCTTTACATAAAATCTTGGTGTATGTTGTTTTTATACATGTACATACCTTATAGATGTTTTTTGTGTGTTAATCTTGGCTATATCCATAGTTTTAAAATTAAGTCACTTTTCTGGATTTGTGTTAAACTGTTAATCCATGTAAGTAATACTGTGCCTTCTTTTTTACTATGTATTCTTTTTCTCTTTGTTACCACTATAACAATATTGTTATATTGCTTGCAGTTCCAACTTCCAAGCCCATCAGGCTTTGGATGAAATGCATTGGGGCATTTCTTTTGAATAATAAAGCACCTGCTGTGACCACCACACCACTTTTAAAATGTCGAAACCAATAGCAATGAGAGGTGCAAAACGTAAGAGAACGGCCAGAGCTTTTAAGCCTGAATGGCTTGAAGAAATTATTGAAACAGAGACACCGAAATCTTGGGATAAAACGTGCGTTCAACTGCGTGAAATATTCACTTATGAAGAGGATGACGGAGTAGTCTGTTTATACTGCCGAGATGCAAAAACCATCGGAGAGTTTTCGAATGGCAAAATTTGTGATGATGTGTGGAAACTGGACTTTCTGAAACGAGATCTATCTAGTAAGACTCATACTGAAAGTGTTAAGAAACTTAGAGCTAAAAATCCAAATTTAAGAGGAGGATTATTTAACTTGTTGCTTGAGAGCACCGCTGAAAAAGAGAAAAGGCAAATTAGTAAGGAACGGAAGCGTTCTACACCAGAAGAAATTAAAATTCTAATTGATAGTGTTTTGCTGGCTGTTCGGATGAATATTTCCATGCTCTCTGTTCAAGATATTAATGAACACATGTCCAAGTACATAACCATACCTGAAAGCTGGAGAAGCAAAAACTATTCATTTGAATTTCTTGAAATTATAAACATGAATGTCCAAGATAAGCTCATGGCAGATGTTGCATCAGCAGCGTATCATACATTAACTATTGATGAAAGCACAGACATTTCTGTCAACAAATACTTAATACTGTACTTCAAATATCGGCCAGTAAATTCATGTCTGTATAAAACTTCATTTGGTGGGATGCTACAGTTGGAAGCATGTGATGCTGCATCAATATAGTCAGTGCACTCCGGGAATTCTATGGGAAATACAAGCTTGACCTTAACAAAATGGTCATGTTTACTTCAGATGGTGCCTCTGTCATGTCAGGCAGAATAAATGGTGTTGCTGCGCAGCTCAAACAAAATATTTCACATTTAGTGCAGCAGCATTGTGTTGCCCATCGTGAAGATTTGGGGATCTCTGAATCATGGAAGGAAGTAAAGTTGATGAAAGAAGTTGAAACTTTCATGAGAACTGTTTACACAACCTTTTGTCGATCTTCTACTAAAAGGTCACAATTTAAAGAATTAGCAGATGCTTCTGAATGGGAGCCAATTGCTTTTAGACCTCTGAACGAAGTGCGGTGGTTATCTAGACATTTTGCTCTTCAAGCAATTATTCGAAATTATGATCCATTATTAAAATACTTTGAAGAAGAGAAGGATAATGATCCCATTGCAAAGTACTGTTATAAAAAGCTAAACAGCCATCAATTCCATATAACACTGCAAATTTTGAATGATGTTTTATCTGAACTAGCTTCATTAACAATGGCATTTCAGAAACGTGGGCTAACACCACTGGAAGCATATCATCTTGCACATGGTAAGCTGAACAAAATCCGAATGCAATACTTGGGTGACACAGTAAAATGGACTGATAATGTTAAAAATCTTCTTGACAAGATACCTGGAGACATTTCAGTGGATACTGGTTCCACACTTACTTTCATTAATATGCTGTGTCTGCATTTAGGGGAAAGATTTCCTGAAAATGAAATTGAGGAATGGTCTGCTTTTGACTTGACAGCAATAGCACAGTGTGATTATGAATTTGGAATTGAAAACGTCCAATCACTCTGTTTAAAGTACAAACAATTTCTTATGGAGGAACATATTGTTGTTCAGCAGTACAATGACTTCAAGTTTTTAGTCGCAGAAAAAAATCAAAAGCAAACTGATAAACAGTTTTCCGGATATGGTGACTTTGGCGTTTCAGAATGCTCAGTTTTCAGATTTAGCGAAACTGATCGATATTGGTGGAACATTTTTGGCTTCTAGTGCAGATTGTGAGCGTGGTTTCAGCTTGATGAACAGTTTAAAAACCAAAATAAGGAATCGCTTACATTTAGAACATTTGGAAATGCTGATGCGTGTTAAGAGTCATCTTCAAGATGGCGGATCAGTAGACCTTGATAAAATTTATTCAGACTGGGTACATTTGAAAGATCGAAGAGAGAAATTTTGAGAACATAGTACGTGACGGCAGATAAAGACCAGCATGGTCCATCTAGTCTGCCCAGCAAGATGGCAAGAGTAGGTGCACCTGTTGCTCTGTGCAGGCCACCTCTCCCCATGTCTTTGTTTAGGGGTGAACCCACTGCTCCATGTAGGACACCGAACTCTTCTTCCATACATAAATTATTTACATGGAATAACAATGGCTTTCAATAAAAATTAACTGAAATAATACCACATTTGTGATTGTAATTACTAGAAATTTTCCACTTCATTTAGTAATCGTCTATTTTCATTTAATTTGATTAACATCAATCTGGTGTACATACTGTATTCTAATGTGTAGTCAAATTTTAAAGTATATAACTCCGTGTCATTATGTAGCGCACAAAAAATTTAACCTTCCTTCAAAAGCCGCACAGCTGATATTTTATGCGCACACAGCCTACAGAAAATTAGAGGGAACATTGATTGGATGTATATAGTTGTTGGTGCTGTATGGAGTTTGTAGCACGCCATTTTTGTTCTGATCTGCGTAGCTCAGTTTTAAGATGTTTAAGGTCGGGTCTGAACCATGTTGAATTTTGGGTTTTTTTGTGTTAAGGGTTGTAGGGTTTCCTGAGTGATATTTTTGTTATGGTGGTGTTCCAATTGGTCATTGCTTTGTCAAGGCTAGTAGGGTGTATAGTTAGGTGTTGATAAGTATGGTTCAGGAACATATCCTTGTCAAATTTATTGAATTTTCTATGGGTTGGTGGCAGAGGTACGAGGAATGGCGGGGTAGGTTGAATATGTTGGTTCTCATGTAGTGTGAACTGAAATTTTATGAGGTAATGGTCTGACCATGGTACCGGTTGTATTTCAATGGTGGATGGATTGAAATTGTTAAGTATAACTTTAGGTAAGAACACTAGGTCTAAGGTGTTCCCCTTAATGTATGTTTGCTGGTTGATAATTTGGTGGTGGTCCATGTCTTCAATAGCAGTAAGAAGAGTAGAGGCATGATTATTGAGAGAGATGCTAGATTTAAATCACCCATGAGTATGAGGGGGGTTCTTGTTGGTAGAGGAGCAAAGTATTTCAGTTATAATGTCCAGGTTCTCTGTGCTAGGAGAGGGAGGTCTTTATAGTACACAGATATGGAGGTGGTTTAGTTTTATTGCGAGTATGTCAATGTTGTTTACATTCTTGGTGGTTATCAGGGAGGCTTGTAGGTCTTCTTTTATGATTGCTAAGACTCTGCCACCCCTTTTTGTTCTGTGAGAATGGAAGATTTCGAATCCAGGTGGTTTCAGCTGGTTTATTAGGACTGTGTCTGGGTCGGAGAGCCATGTCTCAGTTATGCATACAATGTCTGGGTTTGTATCGGTGGGTAGGTCTAGAATGATTGGTATTTTATTCCTTATTGATCTTGCATTGATAAGATAACATTTTAAGGCTCTGTGTTTAGGCAGAGTAGTGTATGGTTCTGATTTGGGATTAATAGTAGGTTTAATGGTTATGAGTCTGTTTGGGTTGGATCATGGGGTGTATGGGTACCTATATAATGAGAATGTGAGGAGATGTCTGAAAGGGGTATAGACAGTGGAGATGCATTGTTGATGGGTGGGATTTAATGCTTGGGAGAGAAAGGCTGATGAGAGTGAGTATGGTGTACTTGATCCAAATCGGTGGATTATTGTCCATTATGGAGGTTTATTTTTGTATGTGGGTTTTAGAGCGTGTGAAGGAGACGGTTGTAAGGTTTACTGAGCGAGTAGTGTTGAGTGTAGTTAGATATAGCTTAAAGTGATGTAAGTGTATAAAGGGTGATAGTAATTTACATGAGATATAATGCTGGTTATAGCGGCAGTAGCATAAACTGTAGAACATCTGAACAAGGATGATCAGAAATGTAATGCAGGCATTAACTGGAATAGTATAATTAGTTAAATGTGTGATCATGGGTTTTCATGCAGTAGGAGGTAGGCACTAACAGAGGTTACATGGACTGTAAGACATGAGTTTCAGAACATATAATGTAGGTATAAACTAAAATTGGTTGAACTGTGGATACACAGGTATGGATTTCAGAACGTATTAAGCAGGCATCACAGAAATTGCATGGATAGTAGCACAATGAACATGCGGTTACGACAGCTATAGTATCACTTTGGTAAGCTCGTACAATTAGCGTTGTAGTCTCGATCTATTTCTAGGTTGTGGAAGGGTAATGGTGGTCGGGATATGGGCTCACCTTAGGTTTACCTTGATGAGTGTGTCCAGAGGTTTCAGTCTTCCGTAGTGTTGTAATCAAGGTGTCCGTCGGGGGGTTTGGCTTTGGATGGCTGGTGTAGTGGAGCAAATGATAAGGAGCGGTCAGATTATTATGTATGGCTCGCCTTAACATTCCTCGCCTAAGGGCCTCGCCAAAGGGCCCTTTGGTGTGGCCCTTAGGCGCGAGCCTGCCAGACGCGGGCACGCCTAGACACGCTTGTACTTTTAGCGATGGCAGTGCTGAGCTGACTGGCCTGGTCGCTGGGGAGCAGGGAGGAGCTTACCAGCCCTGCTCTCCTCTGTCGATGCCGATCAGCCACCGGAGCCAGAACGCTAAGCTCTTATTGTGTGTGTATTTCATTTTGTGTATATGTTAAATTCTTATTGACTCACTGCAACCCAGACTACACATAACAAAACATTCCCTCTCTCCTCCTCTGTTTACACACATTTTCTTGGTTAAAGTAGAATTGGAGCCAAAGGAGAGTACTATTTCCAAAACCTCCCTCCTTCCCTTCCCTTGCACAAACAGCATTCCTAACCACTTACAGGTCACCTTTATTGTGGTGCGGTGAGTTAACTGCTAAGTTTTAACATTTATCCCATATCCTTTATCTCCCCCCTAATATCCCCCATTATGCTCCCTCTCTACCCCTCTTCCCCTCCCTTCCCCTCCCCTCCTGCTGGAGTTCTTTGACCCTCCCATCCAATCCCCCCATCCCTTCTCCCGCCATTCCTCGTACCTCTGCCACACTTCCAAATGCTTTTCCCTTTTGTTATACCAATATGCCCCCACCAAACTCATATGCCACACATACTCCAATTTCCCTATAACCTCCCGTATAGAGGGAACCTCTATACCTTTCCACTTCTGTAGTATTGCCAAGCGGGCTGCTACCACACAGTGACTTAAGAAGATGCCCAATGGTATATTCCCTCCTATCTTCCCCTCATTTAATACTATCATTGCTGCCGTGAGCTGTATCTACACTTGCGTAATCTCCTTATAGAACCTCGCCACCTCTTCCCACAATCTCTGTATTTTAGGACATCCCCAAATCAGATGCGTCAAATCTCCCCTTCCCTCACAACCTTTCCAACACTCCCCCCTCTTGCTTTATAAATGGCCTGTATTTTAACCGGCGTCCACACCATTCTCAAACAAATTTTTAGGCAGTTCTCTACCAGAAGTGTCCCCCATGCCATTTTTTTTCCCATTCATATATTCCTCTCCACCTAGCCTCATCCCATGGGCCTGCAGTTTCCTTCTCCCACCGCTCCTGCCACCAAGCTTTGCTCCCCTGCTTTCCATTAAGAATCTTATAAAGCTGGGAAACCAGCCCCTTTACTGTTTCCTTCCTCTCCATTAAATCTTCAAACGCTCTTGGTCTACTTTGCAACTCCCTCTTTACCCCTTCTTGCTGTAAAAAATTACCATAATTGAATATTTATTTATTTATTTATTTTATTTTATTTATTTATTTACTTCTCTTATATACCGCGCTATTAAAATCAGTGCGGTTTACAATTGAACAAAAAACATACTGCAATGTCACACGACAATTGAGTTTTTACATTGAACATGGACGAGATAACCTGGAGGTAACAGGGGTAACTAATTACAGAGTAATTATTCATGGAGTATGGTAAGAAATTATACATATAGTACGGTGAGAAATTATACATATAGTATAGCTTAGTTTCAACATATTTATAAGAGGTTTAATCAATAAGATGTGTGATCAGTACCAATAATAAATAAGAGAGGGGATATGGTGGTAGAGCTAGTCATTTTCTTTATGGTGTTGGATTTTGGGTGGGGTGGAGTAGGGTGTAGGATGTGAGGATGGGTGGTTGTTTCTGGGATTGGATTCTGGGTAATGGATGAGGAAAAGGTGCTGTTTGAGGGCTTTTCTAAATGACAATAGGTCTGGGGTGGAACGGAGCTCAGTGGGGAGGGCATTCCAGGTCATGGGTGCAAATAGGGAGAAGGCTCTATTGGCAGTAGCTCTTTTTGCACTTAGTTAGAATGTTGGGGATCTCTAGAGTGTTTGCTTGATTAGATCTCCTGATCCTGTTGAACGGCCGTCTTTGAATGAGTTTGCTGATGGGTGAGGTGATCTGGTTCCTTAGGGCTTTGAATGTTAGTAATAGGGACTTATACTGGATTCTAGCCTGAAGTGGAAGCCAGTGGAGATCCATCATGACTGGGGTTATATGTTTAGCTCTTGATGTACCTGCAAGTACCCTTGCTGCAGCATTCATTGCAAGGCGAAGAGGTCCTAGTGTTGACTGAGGGAGGCCATGAAGGATAATATTTGCAAAGTCTAGATGTGGGGAGCACCAAGGCTTGGAAGATAGTTCGGTAATCATTAAAGTCCAATAGGGGGCGCAGGTGACGTAGTATCCGGATCTTATGGTAAATTGCTTTCGTGATGTTCTTCACATGTGTAAACATGTCGAGTCGTTGGTCAAGCGTGATGCCGAGATAGCGGATAGTTGATTTTGCTATCAACTCAATATTGTTTACTTTTAATGTGGGGGGTGGGGAGAACATCTGGTTCTTGGTGAGGAATAAGACATCTGTTTTACTATGGTTGATCCTTAAATTTTGTGTTGTAAGCCATTGTGATACAGCTTCGAAGCAGCTTGATATAGGTGAAAAGTCAGGTTGATCAATCAGGAATGGTGAGTAGATTAGGACGTCGTCTGCGTAGACTAGGCATTGGATGTTGAAGGAGCGGATTAGGGTACAAATTGGTTGCATATATATGTTGAACATTAATGCAGATAGGGATGAACCCTGAGGTACACCTTGATTGAGAGGGAATGGGTCAGAAGTCATGGGACCTGTTCTGACTTGTTGCCATCTGTTAGATAGGTAGGACTTGCACCATGCTATAGCTGAGCCTTGTATTCCTTTCTCCACAAGACGGAGTATCAGAGTTTCATGGTTGACTGAATCAAAGGCTGCAGCAATATCCATGAAAATGAGGACAAATCCCTGGCGGATGTTATCAAGTCCTGTAACTAGATCATTGAAGAGAACTGTGAGGATGGTGTCGACACCATGAGCTTCTCTGAAGCCATGTTGAGATGGATCCAGTGGAGCTACATCGTCAATATGTTGTTGGATTTCTCGTTGAACTACCTTTTCAATGATTTTGGCGAGTAGGGGGATGCTTGATATTGGGCGAAAGGATTCAACTTTGGAGGAATCAAGTTTGTTGTTTTTTAATAATGGGCGGATTGAAGTAAATTTCAGGCTTTGTGGGAAAGATCCTATGGAGAGGGATTGGTTTGTGATTCTGCTTATAGCGGGACTAAGTTCTTGGCGTAATTCTTTGATCCAACTAGCTGGACATGGGTCACTAGGGGCAGTGGTAAGATTAATGGATGTGATAATATCTTGTATTTCTTTGTTGGATACTTCGCAAAATTTGAGTAGAGGGGTTTTACATGTAGTAGAGGAGATTGTGCAGGTTGATAACTTGTTGGCTTGGATTATCTTTGATTGTAGGTAGTTTGCATAATCTTGTGGGTGAGGCATAGTTGTTTGGGCGGGAGCTGGGTCACCTGTTAGGGACTTAACTATGCTGAACAGATCATGGTGTTTGTTAAGCGATCGCTTTAGAATATCTGCATGGTATTAACATAGTAACATAGTAAGTGACGGCAGATAAAGACCAGCATGGTCCATCTAGTCTGCCCAGCAAGATGGCAAGAGTAGGTGCACTTGTCGCTCTGTGCAGGCCACCCCTCCCCATGTTTTTGTTTCTGTTTAGGGGTGAACCCACCACTCCATGTAGGACACCCTTATTTGTTCAGATGCTAGATAGTTCAGAAGTTAGATGGTACTGTTTGTTTTGCTTTTATCCTGTTGCTGTAAAGGGATCCACTGTGTTTGTCCCATGCCGTTTTGAATTCCATCACCGTGTTTGCCCTCACCACTTCCATCGGGAGGGCATTCCAAGCATCCACCACCCTTTCAGTGAAGAAATATTTCCTGACATTGCCTTTCAATTTACCACCTTGCAGCTTCATGTTATGCCCTCTAGTTTTACAGCTTCCCCGTCTTTGGAAGAGGTTTGTTTGTTCATCATTTCTCTTTAAGTATTTAAAGGTCTGAATCATATCTCCCCTGTCCCTCCTCTCCTCCAAAGTGTACATATTTAGGTCTTCAAGTCTCTTCTCATAAGGCTTCTGATGCAGGCTCCAAATCATTTTGGTCGTCTTTCTCTGAACAGTTTCCAGTCTTTTTACATCTTTTGCAAGATATGGCCTCCAAAACTGAACACAGTATTCCAAGTGAGGCCTCACCAGTGACTTGTACAGTGGCATAAGTACCTCTTCCTTTCTGCTGGTAATCCCTCTTTGAATGCAGCCCAACATCCTCCTGGCTTTTGCCACCGCCTTGTCGCACTGTTTTGCCATCATCATTGCTCGATGAGATTGTAGATAAGAGGTGTATGTACGTAGAGATTCAGGGGACCGGGCGTGGCGCCAGTGTCTCTCTAGTTTACGTAAGTGAAGGAGCGACGCTCTAAGGTCATTGGTGTACCATGGAGCATGTTCTCGCTTCTTGATGTTTATTCTTGTGGTTGGAAGGGAGGCAGCTGATTTAAGGGCGTGGTCCCAGTTGGAAACTAGTTTATCTGGGTCAGATAGTGTGATAATAAGGCGAGGTAAGATTTCCTCAAGGGCTTTATCCTTAACAAAAGGCTTAAAACGTGTAGATAGAGAGCTCGGTGGGGCTTGTGCCTTGATAGTGCTGTTAGTCTGATGGATGGTGGGTATCTGAAATGTGATAAGATTATGATCAGACCAGGGTACTGAAGTTATTGATGTGACGAAGTGGTGAGCTATATTTGTTGCTATCTGTGGGGCGAAGATCAGGTCAAGTGTGCTTCCCTTGATGTGGGTAGGTGATTCAATAATTTGATTGTATCCCAGATCTTTCATAGCATCAATGAAGGCTGTTGCATGTGCAGTTGTTAGAGAAGGCAGGTTAAAATCTCCCATTATCCAGCTTGGGATACTGGAATTGCAAGCAAGATTGATATTGTTGGTAATTCGTCTGGTGAGGGTGTTGGAGCTCGATACAAAAGGTTGATAGAGCAGAGTTCATTTGTTATAGTAATCATATCAAGGTGAGTGGTGCTGGATGCATTGCTTGTTTTGAACTGGAGATTGGATTTTGTGAGGATGAGTGTACCTCCTCCTTTTTTATTAGATCTGTGGCAAGTGTGGATGGTGAAGCCAGGTGGTGACATCTGGTGGATGAGAGCATTATCGCAGTCTGATAGCCAAGTTTCGGTTATCATTAGGATATCAAGATTGTGTTGAGATATCAGGTCGTGGACCACTGGCCATTTTGAACGTATAGATCTTGCATTTTTAAGTGCACACCTGATTGGATGTTGGGATTTGTTTTTCTGGCTATGGTCCTTTTTGAGGTTTTGCAATTGGATGTATAGTAGGTGGGGGTGGGTTGTGATGGGTCTTGATGAAGGGTGACGGGGGGTTTCAAACCATTTTCTTCCCGTGTAGCGGAGAATTGGGATGAAGCTGGTGTCAGGGTTAAAGGCGTGAAGAAGGTTGGGGTAGTGGGAGGTAAGGAGGAGTAGGGTTAAGCTCAAGATTGAGTGCATTTTTGGTATCTTGAGTGAAGGGTATATATGTGATTGCAAGGTAGGTAGATTTTAGGATAGTAAATTAGAAAAGGCCTGAATGTCTTAGTAGATCTGTATTATTGTGAAGTAAATAGAAGAGACTATAGGGTGTCTATAATGTGGTTATGTACTATGGGTTACAAGATATATACTATAAGTACATTGTACACATTTGTATAGTAGCAACATTAATTAAAGTAATGCAAATATAAGGAACAGTAATTGTATCAGTAATGGTGGTAACTAAATATAGGTAGTCAAACTAACAATGGAACACCAGTGTAAATAGCATTTTTGATAAAAGGATCAAATTATAAAATTACATTAGTGTGGTAGCATTATTAATTAAACTAACATAGTAGGCAGTAACAGGTAGACAAAGGAGATAACATTAAACATAATGTTGATTTAAGGTAGTGAACCTGGTTGCAGAAATTTGCTCAGTGGTGTTGGTTCAGAAGAAGATTTGAGTTTGGGATTTGATTTGAGATTGGGCAGCAGGTCTGATGGCTGTTAGCTGCTGTTTGAGATTGGGCAGCAGGTCTGATGGCTGTTAGCTGCTTCAGCTATGCAGATGGAATCACAGATCCCCAGAGGGGACAGGAGCTGGAGAGAGTCTCTGTCACAGAGCCTGATGGTTCTTCTTATATGCATACTGATCAGTCTCTTTCGCCCCATATGTGCCTGTGATATCCATAAAGGATTTAACCTTCCCTCTTGTCTATCACCTGTCCTACCCTTACTAACCCTTTGGCTACCCATTCTTTAAACACCCTTCCTGCCCTCCCTGGTTTGAAGCCCCCCATCCGCTGAATATGAGTCTCCCATGGCAGATGTTTTCTATCCATCAAGTACCACCTCCCACTTTCCCCAGACCCTCAAGGTTAATTCCTTCTGGGGATTCATTACCTTCTCTCCCTGCCCCTCCCCTAAGCTATTTCACACTGTTGCCTCCAAGCTTTCACCCCGTTCTTTCTCCATATATACCCATTGAGGTGTCTCCCCCCTCTCCCTCCATGCAAACAGAGCTCGTAATTGCACTGCCTCATAATAATTTGCCACATTCAGCACCCTTAGCCCCCCTTCCTCCTTAGCCTTATACATCATTGCTCTCCCCACCCTTGGTGCCTTCCCATCCCGAATAAACGTCATAATCATAGCCTGGAGCAGTCTTAGAATTGCCTTTGAGACTCTATGGGGTAGTGCCAAAAATAAAAACAGTATCCTTAGCAAGACATTCATCTTTATCGTTGCTATCTGCCCTAGCCAGGACAAATGGAGCCCCTTCCATCTAGCTAAGTCCTTCCACAAATTATCTATCAGGGGCCTATAGTTCCATTCTTGCAATTTATCCAACGTGCTTCCCAACTGAATTCCCAAATACTGGAATGATTTTTGTAGCTACTTAAAAGTGAACCCCTCCTGCATCTTCATCTCCAGTTCCTTTGGCAAATTGAACCCCAATATTTCTGTTTTGCTCATGTTTATCTTGTATCCTGCTTCCGCACTATAGCTCCCTATGACAGTGATGGCTAACCTTTTTGAGCCCGAGTGCCCAAACTGCCGCACAAAACCAAAGAATTTCCTCAAAGTGCCAGCACGTCATTTGCATAAGTGGTCTTATTTGCATAAATATTTGCATAATGTTACCATACACTAACTTTTAGTAAACATGTCTCTTAATGAGTGTATGGATAAAGAAAGACTAAAAGATTTCTACATTACTATAATCCAGTGCCAACCGCCAGGCACATTAGGAACTACTACAAACGCTGCCCATTTAGAACCCATAGCAAACCCGCCGTATCCTGACAGCATTACCAGGACTCACAAAGCACCATACCCTACCTATCAAAAGGCAACACTGCAAATATTAAACCAATACATTTCAGTGAATACTGGGGAAAGAGAACAAGTGGCAACGTCAAATAGGAATTTCCTCTTGTACCAAACAAAGCGCAGATGTTAATGATGCACATTTCCCAGAGCTGACATATTCCAGTTAATAAATTCAAAATAAAGAGATATCGTTCTACCTTTTGTGCATTTTTTTCAGTTGCAATTGGTCCAGCCATTTTCTTCTGGTTTCTTCATGTTTTCTGCTAACTCTCCATCGTCTGCTGTCCATTTGTCCTTTCTTCTCTCTTCTAGTTTTTTTTCCATTCTCTCTCTCTCTACATCTGCTTTAACATACTAATCTTTCTCCTTTTGCTCTTTCCTCATTCCTATTTCATCCACACAAATTTTACCCCTCCATCCTCAATCCCCAATTACTCTCCCAATACCTGGCCAATTGTAGATTTTTCATCCCTCCTACACAAAATATTTTTCCCCTCTCCATTTTACTCTCCCAGCCCCATCCCATTCTAATCCTCCCCCAACATCAGCTCCCTTCTAGTTCCAGTCTCACCCAGCATCCATTCCCTTCTTCAAGCCCCCCACTTCCCCTCAGCCCATTTCCATTCCAAGCCCCGTCCCCATCAGCTATTTGCAGTTCAAGCCCCCCACTTCCCCTCAGCCCATTTCCATTCCAAGCCCCATCCCCAACAGCTATTTGCAGTTCAAGCCCCCTTCCACTCAGCCCATTTCCAGTCCTAGCAACCCCCCAACCCATTACCAGTCCTAGCCCCCCATAGCCCACTCCCAGTCCTAATCCCACCAGCCCATTTCCAGTCCTAACCTCCCCATCAGCCCACTCCCAGTCCTAATCCCCCATCACTCAATTTTTAGTTTAAGCCCCCCCAGCGCCTATCACCACTCATAACCCCCCCAGCGCCCATCACCACTCCAACCTCCCCCGCCCATCGCCCCTCAACTCTCATAACCCCCAAAGCCAGCCCAGTGCCCATCACCACTCCTAACCCCCCCCAGCCAGCCCAGTATCCATAAACAATACTAACCCAGCCAGCCCAGTGCCCATCACTACTCCTATCCCCCCCCACAGCAGCCCATCACTACTCCTAACTCCCCCCAGACAAGCCCAGCCCAGCCCATCACTACTCCTAACCCCCCCCGCCCAGCCCAGCCAATCACCACTCCTAACCCCCTCAGCCCAGCCCAGCCAATCACCACTCCTAACCCCCTCAGCCCAGCCCAGCCCATCACCACTCCTAACCCCCCCAGCCCAGCCCAGCCCATCACCACTCCTAACCCCCCTCCAGCCCATCACCACTCCTAACCCCCCCTCCAGCCCATCACCACTCCTAACCCCCCCAGCCCAGCCCAGCCCAGCCCATCACCACTCCTAACCCCCCCCCAGCCCAGCCCACCCCAGCCCATCACCACTCCTCACCCCCCCAGCCCAGCCCAGCCCAGCCCATCACCACTCCTAACCCCCCCCAGCCCAGCCCAGCCCAGCCCATCACCACTCCTAACCCCCACCCCCCCCAGCCCAGCCCAGCCCAGGGAAAATTAAAAAAAAAAGAAAACCTGTCTGCTGCCGCTGTCGGGGCCGCCGCGGCAGAATCGAGCGTGCCGCGGGGCCCCCCTGTACCCACCCGGCAGAGCCTGTCCTCCCCGTAGCAGCTCTCTCTTTGGAGCTGCAGTCAGACGCGCCGGCTTGCAGAGCGCGAGGGAAGAGTTCCCTCGCTGCTCTGTTAAGCCCGCGGGGGCTGATGGGAAGTTCCCATCAGCCCCCGCGGGCTTAACAGAGTCGCGAAAGGGAAACTCTTCCCTTCGCGCTCTGCAAGCCGGCGCGTCTGACTCAGCTCCAAAGAGAGAGCTGCTACGGGGAGGACAGGCTCTGCCGGGTGGGTACAGGGGGGCCCCGCGGCACGCTCGATTCTGCCGCGGCGGCCCCGACAACGGCAGCAGACAGGGTTGGTTTTTTTTTTTCGATTGCGGACCTTCCCGCGTGCCAGCTGCAAGGCCTTCGCGTGCCACAGCTGGCACGCGTGCCATAGGTTCGCCATCGCTGCCCTATGACCTTCATTAAAATTGGTAGACTCATGAAAGAATGGCTGAGGGTAAAGATCACATCATCCACAAACAATGCCACCTTACTCTGCTGCCCCCCCCCACCTCTATCCCCTTTATGTCCTTCTGCCCTCTTACACTATGTATTCAGTTAATGGTTCTATCACCAGCAGTAGTGATAGCGGACATCCCTGGCATGTCCCCCTTCCTAATCTAAAGTTATCTGAATAACCACCATTCACTCTGATCCTAGCCCTGGGATTAGCATACAGTGTCTGGACCCAACTCATAAACGTCTCCCCCAACCCTGTTCTGTGAAGTACCTGTATCATGAACTGCCACTCAACTCTATCAAACACCTTTTCAGCATCTACCGTTACGAACACAGCCTCTTTCTCCATCTCCTGCAAGGAACAGATAATAATCAGGATTTTCCTTATATTGTCCCCACCCTGCCGCCCCTTTATAAAACCCGTCTGGTTTTTGTGCACTAGTTTCGACATCACTCTCTGCAGTCTTGCTGCCAAAATCTTAACATCCAAGTTAATGAGTGATATAGGCCTATACGTCCTGCAGGTGGTATGATCCTTGCCCGGTTTTGCAGGATCGTAATGCCTACTTCCACCATTGTGCTTTGCAATGCATTGCCCTATAAGATCCCATTGAACACCATTGTTAATAGCCCTACAATAGACTCCTGCAGTAGTTTATAGAACTTGGCCGTATAGCCATCCAGTCCAAGTGCTTTCCCCTCCTTGAGAGTCCTAATTGCTACTCGCACCTCCACATATCCACTAATCCCAGGCATTCCTTCAGTCTCATAAGACTACACCATTCTTTCTTCCCCCTCCCCCATTATTATTCAGTTAGATTGAAATCACCCCCCAATATAATTGCTCGCGTAACAACCTCTCATAGAACTCCTCTCTCTGCATATTGGGGGTATACACACTAATGAGCTAGACCCTCCTCTCCTTTAATCTTCAACTTAACTCCCGCCCATCTTCCTTTTTTATCTCTCCGTTCCTCCACTACCGCATTCTGATACTTTGCACTTATTAGGACTCCCACTCCCCCTTTCCTTGGATGTTCCCTTTGCCCAGCTAACAGTGCCCTTGGGTATTTTCTTTGAGTATATCAATCTTTCTTGTCCCACCTTCAAGTACGTCTCCTGTATACACAGGATGTTCTCCTTTAATCTAGTACCCTCCCGTTCCAAAAGACACTGTTTTATGCCAGGTTTGCAATCCTTTAGTATTCACCATGCCCACTATAAAGTGCTCTCTATCCCCACCCTTCCCGTCATTCTTCTTTCTCCCCCTTCCCCCTCTTCCCTTCTCCCCTCCCCCTTCCCCCTCTTCCCTTCTCCCCCTCCCCCTCCACCTATCCCCCCTCCGTCTTCCCCCCTCCCTTCCCCCCCATCCACGAGCCTCTTCTACAACAGAAGCTATTTCGGAGTCATGCACCACCCCTTACCCCTTACCCCTCTCCCCACCACCCCCTATGCCCCTCTACCCCCCACCCAACCCTCCTCTTACCTTCTTCCTTCCACCTCCCTCCCACCCATCAACTAAACACAGCCCTCACCCAATATTCAGACCTCCACTCTTCTCACCCTTCCCCACCCCTCCCCCCTTCCCCCCTAATTCAAAACATTACCTTAATACAGGATCTATTCCCCCCATCCCTTAGCAATATCTGCCCTTACATCAGACATCTTTATACACCGCATACAACAATATACAACTTTATACAACTGTATACAATTTTTCACCCCTCCCCTCTTAGTCCAACTTGTAAGCATTGATCCACTGGTCCATTTACAGCAAGCCTTGCTCCTCTCTAGGCCAAATCCTCGTACCAAATTGCCATCCTTCACCGCTTAGCTCCTCTGTGCTGCGACCGTCTGTTATCCTCCTCCGACCTTCGATCTCATGGCTGCCACCTCTACTGTTTCTGCTGCTCGCCATCTTACTCCCGCTGATTCCACTCAGCATGTGCCTCCTCTGCCTGCACCTCCAAACCAGCTTCTTTCATTGCTTCCCACGCTGCCTCCGGTGTCTGCACTCTCCATGTTCTCTCCCCGTTGGTAAACGCCAACCCAAAGGGATGTAACCACCTTCCTTAGCACTTTGGTTATGGGGGCCAAGGCTCTTCATCTCTGCAATGTCCCCAGTGATAGATCAGCGTATAAAGCCGCCGAGTAGCCCTGCCACTGAAAAGTGCTCAGTCCTCTCATCTTAGCTGCTACTCTCTCCTTTACTTATTGTTTATTGTTTATAATCACTTGATATACCGCCCCCCATTACATCGTTGCGGTTTACAATAAAACTATAAAATGATTAAAAGAAAAGGAAAATAACAATACTTTAAAAAAAAAATTTCCTTCTGGAACGATTTTCCAGGGCTTCCAGCTTCAGAAGCATTTGCCCTCTCTACTCCCCTTCTCCACTGACCCTGGATTCCCACTCCTTTTGCTGCAACTCCAAAGCTTCAAGCCGATTCTCATGGTCCCCCATTCTGTGAGTTACCTCCTCCACCTCCTCTTTCATACTGTTTATGAACTCACCAAGTGCTTTTTTTGCAGTCTGTACCTCTGATTTCAACTCCTCGAACCACTCACGGAGTTCCTCTCTCATGGCCAACTTAGATGCGCCATACGAGGCCCTCCTGTGCGTTTCCTTTTGCACTCCTCTCTGCTTGCTCTCTCCACGGGGGTTCTCTGCCCGCCATTTTTGCTTCTCCCGCTGCACCACTCGTGCCCACAAACGCGTATTCATGCAGATCCACCGTTTTCTTGTGGGTTGCCATTCTCTGCTACCGCTCCTCTCCCCATTGCTGCACTCTCCAATCTCAAACTCCTCCGATTGGGGCTTTTAATTCCAATTTTATCGGACGTAGCTCCGGAGCTCTTGGCTCACGCAGCCATCATGGCGGGTGACGTCATATCCTCCGGCGTATATGAATTTAAGGTCTTCTGTTAATGCAGCATGTTTCAGTGTAATATTTTGGATCGTCTATCTGTCCATATCTCCACAATAGTGTTTTTTTTTCCTTTGATGCAATTTTTCCAAAGAGCAGAGATGCTTATTCGTTTTCTTGTAGCCCTGAGTTTTTGCTGGTAGTTTAGTTTATTTAAAATTTGAGATACTTCCAATTCAAAACAACAAGGAGACTTACATGAAAAACAAAAGCATATGAAACAGGAAAGGAACTCCAGTGTCGGATAGGAAAGACTATTCAAACTAGAAATCAAAGGACAGAAAGAAAAAAAAATAGTGCCAGACCGCCCTACTATCCAAGAGAAGGGAATTCTTTTAAGAACAGATGCGGTTTAAGGGAAGCCTTAATTTTGGAATAAGAGGGTTCCAGTCGAAGATCAGGAGGGAGATCATTCCAGAGTGCAGGTGCTAGAAAATAGAAAGCTGATTGTCTCGTGGATTCTAGTCTTGCTTGTGCAACAGAAGTTAAGACGACTAGTGTGCAATGACCAGAGAATTTTGAGGGGTGTGCAAGAGGATGTGTGAAGAGAGAGAAGCTGGGAAACCAGCATGGATGGCCTTGTGAGTAAGAATCAGAATCTTGATTTGAATCTTCAAGGGGACCGGAAATCAATGGTGTCTGATCAGAAGAGGGTTGAATCTTTCAGTAATGATTTTAGGTGCAGGATATTGTATTCAGTTTTTCTGTGATCTCCATAAATGGTCCCTTTATACAGGCTATAGCCTTGACCATCTTATTTATCTGTAGTCAAGTTGTTGTATGTAAACCGCACTGATAACAAATAGCGCGGTATAGAAAAGCTATAAATAAATTATCATGCTCTTAAATTCATCTTGGGTTATCTTTACCTCACCTGGAACTTAGCATACTCCTCTTTTTCCACATGGACTAGGAGCTCAACCTTCAGTTCCTACACCTCCAGGTCTTTTTCCTACCTTTTTTTTCTTCCTCTTCAGTTGACCTTTTGGCCTGTCCTTTGTTCATCTTGCTCTCCTGCACTTCCAGATCTCCCAGCTCCATATCCATCCCACCTTTCTTTCTAGTACTCGGTTCCATGCTTCTTCTTTTTTCTTTCTTCTCATCGCCTTCTTTCTGGTGTTGCTTTCCAGATCTCTACTTTCTCTCACTACTTCAGTTCTTCTTGTGCTGCTCTCTGGAATCCCCTCCTCCTCTTTGTGCACCATCCTTTCTTCTGGTGCTCTTTTCCAGGCTCCCTTTTCCTTTTTTTGCAGCAGCTTTTCTTCTTTTCCTTTATGAGAATGTTCTTTCTTTTTCTGTGTATGCCTTCTCTCTATATCGTTTTCCACAGAAGTCCTCAGTTGATCTAAGATGTTAGCATTCACATACTTTTTCACTTTGGTCTGTGAAATTAGAGATTTTGAATTTGTATCCATTGCTTTTTGCAGTTTTTCCTGTGGTAGATAACTAAACGGAGTTCCAGCTCAAAAAATGATCTATTATGTCAGCTTTTAACTTCCAAACATTCATTCATTCAAACATTCATTCCCGTTATGACTGTACCCTTGTTCTATGTAAGCACATTGTGTTATGTAAAAAACATTGTTGCATTGTTCAGTTGTAATGTAAACCGCACTGATCTTAATAGCGCGGTATATAAGAAAAGCAAATAAATAAATAAATAAATTAATTAACAGAGTAGATATAAAAACAAAAACTTACTGTAAAGTGAATTGGAATTAAGGGGCATTATATAGAGTCCATGTAATTGAGATGGACTTTCTCAAAAAAATGCCAGCATGGTTTAAAGGTGTGAGGCCAGTTAGGCTGTTGCCAAAAAAGCATCTTTCAGGAAATGGGAAACAGAGCCAAATGACAAAAACTGGAAACAGCACAAGTACTGGCAAGTTAAATGCAAGGCATTGATAAGGCAAGCAAAGAGAGAATTTGAGAAGAAGCTTGCTGTGGAAGCAAAAACGCGTAATAAAGACTTTTCCAAGTACATTCATAGGAAAAAACCTGTGACAGAGTCAGTTGGACCATTAGATGATACAGGAGTGAAAGGGACACTAAGAGGGGACAAGGCCATAGTGGAGAGGCTGAATGAATTCTTTGCTTCGGTCTTTACTGAGGAAGATGTAGGGATGTTACCCATGACTGGAGTGGTATTTAAAGGTGATACTGTGGAAGAACTGAAAGAAATATAGATACACTGGGAAGATGTATTACAACTATTTGTTAAACTGAAGAGTAGCAAATTACCTGGACCTATGGTATACATCCAAGGGTGTTGAAAGAACTGAAATATGAGCTTGTAGACCTGCTATTAGTAATCTGTGAACTATCATTAAAGTCATCTGTAATACCTGAAGATTGGAGGATGCCCAATGTAACGCCAATTTTTAAAAAGGGTCCCAGGGGTGATCTGGGAAACTACAGATCGGTGAGCCTGACGTCAGTACCAGGAAAAATGGTAGAAATCATAATAAAGAACAAAATTACTGAACATGTAGATAGTCCTGGCTTAATGGGAGACAGCCAACATGGCTGTAGCCAAGGAAGGTCTTACTAATCTTTTATGTTTTTTGAAGGTATGAATAAACAGGTAGACAAAGGTGAGTCAGTTGATATAGTGTATCTGGACTTTCAGAAAGCCTTTGACAAGGTCCCTCATCAGAGACGTGTAGCAAAACTAAAAAGTCATGGGATACGAGGCAGTGTACTATTGTGGATCAGGAACTGGTTAAAAGATAGAAAGCAGAGGGTAGGGCTAAGTGGCCAATTTTCCCAATGGAGAAAGGTGAATAGTGGAGTACCACAGGGATCTGTGCTGGGCCTCGGAAGTGTTACGGCGGCTTCGGGTGTGCTTCCCAAGGGCGTGAAAACTAGTACGCCAGTTTGGGAGAGTGAAGAGGGCTCTGTGGCAGGCTGCACACATCTGATTTCGCCGTCTGGAGGAAGAGAGAATGGAGGGTATATCTTGTAAATATGTTCTGTTATAATATGACGTTCACTGTAAAACAAGCTTGATTTGTTAATTATTTGTTCATTGTAAACCGCAACTGAACCTTGGAAGATGCGGTATATAAATGTGTATAAAATAAATAAATAAATAAAATCTTCTTTGGGAGATAGCCTACCTCAGGCAGGCGGTTTTTTGGTATCCATCGGAGGTGCTGGTCTGCTGGTGAAACCCCAAAACGTTACGTTGGAGGTCCTATGGGAGGCCATTTCCACTATGAATTCATCCCTTGCGGCTATTTCATCGTCTGTAAGTACTGAAACTGTTTCTCTACGCACTCATATTCAAGAATGTTCCAGAGTACAGCAGGAGCAAATGGGGAAGTTGGTGCGCCTGGAGAGAGATCTTGAACAGCTCCAGGAGTTGCATGGTGCCCACATTAAAGATAGAAATGTGTCTTCTAGGAGAATGGAATACCTTGAGAATCAAGTCCGGAAGAACAATTTGAGACTGATTAATTTTCCTAGATCTCCATTGCATTCACCCATGGAGATGGTCCGTAGGTACTTCCAGGAGGTCTTGAAGATCTCTGAGGAGCACCTACCACCGTTGACCAGGGTTCAATATCTTGTCGGCCGGGGTAATCAGGGAGTGCGTGGTGAGGCTCCAGTAGAATCTGGAGATCTCACTGGGTTCCTGGAGAATTCTCTGGAGCTCTTTACAGCTTGCATCCACTCTCCTTGTTATGCTGGCTCTTGAATCAGATAAATCGTTAATACTTACATCATATTTTAGAAATTTCAGTGTGCAGTTTTTGTTTCATATGTTTTCATTTTCCCCGATCTTGCTAGGGATACCCAGCTAAGGAGGAAGGAAGGAATTCCTGAGGTTGAAACCCAGGATTCTTTCCCTCGGTGGGTCTTTTTTGTTGAAATTTCCTGCTAGATGTCATGTTACCTATAAATAAAAGTTGTATTTGTTTTTTGAACACAATCAACTACTGGAATTTCTTGTGGCTAGGGAGGATTCTGATGTATAGGTCTCGCACTGCTATGAAATATTGCTTTTTCCCTTTTTCATTGTAAAAAGTTATGCTTTTCCTGATGCCTCCTCCTGTTTTAACAATTGTGGGCTCATGTTTGGCTAATGGTGTATTATTTCCCTTTATGTATTAAGATGGTTATTTTTCCTGTTTTTCTATCTATTTAACATTTATAAAGCGCTTCAAACGTACGAAGCGCTGTACATACATGAAGAAAAGACAGTCCCTGCTCATCAGAGCTCACAATCTAGTCAAGAAGATCACAAAATACAAATACAATCAAGACGAAGTATACAGCAAACAAGAAGAGCAAAAACAAGAATCAAGAACAGAAAGCAATAGAGAAGAGATGAGCTTTCAATCAGTGTTTCTTCATGCATTTATTTGAATGTATTAAAAAATTAATAAATTTAAATTAAAAAGATAGAAAGCAGAGGGTAGGGCTAAATGGCCAATTTTCCCAATGGAGAAAGATGAATAGTGGAGTACCACAGGGATCTGTGCTGGGTCTGCTGCTTTTTGACATATTCATAAATGACCTGGAAAAGGGAATAATGAGTGAGGTTATCAAATTTGCAGATGACACGAAACTACTTAAAACCCACAAGGACTGTGGAAAATTGCAAGAGGATCTTGATAAATTGGAAGACTGGGCATCCAAATGGCAGATGAAATTTAATGTGGACAAGTGCAAAGTTATGCACCTAGGAAAGAACAACCCAAACTATGGTTACACGATGCAAGGTTCCACGTTAGGAACCACCACCCAGGAAAAAGATTTAGGCGTCATCGTGGATAACATGTTAAAACCCTCCACCCAGTGTGCAGCGGCGGCCAAGAGAGCAAATAGAATGTTAGGTATCATAAGGAATGGAATGGAAAATAAAACAAAGGAGATTATAATGCCTCTGTATCGTTCCATGGTGTTACCGCACCTTGAATATTGTGTGCAATTCTGGTCGCCGTATCTTAAAAAGGATATAGCGTTATTAGAAAAGGTACCGAGAAGAGCCACCAAAATGGTAAAGGGGGATGGAAGGCTACCCCTATGAAGAGAGGCTAAAAAGGTTAGGGGCTCTTCAACCTGGAAAAGAGATGGCTGAGGGGAGATATTATAGAGGTCTATAAATTAATGAATGGAGTGGAACGGGTAAACGTAGATCAATTGTTTACATCTTCAGAATATAGAAAGACTAGGGGACATGCAATGAAGCTACAGGGTAAACTATTTAAAACTAATAAGAGAAAATATTTTTTCACTCAACATTTAATCAAACTCTGGAATTTGTTACCGAAGGATGTAGTAAAAGCTGTTAGTGTTGCTGGGTTTAAAAAAGATTTGGGCAAGTTCCTGGAGGAAAGGTCCATAAACCATTATTAAAAGGGACCCAGGATATCACTGCTTGACCCAATACAAGCATTGTGTAACCTGTGTCTTTTGGGGAAACTGCTAGATACTTATGACCTAGACTGGCCACTGTTGGAAACAGGATACTGGGCTTGATGGACCTTGGTTGTACCCAGTATGGCATATCTTATCTTCTTATGTTCTCTGGAAGCTTTTTTGATTGGAGTTTAGTGTGAAAAGGATATGTGCTCCTGGGGTCCCAGCAAGATGCCTGATGCAAAGATAGCTTAGGCACTTCTTTGCAATGGAGGCTGGAACATGGTACAAATGACTTCACCAGCATGGCCCCTCTTTAAGGGTGACCAACTGGAAAAGAGGAAGAGTTAGTCAGCATTTTCACAATCCCTTGCAATCCCGGAAAAAGCTGGCCTGCCCACTGTGCTTAGTGGTGCCCCTGGCTTCTCCTGGAGCTGTATCATCTATTTCATACTCTACTACATAAAAGTAAGGCCTATAGGCAAGCCATCATCATAGGGTCATGCCAAAGCGTCCTTAGGCATGGTGCTTAGCATGGAACATGAGTGTAAAAAAGTAAAAATCTAAGTATGACGTGTACTGGATATTTCACCCTTTATTAGTTGAGACTGTGATATTTTAATTGATATGTGAATTGCTTTAGATATTGTTTATTTGCAGACTTGGCTTGCATCATGGGCTTATGTATTATTTTAGAAAGATGGTGTTGAAGATAGTTTTGGTTGCATTATGGTGATTGTAATTGAAAATGGGTACGTTTACCTGGTTATTGCACTTTTACTATTTTATACTATTTCTTTTGTTGCCTCTTGTAGGAGAATTCTTCCCACAAATCAGTAATTTTAACAATATTCCAATTAGAATTACTAAAAGAGGTAGATCTGGTTTTAGAAGATAGCCACTGATGCAAACAAATTACTTAAATGTAATTAGTTATTTAAATCATAAAATCATTCTTATATTTGGGCATTGTCACAATCCTGGAATGAACAACGACAGATTTCATAATTATAGGAATCCTTGTCTTATTCAGATCCTGTTGATCAGTTGATTGATATAGGGGCATCATATCTACTAATACCTTCTGGCTATATAAATGCTTGTTCAGTGTGTAATAAAACAGAGATTCTCCATGACTTACGTGGAAATTCCCAATTAGATTTGATGTTCTTAGTGAAGATTTGGCTACCAAATAATGAAGATTCACTATTAAACAATTTATGCCTCGCTGGTTATTTGATTCAACATTGCTCCCAGTTGAATAGATGAGGTAAAGGCTTAGCCATGATCTACAAAAACTTATTTTAAAATGAAGATAGAGGAAAGAATACAGTTGGTCAAAGTTGAGGCTTATCTGCTACAGTCAGTATGTTAGATTCATCAACCGAGATTGCCTGGAGCTTTTTCTGAGGTTTAGGTACAATTATTAGCATTTATAACGTAACATGCACTTAGACAAAAGGGTGATTTAAATTTACCTGTGGAAGATGATAAAGATCCTTTGGTTACATCCTTATTTATTTTGATTTAACCATTAAATCTAAGCTTTAGTACATTTGGTCAGACCCATATTTAAGGGTCATCATCTAGATTTTCATACCTTTTCAAGTAAAGATCTAAGGATTGCTAGTCTCTGTAACTGCTCATTTATCCCTTAGCCTTGGTCTGATCATTACCTACTCAATTTCACATGGCTCTGGAAAGGGTTAGAGAAGCGGCCAATTTCCCAAAAGAAAACAAAAATATTTTTCTTGAGGAAATATTGATGATTGTTTTGGTTGACAGTAGCTGCACTGCTTTGCAGATGTTAGAATTTTAGAAGGAGGCAATTACAAGTACCTAAGACCGTATAACTCCATTGAAAATAAGATTTAATAAACAAGATCATTCTAATCCTTGGTTTAATGAGAATTTAGTTCTTTTAAAAAGGAACTGCAGAAGAATTGAACGAAAATGGAGAGCGAAGGGGAGTGAAGTAATAAAATCAGAATGGATATGTTCAGCAAGAATCTATAAAACAGCTATAATTGAAACAAAACTGAATTAGTAGACCAGTACTGACCAAGGCCAGAATAAACGTAAGTCCTTGTTTAGTATGGTCATTCCACTAAAGTAACAAATCTAACAGCTATTGAATTAGCTATTTATTTTAGATAGAAAATGGAACACTGGAGAACTGCAATCTCGGCTAGATCTACTAATGATACAATTGAAATGGCTAGTGAAATTATGGACTCAAATGATTGTTTTAGAAGATATTAGAGCAGATTGCTATAGGGGCAGTTTACTCCAGTTAGCATAAATATTCTTTTAACACCCATACTAAAGAACCCTTCCAGAGAGCTGGAAAAGACATCTAATTAATCAACCAATTGAAGGTTTACCATTCCTTTCCATTCAGCCCCAACAGCATATAGATGGACACAATGTATTATACCAATCTGTCTGGCTTTTGTTCGACTTATGCTACAGAAACTCCTCTGGCTACACAAGTGTTTGATTTTCAACTTCCTTTGGATAAAGGTTATTAAGCACTGGTCATACAGTTGATCTGTTAGCCACTTTTGATACTTTAGAATAGATCATAATATCATATTATCTTGACTGAGTGAAACTGAAATATTTAGCTCTATTAAATTGGTTTAAGGAATTTCTATCCAGTTGATCTTATATGGCAAAGTGGCAGGAGGAATTTTCTGACTTTTTATTATTCTATATGGAATGCCGCAGGATCCTACATTGTCAGTGCTGTTGTTTGATATCTATCTGAGGCAATTTTGAAAAAGATTTAAAAAATTGGGAGATTCAACATCTTTCATATGCTGATGATATTGTTTTGATAATCCCATTTTGAGAATAGACTGCTTATGCATTGTTAGATCATTACTTTGATTTGGAGGATGAATAGATGATCATTATTAAAAGTTGAATGCAGACAAAACTAATATGGGTAGGTTGTTCCATGGATATATTTACAAACTCTGTTGAAAGGAAATTCTGTTCCCTTAGTTACTTCATTGAAATTGTTAGGAGTTACCATGGGTTCAGCTCTGATTACAGAAAGATCACATCTCAAAAGCCATTTTAGTAAGGCCCAAATTTGCACTTGACAGCTCTGATCACATCCAGGTCACATGGGGCATGGTGGAGGTGTGTACAGGGTGGTCCAAAAAAGACACACATGCATGCCTGGTTTCACAAGGGTGCTGCACTTGTAAATCCGCTAGCGATTATGTCCATGTTTAGACCTACTCCTTGGCACCAATAGGCATTGCAAAAGCACTCGTTTTGGCCAGCACTCAACAATACTTTTCTCCCTTTCAAACAAGTATAGCAGATAAATACTGAGGACTCTTTGTACTGCCACAGCACATTTCAATTTGCAAAATGGCAGGCCTGTACACATATGTGGCGACACATCCTCATACAGATTACGAGATACATGTCTATATTGTTCTTTCCTGCCATGTCTATATTTTGCACGTGCACATTTCTAAAATTTCTAGTCTCCCTGCATATGTCTGGACTTTTATTCTGGATGGTCACATTTTCTAGGACATTGACAGACAAAAATCATTCGGGGTGGGTATATGTTGATTTTAGAATGACTTTACACGTGTCCACCTTCTCTCCTGCCCCCTCCTATAAAATTTTAGATGTTTAGACTTGTACATCCCAGGAGACACCTAAACAACTTATCTAAAATATGCCTTCATATATATTAATGAGGATCAGTTGAAGTTGCTGGTTCAATCAATTAGAGTCTCTCAACTAGACTATTGTATTCTTCTTTCTTTTGAGCTATCACAAAAATATGATCAACAGGTTCTACATAATGCAGCAGCAAAAGTAATTTTAAACGGAGCTAAATGAGATCATACAACACCTTTTCTAATCAAATTGCATTGCCAGTTTGTCTGAGAATCACAAATTATTATGTTTTATGTTCAAAATCATGACTCGTACTGCACCTACTTAAATGATGGATATATTATTAGCTTATTCTCATTGATTATTGTGCTTTACTAATTATGATAATTTGAGTTATCTTTCAAAGAATGGTAACTTAATAGGTACCTTAAATTAGCGTTTCACTTATCAAGTGATGGTTTGTTTGAATGAATAGCCTTTAGAAACATAGAAACATGATGGCATATAAAGATCATATGGCCTATCCAGTCTGCCTTTCCATACAAACCACTAAGCTCTACAGTCCTCTATTTCACTTTAGAGATTCTGTGTTTGTCCCAAGCTTTCTTGAATTCAGATAGTTTTTCTTTTCTACTACCTCCACTGGAAGACTATTCCATGCATCCACCACTCTTTCCGTAAAGAGTTTTTCATTTTTACGTTTTCTTTCTTTTTCCTCTGATGCCGCATAGGCCATATTTAAGTCTCAGGCATGTCTGGCAGGGTTCTCTCTCTATTTTTCTGAAACGATTGAGCTGTTTGATTTCACTGAGGCTATATTATGTCCACTATGTCCAACAAACCTGTCAGTGGATTTAAGATGTGCTTCATGTGCAGCAGGACCATGTCCATGATGGACACTGAGAAATGGTGCCTGCAGTGCTTGAGACCCGATCATAACCCCTCTTTGTCATTCGCGTTTACAGATTTACTGGATTTCAGAAATTACAGCAATTCCATTCATTTACTCATCACTGATGTCAAATTAACCAGGCTGTAGTTCCCAAACTTCCGTTTACTTCCACTTTCGTACAAAGGAACTACATTCCCCTGTCTCCAGTTTTCTGGGACTTCTTCTGAGCCTAGAGAAGCGTTCAAAAGATCAGACAGTGAAGCTGTAGAACTACTTAAGTTCCTTCAACACCCTTGGATGTGTCCCTTCTGATCCCATCTCTTTTTCTGCAATCTTGTGAATGCTTTCTATTAAATCTCTCACAATTTGTCCTGTCCATGAAGAAAAATATTCACAAAATTGTTATGAAAGGAAAAGTGTTATTGCTGGGTGATTTGGCTGGGACATTCTGGCTGCATGTCATCTAAAAATGGGGAGATCTTGTATTGTCGGCAGAAAAAAATGTTCTGATAACTGTCAATGCAACCCTCATAGCTGATACTAAACGCCATTCTTATGAATGGGGAAAGCGTTTGATGCCATACTGGGAAATCATCTGGGATCCTGTGGTCACTGGATGGTTTGAGTCAGCATTAGAACCCATCTGGCAATGTTTTGTAAACAGGCAAGAGTCGTAGACTTCAGCAAAGATAACTTTGTCAAGATGGAAGAATACTTCAAGGTGTTATTAGCTGGATAGGAAAATCTAGGGATGTAGAAGAGCTGTGAGCAAAAAAGATACATTAAAGGGCAACAACTATTTTGCTAAAAAATGTAAAAAATATGTTCAATTCCTTCTTTTCAGATTAATCTACAGTGCTTTCTCCTTACATTGTAAGCCCTACAGTTCCATTTTAATATATATGTATATTTTTATATTTTGCGCCATTCCTCCTTTTCTTCCTACCTTGTCCTCCTTGTATAGATTGTAGCTCTCTTTATGTTCAAATCAGTTTTATTAGAGAAAATAAACATTCACGCTCCCAGACTGCGGGTACTCTTAAACAGTTCCGGGAGCTAGTAAACAAGACAACCACATTTTTACATTTCTCATTTTCAGCCAAAGGCCCCCCCCCCCCCCCACCACACACACACACACAATTACAAAGCTCCATCCTAGTTATGGTTTACCATGTATGAGTTCTCCATGATTGCCTCACATTTATGATTGCCTCTTAATCTATGATTTTATTTCCCATGCTATGGGTATTAATATAGATAGCTTTCTCTGTGGAGAAACAGGATAATACCCTCACATATGGGTGATGTCATTAATGGAGCCCTGCGGGGAACTACTTTCCAGCCCCTTCTGGAAGCATTTGGAATGGTTCCAGCATGTATGTGTCGGTTCCCACATGCCACTTCTGTCTTCATATTTCTGTGGAGCCCATTGGATGTGTGTGTTTTCTGCTGAAGACGTTTTTTCTTTGTCAATTGTCTGAGCTAGTATTTTTCCTCATTTTACAGAGTTTAATTTTTCTGCTTTTCCTCCTGCCATTGTGACATCTTTTTTGTCTAGTCTTGGGCTTTTCAGCCATATTTCGTTTTCAGTTGTTGCCACTCAGGCACTTGACTATTTCACAGTGAAGTCATTTGATTTTGCTGCAGCTATTTTTTCTGGACCAGAAACTCTCCAGAAGATTTAGAGGTGCTTCCTGTGCAAAAGGACCATGTCCATGAATAGACACCCATAACTGGTGCCTGCAGTGCCTAAGGCCTGCACATGAATCCTTTCATTTTCTGATGTGTTAGCAGATGATAGAGGAGGCCTCAAGGGTCAAGAGGAACAATGCAAAAGGATTTTTGGCACTTCTAAGTCCAGTCCATCATCTTTGGTATTGGCGACATCGGTCCTTATGTTCTAAGGAGCTACATCAAATGCTGGAGGTGCACTGGCATAAAGAGGACACCAATCCTACTCAGCATCGAGCATCAATATAGTGTCAAGGGAGTGGTCATGCACCAGTTCCCTTCTGAAGAAGAGGAAGAATTCATCCTCGACTTCATTGGCATTGAGGACTCAACACATTGAGCATCGGATGGCGGTTGAGGTGCACTGGTGTGCCTGTTCACAGGATCCTGAAGGATGTACAGATGAAGATGTAGGAGATCCCCCCCCCCCCTCCCCTGCAAAAGCTCCCGGATTCAAGAAACTTCAGCTGTCACACCATTCCATGATTGTCGAATCTGCTCTCAAAAGGGTCAAAATATGTACACTCTGGAGTAGAGGAGGGACAGGGGAGATATGATTCAGACCTTTAAATACTTAGAGTATTAATGGACAAACAAACCTCTTCCAAGGACGGGGAAGCTGTAAAACTAGAGGGCATAACATGAAGCTGCAAGGGAGTAAACTGAAAGACAATGTCAGGAGATACTTTTTCACTGAAAGGGTGGTGGATGCTTGGAATGCCCTCCTAATGGAAGTGGTGGGGGCAAACAAAGTGTCAGAATTCAAAATGGCATGGGACAGACACAAAGGATCCCTTTATAGCAACAGGATAAAATCAAAATAAACATAACTATCTCTTATATCTGAACAAATAGGGGTGACCTACACGGAGCGGTGGGTACATCCCTAAACAAAGGCATGGGGAGGGGTGACCTGCACGGAGCGGCAAGTGCACCTACTCTTGCCGCCTTGCTGGGCAGACTAAATGGACCATTCTGGTCTTTATCTGCTGTCATATACTATGTTACTATGTAAAAGTTACAAGACCCACTCTTTGGTGCTACCATGGAGGGAAGCTCAAAAATTGGAATCTTTTGAGAGAAAATTCTTTCAGAACTCTATGCTTTCTTTGCACATAGTATTCCACCAAATCTTGTTGGGCACAGACTTACAAAACAACATATATAACACAGAGGAGTTTGTCAACCTTTTTCTCACAAAGAAGGCAGAGCAACTCCATTCTCCAGAGAGTAAAGGGAAAAAGTGTAGAAAATAGTCCAAGTAACTTACAGTGATGTTGATACAGCATCAAGAGCCTTCTCCATGAGTATTGGTGCCCAGAGGCACTCATGACTCCTGTCCTCAAACTTGTAGTATGATAAACAGGGGATACTCACTGAGGTGCCATGCCATGGAGAGAAACTCTTTGGAGATAAGGTGCAATAGGCTACCACCCTCATTGAGCAGCACAGTGACACTCTTAAAACCCACTCCATGCTCACTTCTGCTTGGCCTTCTCAGCATTTAAGTTTCATGGTGGGGTCATTGGAGATCCTATTACTTTCATAAGTGTACATATCCTCCTGCCTCCTGCTGTATCCAGACAAAGCAGGGTCTGCACTTTCAACATTATCAGCAAAGGGCCCAAAAATCCCAGCCTATTTCCCAGCCAGAAATAGGGGCTGGGCTTTGACTGGCTCCTAGAGAACATAGCCAATTTTCTGGCACTGGTATTATACACCCAGTAGGGGTACAGATTGCACCTATCAGACCTACCACCAAATTGCCCTTCAAGAGTTTTGACATCAACTCTCAGCAGCAGGAAACACTTCAAAAGAAACATTCTTCCCTTTTGGAGACCAATGCAGTCGAGTCTGTTCCACCAAGGAAAGAAGGGCAAGAAATACTACTCCAAGTTCTTCCTTGTCACAAAAAAGATGGGTGATTCTGTCCCATCCTAGATCACAGGAATATGAACAAGTATCTGGTCCAAGAAAAGTTCAGAATGGAGTTCTCTGCATCCCAATTTTCTACCTTCAAAAGGACAATTGGCTATTTTCTTGGACTTGAAGGATACTTATAACCCATATCCAGATATTTCTGGTGACCAGGATGTATCTGCAAGTTGTGATAGGATGTAGTACTAGCAATGATGTTGTCCTGTCTTATGACCTTGCACTTCCTCTGTGTGTATTCACCAAGTATCTTGTGGTAGTCACAATGTTTCTATGCAGACAGGGCATGCACATGTTTCCCTGTTTGGATGATTGGCTGTTCAAGAACACAACTCAGAAAGGAGTCCATGAATCCATGCATACAACCATCTGGATGCTAGAATTATTCAAGTTCATTATAAATTATCCCAAATGCAATCTATGCTTGTCATACCAATTGGATTTTATTGAAACTCTGCTAGACACAACTCTGGTGAAAACCTTTCTTCTACAAGAAAGACTCACCAGGCTGATCACCATTGTAGAAAACGTAAAACAGTCAGCATTTGTCAGTGAGACAAATGTTGAGTATTTTGGGCCACATAGCCTCAATGGTGCACATATAACACTTTTGGCATTTCTCAAGATGAGACAGGCTTAGTGGACCATGAGCATGCAGTGGACACAGGCCATTCACAGGCTCTGGGACATCACATCTATCACATATCCCTGGTGGATGTCCCTTCCAGTCTGGCCAAAGTAATTTCCTTTGAAGTCCCCCCCCCAAAAAAAAAGTATCCATGATAAAGGCATCCAAACTGGGCTGGGGGGCTCATGTTAAACATTTATCATTTGTGCTCCTCCCAAGAGAGTCTTCATCAGATCAATTTTTTAGAACTAAGAGCAGCTTTGAATGTTCTAAAAGCTTTCAGAGATCAATTAGCCTATCAAATTATAATGATTCAAATGGAAAATCAAGTAACCATGTGTAGTACCTCTACTAGGAGGGAGAAATGTGGAAATATGCAGTCCCTCATGGGATTAAATTCAAATAATCAAGACCTTATTCTTATGGGAAAACGTATATATCAAAATATATGCATTAAATGTCCTAGTTTTCCCTCTATACAATCATACATCCCGGATAATCAAAGGGCCTCATATATTTATAGCTTTCTCAGGCACATCAGCTTCTAGAACTACAGACTATCAGGCAATAACAAATGCTGAAATGAAGGAGCTGACTGAGCTCAACTATGGAGGGACCCAGTGAAGTTTTGACTTCATCCCTGATGCAGATACGTTTTTCGAAATGCAATATTGCATCAGATATGTTGCTTTTTAAAAAAATATGTATTTTTTCTAAGCTATTTTTAAGCTGTTTGAAGTTGCATAAATCATTCCTTTGATTATCCCTCATGGGATGACAATTGGAGCCACTTATCTGGCTGGCACAGACAATGCCCTGGTGGACAAACTGAGTCATGTCCTCCCAATTCACAAATGGAGCTTAGGCAGGAGGTGACTCAGGAACAGCAGAGGCACTGTAATCCTCATAGCTCCTTACTGGCCAAGATGACCTTGGTTCCCTCTTCCGTTGAGCTCTGTCAGCAATCTGATTTGGCTAGACAATTGATCAACTCTAATAAGACAGGATCCAGGAAATTCTGTTGTGTCCCAACATTAAGTCCTCTGGCTGTCGCAGCTTGGATGTTGAGGGGTTAACTTTTGTCCTCTTTGATTAGAGTGGCCAATGTCCTCCTGGCTTCCAGGAGAGATTCTTCTAAGAGGTCATATGGTCTCAAATGGAAGAGGTTTGCTGTCTGATAGAAAGACCCTAGATCAGGAGTGTCAAACTCCAGTCCTGGAGGGCCACAAACCAGTTAGTTTTTTAGGATATCCCTAATGAAAATTTGAGAGAGATTTGCATGCACTGTTCCCATTGTATGCAGAAATATCCATTATGGACATCTGAAAACCAGGCTAGTTTGTGGCCTTCCAGGGCTAGAGTTTGATGTCCCTGGATTAGATCCTTTCTCTTGTCCCAAATAAAAACTGCTTGAATAACGTCTACATTTGTTGGAGTCTGGTTTGAAGGTTAACTCAGTAAGGGTATGCATAAGAAAGTAAGATGTGCTATACTGGGTCAGACCAAGGTGCCATCAAACCCAGTATTCTGTTTCCAACAGTGATCAATCCAGGTCATGAATATCTGTCAGGTTCCCAAAAGATATACAGATTCCATGCTGCTTGTCCCAGGGGTAACAGGTAGATTTCCCCTGTCCACTTTAATAATAGTCTGTGGACTTTTCCTCTAGGAACTTGTCCAAACATCTTTTAAATCCAACTACACTAACAGCTTTTACTATATCCTCTGGTAACAAATTCCAGAATTTGATTACGCATTGAGTGAAAAATATCTCCAGGAACAAGCAGGAATGTAGTCTTCACATATGGGTGATGTCGGTACCAACGGAGCCCGCACGGGAATGCTCCACAGCATTCAATAGGAAAGCTTTTGGGAGTATCCCACTGCGCCTGCATAGCTGCCTTCCCGCTTTTCCAGCTCTCCCTCCTCAGTTCTTCATTTTCCACGGAGCCGACAAGAAGTAATTCCTGTCGCCGCAGAAAATTTGTCCGTTCTTATTTTTTGTGGTCAACTCTGCCTTCCCGTCGACACTGGTACCGACCCCTGTCGGTGCTTTCTTTCTTTAAAAAAAAAAAAAAAATTTTCTGTGAGGGAAAATTATTTCTTCCTTCAGGCACATCGACGTCATCTTCGGCTTAGGCCTCCCCTTTTGTCACAGACAAAATGGAAAAACCATCTAGTGGTTTTAAGAAGTGTTCCAAATGTGGCAGTACCATTTCGGCCACAGACACCCATGACTGGCGTCTAAAATGCTTAGGACCGGATTATCAACCGTCAGAATGTCCTCTCTGTAGGAAGATGACAGAGAAGCCTACAGAACCGAGCTGCAAAGCTGGGCGCCCTCTTTGCCTTTGATGCAGTATCTAGCATCAACATCATTGAGAGCTTCCTCCCAAGGATCTCAGGTATCGAAACTTAGGTCTTATCTCCTTCTAAGCATCGAGATGCCTTGGGCATTGGCCTGGAGGGGGACACACTGGCCAAACAACCCTGGCGGGAGGACCTTGCCTCCAAAGCCTTAGTGGGGTCCCAGGATGCTCCCGATGCCTCCACCCCCGGAGAGCTCCTGGTGCCATGCTCAAGGATCGTGGCCTGCAATTCTGGTACCGATACCCAAGCATCAGCAAGCTCCATGGATCAACGTATCCTGGCCATCGAGTGGAGCTTAGCGGCCTTACTGGTGGCCTCCGTACCATACCGGTAAAACATTTACAGTCGATCCATCAGGCATCGGTACCGGCTCCGGTACAGACACAACCTGCATCGACTTTTTTGCCACTTACCACGCTACTGCCCATGCCGGCCCTCAAATCCGTTTTAGGTACTGAGGTTTGAGCACTGCAAACTTCAGCTACTGGTTTTGATTGGTATCGAGTGCATGCAGAGCAGGAACACCCTGCCCGTTGATACTTTGAGTCTTTGGACTCCGATTCATCGGATGATGAATTGGCCAATACCCGGGACATGAGAACTCTCCTGGAAGACCCATCTCTGTCTCCACAACGTCGCATGTCCCCTCCAGAGGACATGTCTTTCCACGACTTTATTCATGATGTTGCTCGGGGTCTGTCCATAATGATGATTTCGGAGAAAGAGCCTAGGGCTGAAGAAGTTGAAATTCTTCAATATCCTACAGCCCTGAAGGAAGCTGCCACTCTTCCTATTCATCGCATACTTCACGACCTTATGCTTCATATGTAGGAGACGCTCCTTACCATCTCTCCACATACTCAACAACTTGATACCATGTACTGGGTACCAGAGTGTCCCAGTTTTCAAAAGACTTAATTACCACACCATTCCATGGTGGTGGAATTGGCAGTGCAACGAATAAAGAGTGCTAAGACACATTCCTCGAACCCTCCAGGTAGGGAATTGAGAACCCTCGCCGCCTTTGGGTCAACATTATATTCAGGCTTCCATGTTATCGGCCAGGATCAGTTCCTACTTACTCTATATGGGTATGTTTCTTAAAGAGGTGGCTAGGGATTTGGAGTTAATGGCTCCTCTTCTCCCTGATGACAAGAGAGCAGATTATCTCACCCTTGTAAAGCATGCTCAAAATGTTTCAAAGTTTAACAGGGCAACCTTTGACTGTTTTGAGTGCATCAGCAGAATTTCATCTATCTGCATCGGTGCATGCAGGATTGCTTGGCTCCAAGCATCAGATCTTGAACAATGGGTTCAAGATAAGTTGGGTAATATCCCTTGTACCGGTGAAAACCTTTCTGGCAAGGCCTCTCAATTAGAATCCAAGAACACCACTCTTAATAGACTATCTAGATCTTCTGCCAACCCAGCTAGGAAAAAGGCAGCGAAGAAAGCTTTTTTCATTAATAATAAGTACTATCCTTCTTACACCCCTGCTGTACAGTGTCAACACCATGCTCCTCAGAAGGGGCAGCAGCCATCAAAACAGCAAAAGAAGGCTCAGACTCCTAAGTCACAGCCACCTCAGCAGACCCAGCCTCCTCAGGGTCTTTGACTCCTTTCTGGAGAACATAGCTGTTCTCCCTCTGGAGATTCCAGATCCCATCCACATTCCCAGCAGACTTTGTCACTTTGCCCACAGGTGCATCTTATCACATCAGCAGTGGACACTGTCCATAGTACGGGACGGATACAAGCTTTATCTATGAAGACTCCCCCCCCCCCCCCCGACTCCTCCAAGAGAGTTCCGCTCTCAGCCCCCTCTCACTGCTCTATTGTTGCAAGAGGTTACCTCCCTTCTCTTTCAGGGCACAATAGAGGAGGTTCCACCATCCCAGTGGGGAATGGGCTTTTATTCTCCATATTTTCTCATTCCAAAGAAAACAGGAGGGTACAGCCCCATTCTGGACCTCAGAGAACTGAACAAGTACCTACTAAGGGAAAAATTCAAAATGATCTCCCTAGGCACCCTTCTCCCCTATCTCCAGAGGTCAGGATTGGGTCTGTTCTCTAGATCTAAAGGAGGCATATACTCACATACTTATTCACTCACAGCACAGAAAGTTCCTGCGCTTCATGATTCAAAGGAAACATTATCAATACAGAGTCCTTCCTTTCGGCCTCGCCTCTGCCCCAAGAGTTTTCACAAATTGCATGGCGGTAGTAGCTGCATTCCTAAGGACTCTTGGAATATTTGTCTTCCCTTACTTAGTCGACTGGCTCATTCGAACAAACACCTCTCTAGAGGCCAGTCTTGCCCTCTCACGCACCATGCAAGTGCTGCAGCACTTAAGATTTGCAGTGAATCTTCCAAACTTCCAACTCATTCCCTCTCAAACCCTAGAGTTCATAGGGACTCTCTTAGACGCTCAACAATCAAAGCGTTTCTGCCATCTGGACAGTCTCTCCATTCAGGGGCTTTGGTCTCATCTGGAGTCACAACTCCACATAAATCTGCTGGAACTCGGAGCCATTCACAATGCTCAGTGTTCCAGGAGCATCTTCAATTCCACACAGTTCTAGTCCAGACGGACAATCAATTAGCCATGTTCTTCTTGAACAAGCAGGGTGGAACAGGCTCTTGGATCCTCTGCAATGAAGCTCTGCATCTGTGGTCTTTTGCCATACAAAACATCACAACATCACATTCACCTACTTACGGTGTATCTTCCGGGCGAGCACAATGTCTTGGCGGACAAACTGAGTCGAGTCTTTCCATCCCACGAGTGGTCTCTCCATGCAGACATTTTTCAGATCTGGGGAATCCCCAGAGATAGACCTGTTTGCAAGTCCTCAGAATGCCAAGCTTCCTCTCTTCTGCCCCAGGACTCCTGCACCGGACAACCAGCAGATGGATGCTTTTCACCTCCACCGGGGTCAAGGCTTCCTATATGCCTTCCATTCCCCTCATTCCTAAGACTCTCTTCAAACTCCAGAGAGACAGGGGCTACATGATACTCATAGCCCCAAGCTGGCCACAACAACCATGGTTTCTTCTCCTTCTATTGGCCACCCAGATCTCCTCTCTCAGGAGGAGAGGATGTTGCTCCATCCCAATCCGCAGTCCCTCCATCTCACCACATGGCTGCTGAGGGCTTAGCCTTCCAGGACATTAACCTTTTCCAAGAGGTTAATGACATTCTCTTGGCCTCTAGGAAGCCATCCACCAGGCGGTCCTACACCTTCAAGTGGCGTAGATTCGCTCTCTGGTGTTCTGAGAGGGATCTTAACCCCTTCTCAGCTCCTGTGGAGGCATTACTTGAGTATTTCCTCCACCTATCTTCTTTTGGACTCAAAACCAATTCGGTACGAGTACAGCTAAGTGCAATTGCAGCCTCTCAAATGCCCTTAGATGGCCAGCCCATCTCTTCTTAGCCGCTTGTAGTACGCTTCATGAGGGGTCTTCTATTAACCAAACCTCCCATTTATTTATTTAATTTATTTAACCATTTTTTAATGCCGCCTTATCTTATAATCAAGGTGCTTTACAATGTAACTTCAATTTTACAGTGAACTTGCGATAAATACTGCTAATAATTTAAACCATTACTGGACAACTTTCATAGCATGCAAAGGGAGGGGGGAGGGAACTTGGAGTGCTAAAACATGACTTACGTACAAGGTAATGTATATGCAATTGATCATGTGGAGTGGACACAAGATCCGAGTAATGCTGTGGAGTTAGGGGTGTTCATTGAAGTGCTCGATGAAAAGAGTTTTGAGCTGTTTCCGAAAGTCCTTTAAGTCTGAGGTGGTTCATAGTTTTTCTGGGAGTTCCAGATAGATGGGGCAGCAAGTGAGAGGACCCTATTCCCTGTGGAATTTTTGGCCTTTGCAAACAGGTTGGGTGTAGGTATGGTGTTAATGTTACTGCTTCTCTCAGGTCTGTTTTGGGGTTTGGTACATATAAGGTCCTGCAAGATTCTGGTTGTTATGATGTTTTTGATTTTGAAGATGGTAAGGGCTGATTTATACTTAGCTTGTGAAGAAATTGGCAACCAGTGTAGTTGGTATAAGAGGGGAGTTATATTATCATGTTGAGATGATCCCATGATGGTTTGAGCGGCAGTGTTTTGGACTAATTGCAGTGGTCAGATAGTTTGTTTGGACAGACCTTGGAGGAGGGCATTACAGTAGTCAAGTGCTGGTGTTATGATGGACTGACATACAGTGTGGAAGTGTTCTTGACTAAGGAGAGGCTTTAATCTTATCGTTGCAAATTTGTGGAAGGCAGACTTGAAGGTCTTATTAATGTGAGCTTGTAGGTTGAGATGCTTTCCAATGATGACCCCAAGGTAGCGGACTTCCTTTTTTTTTTTTTTTTTTTTGTGTAATAAATTATCTCCAGGAACAAGCAGGAATGAGTCTTCACATATGGGTACGTCGGTACCGACGGAGCTTGCGCAGGAACGCTCCCCAGCGTCCAAAAAGAAAGCTTTTGGGAGCATCCCACGCGCATGCGTGCTGCCTTCCCGCCCATTTACTTTCCTCTCATCAGTTTTCCGCAGAGCCTGCAGGACATATTCCTGTCACCGCAGAAAATTGTTCTTTTTATTCTTAGTTTTTTGTGGTCGCGTCTGCCTTCCCCCGACGCTACCGGTACCGCCGGTGCTTTTCTTTCTTTTCTCTAAAGAATTTCTTCTTTTCTTCAGAACTTTTTCCCATTTAGTGTCTGACGGTTGCTAGGCCACTGGGCCTCTATTTTTTCCGTTATGGAAAAGTCAGCCAATATCCTTAAAAAATGCTGTAAGTGTGGCGGTACAAATATTTTTTCAGACACCTATACTTGGTGTCTTAAATGTTTGGGTCCTGACCACTGCTCACTGGAGTGTCTTTCCTGCTGGACCTCAAGCAGAAGAAATCTTCAGAATCGAGCACAACTCGATACCTGGTTCACATCGCTCTCGATGTCACCAGCTAGAATATCTCCACAGGATCAGGTAACCAAATAAAGGTCTGTAAAGACTAGCCAGTCTTCGAGTGGTAGATGTCCTTTCCAGTATCGAGATTGCTCCAGCCTTGCCCTCGAGGACATCTTGGCAGTAAAGCCCCGGCGGGAGTCTTCGGGTTCCAAAGCATTAACGGGGCTTCAGGTTGTTCCCGGGGTTCCTACCTCAGAGAACATACCTGGGCCATGCTCGGTGGTTGTGGCCACTTTGAGCAGTACTGACACCCCGGCATCGGCTATGGTGATGGATGAAATACTCCTCACCGATGAACGTAGTCTAGCGCTCTCGGTTACCTCGGTACCGCTGGAGTTGCTGCAGACCGTTCCTCCAGTATCGGTATCGCCTTCGGTACCGGTACCGGTATCGACATCGGCATCGCCTTCGGTACCGGTACCGTCCATGCTTGCTTCGACAGACTCGCTTCCTTCAATGCCGAGCCTGTAATCGATCTCTAGCATGGAGGATTCGGTACCGACTCATCTCGGTATCGACTTCGGGTATCGAAGACATCGCTTTAAAGAAAATCCGATGCTTCATCCTTTCAAGTCTTTCGATCCCGATGACTGGGATGAATCCATCGGTACCAAGGCTGAATTTTCCACAAAGCTAGCCTTTACCCCTCATTTTAGAAGGTCCTCCTCAGGGGAGATTTCTTTTCAAGCTTTTTTGCTTGATATGGCAAAGTTACTTGCCATTTCTATACCTTGTAAAGAGTCCTTGCCAGGGGATTCAGAGATCCTGCAATCCCCCTGGATTCCAAAGGAGGTCATCATGCTTCCTTTGCATCAGATCTTTTAAAAATGTGGGAAACTCCTTTAACGGTATCACCACATTCTAAGACACTTGACTCCATTTACAAGGTGCCACCTTCTCCAGGTTTTCAAAAGACTCAACTTCCTCATCATTCTATTGTTGTAGAATCAGCAATGAGGTGTATTAAGAGTGCAAAAAAGCATTCTTCTTATCCGCCAGGTCGTGAGTCTAGAACTTTAGATGCCTTTGGATGTCGATGCTTCCAGGCATCCATGCTTTCAGCAAGAATTATCTCATATATTTTCTATATGGGATTATCTCTTGAAGAGGTCACAAAGAGCTTAAAGCTTTTTAACCCTTCTTTTCAAGAGCATAAAAGAGCAGACTATTTCTTACTAGTCAATCATGCTCAAAATATCTCTAGGTTCCTTAATCGTGCTTCCCTGGACTGTTTTGAGTCTATTAGCAGAACTTCTGCTATAGCCATAGGAGCACAACGCATGGCCTGGCTCCAAGCTTCAGACTTGGACAGATGGGTTGGGTACAAGAAAGGCTGGGGAATACTCCTTGTACTGGTGAAAATCTCTTTAACAAGGATGCTTTATTTCAAGCTAATCAGTTAAACACTGATGATATTACTTTCAGAGGATTGTTAAAACTTTCCTCTATCCCAGCTAATAAAAAATCTCCTAAAAAGCTTTATCCCCCTAGGGGAAAATGTTTTATCCATCTTCTACCCATTATGCAGATGTTTCCAAAGATGGGCAACATCACACCAGGCTAAGAAAATCAAAACCTCAACAGGCTCAGCAAACCCAGCAGTCGCAGGGTTTCTGATGTTTTATTCACTTTTTCTGTGTGAGGTTTAGAACTTTTGAGCCTACTTCTTTTCAACAGAAGTATCTAAAATTCATCTCATCCATGCTGAGATATCAGTCATTCATTGACTCAGTCCTCGACTCTGGGCATGAATCTCTTGCTACAAGAGAAATCTATCCTTTTAGCTCCAAGAGCTATTTAGGACTATCATACCCCAGAGATAACAGGTTTCTCCTTTTAAAACAAAAGGAGGACTAACAACTAACAACAAGGTGAGCTATACCCTTCACCTTGGCAGTTTCCTGTACGAGGATATCTCATACTTTTAACTGCAAGGGGACCCTATCTCTTCAAAGACTTACCAAATTGTAAGTCTTCTCAACTCTGTATTACTTTCTATCCCTCTTAGTCCAGACATTCAGTCTCTAAGAGTACTACTAATCAACTGGAGGGCTTATTCTCTAAGCCATAGGATTTTCTTCAATACCTATTCCAGTAAGTAGTTTCCATACAGAGTTTTCTCCCCCTTTGTGGTTCATCTTCTTCTCTGTGTATCTTTGAGCAAACCTTCTCAGATATTTTTTTAAGGCAGCTTTTCGGACAGAAATTGGGTATCACTACAAATTATGTCTGTCGGTCCTCCCCAATCTATAGGACCTAACTTTTTATGCTGCCTTAATAACAGATAATTCCAAAAGAGGTCCCAGAACCCATTTGGACTATTTATTGTTGCAGTCATAAGGCCTGTCTACTATTCTTAGCCATCTTCAATTCTCTTTGGCTCCAACAGAATAGATTAGGTTGCACACTGGCAATTCAACAGCCAGATCTAAGCAACCTACAACATGCTCTCTGCAATTATACAACAAAGCTCTGCAACTGTGGGCCTTTGCCAGAGAGCCTCAGAGCTACTCCTAATAGGTAGCTGCCAGATGGTTAAGAAGGGCTTCAGCTGGTAGACTCTGCCAGTCATGCTCCTACATGACTGTTTTTTTTTCCTACTCTTACCATATTCCTTAAAATTTCCTTATAAGAAAAGGTAACCAGGGTTTAGACCATGTGAAAGCATAGACAATTGCACAATTCCCTGGTTTGTTCCACATCTCACTGGAACTTCCACAACAGGGATGCATTTTTTTCACTGCAGTTGGTCCTTATTCACTACTTTCCTTCTAATTTCCTATACTTCATGGTAGCTTATGATGAACAAGAGAACGCATGATACTCATATTGCTCTCATAGAGAGGCAAACATGGTATCCCCTTATATTGTGTCTCTTTCTCCAGCTACTATTTGAAATTATAGAAGGATCCAGACTTGCTGTCTTAAGACTAAGGATCTCCTCTGCACTCATTCACGTACGTCTCGAGACCTGGTTATTCAGGGGCTAGATCTTTTCAAGAAGTCTAGTCCTATCCCTGTAAGTGAAGAATGAAATACCAGTTTCCACAAAACTTTCTCTATAGTTCTTCCATATTTAACTAGACAGAGATTCTCCATCAATATTCTCAAGTAGGTCTTAATCCTTCTTGTTATTGGGTCAATCTCTATACAACATCTGACTTTGAAAGATTTGTTTGCTGTCCATATTAATGCTGCCCCAGCATACCATAAAACTCAATGGACAACCAATTTCTATGGTAAATTAGGAAATACCTTCTTTTATCCGTTACCTTTTAGGTTACGTCACATCTGAAGCTCTACATGTAAGGTCATCATCATAAGTGACATCACTTATGAAAGACTTTACTGATCTTCAAGAAATTGGAGGCTGAAAGCCTAGTACAAATGTCTTTGTCTTTCATTGGAATAAAGGGGGTCTTAAAGACCTATCCCCTTTTTTCTGCAAAGGGTATTTCTGCCTTTTCATCCAAACCAGTCAGATTATCTCCACTCTTTCCTAGGACCTTATTCTGCTCCAAGGACAAGAAGTTCAATTTTTTGAACTTTATAGAAGCTTTAGCTATTTCTCCAAAGTCCAACCTCATTGAACTCCCCCAGTACTTTCTTCTGGGGTTAGTTCTGGCCATTAAGGCTTCTCATCTCTTCCTGTATTGCAAAATTTATTTTTTTCCCTCTACTTCACATTGAGGGAATTTCTTTGAGGATAATGTACTGGCTCTCAACCACAGACCCATATTACCCTCAACAAGTATTTTTGCAATATTTTTGAGTGAGATCCACATTAGAAAATTGAGACTCAATATTTTTCTAATATTTATGATTTACACAAGGACTCCCCTCTGGATACCTTGTTTAGTCAAGCTGTTCCACAGAACCTCTTTTTTCTTTTCTAGTTCAACTCCTACCCTCCATCCCTTGGATGCCTGAGGTTTGAGGGATAAGCATGGCCCATCTTTAGATTTGCAACATGCTGGGGCCTCCTCCAGGCATCTTAGCTTGGGAGTCCCCATATGTGAAGACTCATTCCTGCTTGTTCCTGGAGATAGCACAGTTGCTTACCTGTAACAGGTGATCTCTGGGAACAGCAGGAATAAGTCTTCACAACCCACCCACCTCCCCTAGGAGTTGTTCTCTCTCTCTCTCTAATTTGTCTACTTCCCTCCTTCGGTCTCAGCTACAAACCCAACTGATGAGAGGGAAGTAAATGGGCGGGAAGGCAGCGCGCATGGGCGTGGGATGCTCCCAAAAGCTTTCTATTTGGACGCTGGGGAGCGTTCCCGCGCAGGCTCCGTCAGTACCGACGTACCCATATGTGAAGACTTATTCCTGCTATTCCCAGAGATCACCTGTGCTTTAACTGTGCTTAAAAGTAACTGTGCTTTAATCGAGCAGTGTCAAGAAGTATACATACATACTCAGCCATCTTCAACCGAAAAGCATATATCCTATCCTGTAGAAACATACACTCATATAGGGAGATATAAATACATCAACATCATCATGTTTATATATATATGTCACGCCCTCACCACTCGCCTCCAGCAGAGAGGGGCGTGGTTGTATAAGGAACTTTCCCCTTTCAGCCTTAACTGACTAGTTCCCCGCAATGCTTTCTGGGAAATGTAGTTTAATTGCGATATATATGGGCTTCAGGTAGAAAGCTGTAGTCGGGCTCCTTGGGTAAGGCAATGGCAGAAATTTATTAAGCACAAAAAAGGTTCATAAATACCACATTCAGGCATACTTCTCCAGGCTTCTTCAAAGTACAACAGGTTATAAGCAAAACAAAACCCAAAACCAAAGTGACAGCTTAAAGTATTCTTCAGCTCAGAAAAACATAGCCTTTTAACAGCAAGGCTACCAGCTTCCTTTAGCCTTGCTGATTTAAGCACAAAACCCCAAACAGGCTTTCTTCTGTGGCAGTTTCCAGTCTCAAACCTTTCCAGGCTGTTTTCCAATTAACAAGCAAAAACAAAAACTCCAAACAGGAACAAACTTTCAACGTGCAAGCAAAGTTCTATTCAGGTTTCTCAGGAAAATTCAAGAGCAAAAAGAAAGCTTTTTTACTCACAGTTAATTTGGCTGCTTGCCATCTCACTTCACAGCTAGCAGGTGGTTAACAAGCACAATTCACAACTCCAGCTTGTTCTTACATCTTAGTAAAACTTCCCCTCTTTACCATGTGGGAATTTACAATCCATCTACCTGCTTCTTATGGTTACCTTTCTCTGGAGGGCTTTCTCTCAGAGCTGGCTTTCCTTCAACCCTTATGTGGCTAAGGCTTGGCACAAAGAGCAATCCATGAGGGTGTCTTCCTCATTCAGCTCAGCATCAGGCTCTCCTAGCTGCATAGACTCTGACTCTCCTTCTGGCTCACTGGGCTCAGCTGACAGCCTCTCGTTAGAGCTGAGAGTGTCTCCTGCACCTCTGCACTGCCCAGCATTAGTCAGGCTTCTCCTGCTCTGCTCAGCATTAATCAGGCTTCTTAGGCTCGTACCTGTGCCTCGGCTTGTATCAGCTTCTCTCTCTCTTTCTCCTCTTCTTGCCTTTGCCTCAGCCCTTGCTTCTGGCGTTTCTTCCACCCTCTCTCCTTCTCTTCTACTATAATCTAGCATAGGCTTATATCTCCAGGGTTCTAGACCCACCACCTCTCTTCCCAGGTGAAGGAGATCACTCTGCCTTCTGGCACCTGAGTAATCAGGGAGTTTACTTACGTAAGGGTCTTGGACTTTAGGTCTGTATTCACTCTCCCTTATTTCACTAGGGGAAACATGAAACCTGTTCCAGCTGGGGGTTTTCTGGTTCCTAGGTGAGTTTGTGGCTTTGTTACGCTGACCTTGCGGCTTTGTTACGCTGACCTTGCAAAAGGGGCCCTTTTACTAGGGTGAACTCTTTGCCTTTTTCCCTTTCCCCTAAGTCAGGATAGGCTTCCTTACCAAAATATATACCTCACAGTTTCCCAAAGCCTGTCCGACAGGAGAACAAGAACAAGGGATAAAAAGAAGAAAGAAAGAAAAATACTATACATCCCTTACTGATAACATTACAGAATGCCATAACTCTGCAGTACATGGCATAATAAAGTAACAGCACCACCACCAAAAATAGCACCCCCTAATAATATAGCATAATGTTATACCTTACCCAGCCATGGAGTTGTCCAGCTGTGAAATCTGGGAAGTGACAGAGGCAGGTGCAGTAACCCTTCTAGCAAAAAATATATTAGTTTAATGGATTAAGCTAAGAACCCCTTCCCAACAACTTCCAGCCCTTCTATCTATGAGTCAAACCAGGGAGAGTTGGACCCTCAAGGGGACCAAGTCTCAACATACACTGCTCCTATTTTCCCCCACCCCCTTCCCCCAGACTTCCTCTTTTATTGTAATTTGGGAATTGGCAATTTTGATTGAAATAGATGGGATGAACTCCGTGTTCCTTGTGATGATGATTGTCTCGGTCTTGTTGATATTGAGGTGGTTGTTGGTAAGCCAGGTAATCATTTCATGGAGGCATGTTGACATTGTAGTAAAGTCTGGAGTGTCTAACTGAATTGGGGTGTAGGCAATAATATCATTTGCATATATGGTGTATTGTATATTGTGCTTCTTGAATATATTGCAGACTGGTTGTACATAAATGTTAAAGAGGGCAGACAGCGAGGACCCTTGAGGAACTCCCTGGTCTGTATGGAAAGGAGCTGAGGTGAGGGGACCAGATTTGACTCTGTTGTCTGTCACCGAGAAGATATGAGTGGAACCACTTGTGGGTGGTGTTTTGGAGGCCAATCATTGCTAGTCGCTTCAGTAGGATATTATGGGAAACTGTGTCAAAGGCAGATGAGATGTCGATAAAGATAAGCAGAAATCCTCTGCTTATGTTGTCAATTCCTTCGAGAAGATTATCAAAAAGATGGATGAGTAGTGTGTCTATGCTGTGATCTGAGCGGAATCCATGTTGGTGGGGATCCAGAGGGGCATGTAGGTCAATGTGGTCTTGGAGCTGTCTCTGAACAATCTTTTCAATAATTTTGGAGAGGAATTGGAGGCTGGATATTGGATGGTAATTTGATGGGTCGATGCTGTGAGGTGAATTATTCTTTGGCACAGGGCGGATTGTGGCTTGCTTGAGTGCCAGGGGCATGTATCCTTGGGTAAGCGAGGTGCTTATTATCATTTGGATGTATTTGATTAGGTCTTCCTTGGCAGATTTGATTCACGTGAACAGGCAGGGATCAGATGTGGTTGTGTTCAGATCAGTTATGATATGGGCGATTTGTTCAGTCGACGGGATGTTGAAGTTATTCAGGTGACTTGGGATGATGGGGCTCACACTGATAGAGGGGATGTCAGTTATAGACGTGTCCTTGTAAAGTGTGGTTTGAATGGGTTTGTTTTTGGATAAGAGGTAGTCAGCAAAGGTTTGAGGGTGTATCATGTTTTCATTCTTCAGAGTTGGGTCCTTTGTTAGAGTGCGTACGATGTTGAAGAGCTCTTTAGGTTTATTGCAGGCTTTTAGAATGAGGTTAGTATGATGTTTGTGTTTGTTGATTAGGATGTTGTATTTTTGTTGCATTGTTTTGGTATTGTTTTAGTGTGCATTCAGTTTTGTTCTGTCACCATTGACGTTCATGTTGGTGGTGTTTCCCCTTTGATTCTCTTATTGTGGTGGAGTAACATGGAGCTGACCTTCTTTTGTTTTCTTTGTGGTGTGGGATGGTTTGAGTATGGAGTCTCAATGCAGCACTGATGGTAGTATTCCAGATGTGACAGCCTTATCAAGATCGTTAAAGTCCTGGGGCAGGAATTGAAGGGTGTCTCTGAGGAATTGTTCCTTATCAAATGCTTTGAAGCGTCTGGTTGGGTTGTCGGTTTTCTGAGATTTTTGTTGTTTGTTGAGGTAGAGTTTGAAGAGTATGGCATGGTGATCTGACCAGGGTATGAGGGTGGTAGTTGGTGATGTTATATGTCAATGCTCTAGTGTGCTTACTGGGGCAAATATGAGATCTGGGGTGGATCCAGAGCGATGAGAGGGACCTGTGAGAATTTGCTTTAATAGAATGGAGTCTATAGCTTTGTGAAAGGCTGCTTCCTTCTGGTTAGTTACGGATGTAAGGTTCAAGTCTCCTAGTACTATAAGCGTTTTGTGCAGAGAGTTTGCTGAGTATATGGATTCGGGAATGTTGAATGTGTCTCCCAAGGGGGTATTTGAAGCTTTGTATATTAGGAAGATGGATAAGTATTTATTTTCTATGCTGATAATGTCACAGCAGTCGGAGTTTATGGATCTGGATGTCTTGAGCTTCAAGTCTGCTTGGGCTAGGATGAGTACTCCACCTCCTTTTTTATGAGTAACATAGTAACATAGTAAATGATGGCAGATAAAGACCAGTATGGTCCATCTAGTCTGCCCAGTAAGATGGCAAGAGTAGGTGCACCTGCCACTCCGTGCAGGTCACCCCTCCCCATGTCTTTGTTTTAGGGGTGAACACACCGCTCCGTGTAGGACACCCCTGTATGTTGAGAAATTAGTTAGTTAGTTTATTTTGATTTTATCCTGTTGCTATAAAGGGATCCACTGTGTCTGTCCCATGCCATTTTGAATTCTGTCATTGTATTTGCCCCCACCACTTCCATCAGGAGGGCACTCCAAGCATCCACCACCCTATAATTCTGCTATACCTTTTTCAAGCTACGGCAACCACAATTGCACACAACACCAAAGGTGCAATTGAACCATGGAACTACACAAAGGCATCATATCATCCCGAGTATGGGGCAGTTGAGCGCCATGAATGTGGGGGAAGTAACTTGATTCAGGATGACTTGGTCAGAACTCTTTAGCCATGATTCAGTGATGCAAAGGATATCAATGTGGTTGTCTTGTATGTGGTCGATTATAGTATTTGTCTTGTTGCATATGGGGGGAGGCTTGGGTGGGTGGATGTGTGTTAAAGTATGTGAGGAAGCTTGCATTTGAATAAGTCTGGTGGGTCTCTTGTTATGTTTTTTTGTAGGTAGCATGTTTTTGGGCAATCAGGTAGGGTGGGGAGTAAATTGTAGTACGTAAGTGGGTGGTGCCTTTAGGGCTGTTGTGAGAGTGGTATAATAGGTAACGCTTGTAAGGTGCGAGAATAAGATCAGAGCAAAGATGGTAGTGTATAGTAGATGGAGATTCATCCATTTGAGCTTTGGTGGTTTGTGAGACTTGTGTTTGAGCAGGACAGGTTGCTGCATAGGTTCTGTGACTGTTTTCGCCATGAGAGATAATGCTACTCACTGTTTGTGGTGATCTTCAATGGTTTGTGGAAGAGGTTGCTTGTGTGTTGAAGGTGGAGCAGAAGTGCTGGAGCTGATGTTAGTGGAGTGGTGAAGATAAGAGAAGTTGTTTCTTGCTACATCTCGTAGGAGAATCCTCAGATGAGAGGTGAGATGGTCTGTCACGAGCACTACCCTGGCGGTAAGTAGCAGTCAGGGCAGGTTGGACATAACTATATAGGGAGGAGATTGGCCAGTAATCCAGAGGCCCAATTGGCTTTTGGTCCTGTTAGTTTCCTGGATCCTAATCTTCCAAAGAATTCAACTGCACAAGTGGTGGGAAAATAAAGGCTTTTATTTCCCCTTCTCGCAAGGGTTCAAAGGATTGGGCAATAACAACGCAAATGTCCTTACTTCAGGTAAGAAAAAGTAAAACAAAAGTTTAAAGCAAAACTGTTACTTTCACAGTAGCGCTGGTATTCACACAACAGGAATGTTCTAGGCAGCAACACATACAGCTTACAAGCCTGGCAAAGATTCTAGGCTTCCTGTGGTACAGTACGTACAGTCCATTTCTGTATCTGAAACCTCATTTGCCAGTTCCACTTGCATTGGCTCATAGGCGGAAGCCTCTGACTCTGAGTCCCTAGGTTCAGGTAGGTTATAGTCAGGCTTCTTATATAGCTCTTCTAGAACAGCCCAATGTTCTGGGTAGCTCGTAGGGCGTCAGCTCTGTGCTGTTTTGCATTGAGGAAATTCCTCTCTCCTTAGAGGTTTTATGGCAGCTTTATAAAAACATTTATTATTCAAACCTTTCTTATCAGGTAAACTTTTCCTATAGCTTGTATCATAAAAAGCTTTACCTTGGGAATTTGGCTTCTTTGTTTCCAGTGAAGGTTGAGGCCTGCACCAGTTTCTCCGTTGGCTTGCCTGTACAGCACGGCTTAAGCCTTCAGGCTGTGACCCTGTTGGTTTTGGACAACAGTTGCAGCAATGCCTTTGCCACTCTGGGCAAACAGCTTTTACTCCTCTGTGAGCTGAGACCTTCCCAGGTTCCTCCTTAGCTCCCAGGCAATCACCTTTCACTCTGGGTGATCTTCTGGCAGTGGAATATTCAGGTTTGCATTCTAACCTCTTTTCCTCTGTCTTGCCTTCCTTCCTGCTGCCTCCTTTCCAGCCGTCTCTCCAGCTGCCTTCACTCGGGCTGCTTCTTTTCCAGCCTTCACTCGGGCTGCTTCTCCAGCTGCCTGCTTTCCAGCTGCCTTTCCCGCTGCTCTTCCATCTGCCTCCCACTTCTTTCCAGTCTTCCTCCTTAAGAAGTCCTCCTGTGCTCGAGGATTGGAGGTTGGCTGGCATTACCTCATGATCAGTGGGGCATGGTTCCTCAGTCACTCTGGAGTCCCTCTTGCTCCCTCTATCTGGTTCCTCCAGATATTGCAGCTTGTATGTACCTTTTTCTTTATTTAAAGCATTTTCCTTTCTCTCAACCAGGTCTGCTGGGTGACACATCCCCCTTCTTAAACTATTACGGGCTGGGGAAGCCTCTTCTACGCAGCACGTAATACACGATACCGGGATTTTCTGCAGCTCTGACTGGCAGTATGCTTCACTCGATTGGTATCCGCTTGTATCCCTTCAGGGTGGAATATGTTTTTAGCAGAAGCTATCAGAACTACCCGTTCATGCCAGGGCCGAAGAACGTTGACGTGATAGACTTGTTTATGTCCTTTGGTATCTTGGACCAAGTAGGAAGTAGATCCAATGGGCTTAATTACCGTGTGAGGCCCCTTCCACTGGGCTTCGAACTTAGGTGTAGCGCCCGACACTAAGATCATCACTTTCTCTCCGACCTTCAATTGTCTGGGTTTGGCATGCCGATCATAGTATCGTTTTTGTTTTTGTTGACTTTCTTTCAGTTTTTCACCTGCGAACCGGGAGGTTCGTTCCAGGCGAGTTCTTAGGTTCTTCAAAAATAGGGGTACGCCTATTTCTTCATCACCGGGTTCAGTCCACTGTTCTCTCAAGACATCTAATATGCCTCTGGGTGCTCGTCCGTACATGAGCTCATAGGGCGAGGTACCTAATGAACTTTGTTTTCTTTCCCTACAAGCATATAAAATAAATGGCAACATGGTGTCCCACTCCGTCATTTGGCCATCCAAAGCTCGTCGAAGCATTTGTTTTATGCTCTGATTTAACCGTTCTACCAAGCCATTGCATTGGGGGTGGTAGGCGGCAGTCTTTAGGTGGTGGATGCCAAAAGCGTCCCAAACCTGAGCGAGGTATTTTGATAAAAAGTTACTACCTCTGTCCGTTAAAACCTCCTGCGGGAACCCCACCTCGCAGAACAATTTGATTAGTTCCACAGCAATAGATTTTGCCGAAATATTTCTCAGTGGTACTGCCCATGGGAAACGTGTAGCCTGGTCAATAATCACGAGGATGTATTGGAATCCTCTCGGAGTTTTGATAAGGGGTCCTACTATATCTATAGCAAGTCTTCTTACTGGGTCCGAGATTATGAGCATCGGAACCAGTGGTATTTCTGGTGGCCGGTTAGGAGTTACCCTTTGACAAGATGCACACGATTCACAAAAGCGAGTCGTTTCTCGGAAGACTCCCGGCCAATAAAATCTGGCTAAAATTTGATCAAGGGTGCCCTGTGCTCCCTTATGACCCCCTACTGGATGGTCATGAGCCAGACGTAAAACCAGCGACTTAAAAGTGTTTGGGACCACTAACTGCTTCCGCACAGTTCCAGTTCGAAGATCCTTACATTCCCGATATAATATGTCCTCTTCTATAATAAATCTGGGGAAGGAATTCTTTTCTTCTCGAGCATACTCCAGTGCACGAGCTAATGCAGGGTCTGCCCTTTGTTCCATCTTGAAGGAAGGGAATTTTTCCATCAACTCTGCCGGTACCCACGGCATCCCTTTCCCAGCTTCCAGGTCAGTTCTACCTTGAGAGCGGCACCTTCTTTCTCTTCGTCTCTCAGCCTTGGGTTTTCTTACCTTCCTCAAGGGGTCGCCCATTAAGTCTTCGTGGACGGAAGGTCTCTTAAGGAGGTGTCTCTAGAACACGAGGGCTTTTCAGCATCCTGGGTATGCGACCGTGTGGAAACTAGAGCTTCCTTAGGATCTATAGACTCCTTGATATTTTTCTGCTGAGGACTGAGACTTTCAGTAGGGTTATGGCGAATGCAAGTGGCACTTAGCACTGCTGGTGGAGATAAGCCCTCTTTCAGACTTCTCCTGAATTGTGGCCAATCACGGCCTAATACTAGCTCCTGGGGTAATCTAGGCACCACTGCTACTAGCATTTCTTTCACAATGCCTAGTCCCTTAACCCACAATTTATATACAGGATAGCGGGTAGCTGCTCCATGTATACATTTTATTTTTACGGTACCTTCTGGCTGATCTGGAACTGATGAACCCTGATCCTTGATCACAAACCATAATCTCTTTGAAATCGTAGTTTGATCGGCTCCTGAATCCAGGAGTGCTTTTACATTTATGCCTTGAATCTTGACATTCAATACAAAGCCTTCACGTATTGTCTTTGGGTTCTCACCCACAAGAGCAGTACGTGAATAACACTGTTGTTTCACATGACCCTTTTTACCACAAGAAAAACATCTCTTAGTATTTTCTTTTACCACAGGCTTATAACTTTTTGAACCAGTATACATGGGTCGTGAGACACTTTCCAATTTCTGCGCCTCCATACCTACTACCAATTTGGGAGTCTCCACCCTGGGTTGGGTGACTCTTTCCGCTTCCAAATATCGCTCGGTGAGAGCTATGGCATCTGTAGTGGTACGGCAATTTTGCAGAATTAGAAAATTCTGTACTCTACTCGGTATGGCTGACATATACTGTTCCAGGATTATCACATCCATCAAAGTATCCACATTTTTCTTTTCGGGCTGTAGCCACTTGTTTTCTAGACTACGTATCCTATGGCCTAGGGCTTTGGGCGTTTCATCATCCCTGAGGATAGTAGCTCTAAACATCTTATTATAAGATATAGGGATAAGACCTAAACGATCTCTAATGGCTGTGACTACCTCCTCATAGGTATTTGCTAGAGCTGGGGGCATCACCCTATATGCAGCGAGCGCCTCCCCCGTGAGGGACGCTGCGAGGCGTATGGCCCACTGCTCAGGTGGCCATTTAGCAGAGCATGCAATTCTACTGAATGAGTCTAGGAAATCATCCACATCGTCATTTGGACTTAGCTTCCCTACAACGAGATCATTGCATGTCCAATGTCCACTTCCAGGGTTGGTTGGTCCGGTTGCCATCAGGTTCTCCGCGTTGGCCCTTGCCATCGCCTCTCGCTGATGTGCCAACCAATTCTCCATGGTCTGCAGGACCGGTAGCTGTTGCGCCTGCATGGCTTGAAGGGCTTGCGCTTGGTTTTTCTGTGCGAACTCCGCCTGTTTGTCGAACTGGAGTGCCATCCAGGCAAAAAGCTCCTTCGGCTCCATACTGCACCTGTATAAAGGGAGACAAGAAGAAAAAGAAAACCAAGTGTGGCTCTCCTAACCAAAAGCTCTTCTTCTTTCCTTTTTTTATCTACGTTTTACCTGACATTAGTGTTGACTCTAGCTCTGGAATATAAGTGTTGTCCTGCACTGCAGTTCTCCACTTCTGGGGTCGCAACAGGATTTTCACCTTTCAGGATTTACGATCCATTCCGGATTCCGACTATTCCATTCCAGGTTTTCTCCTTCCGCTCCGGTTGACAGCAGATCCGTTCCGGGTTTTGTTTCTACACTCCGGTTTTTCAGATAGTCCAGACCGGGTTTTTATTTTTAAACTCAGGAGTTTTATTTTTCTTTTCTTTTGCGGTTGTAGGCTCCAATCCAATATCCAACAACTACGCCATTTTATGTCGTGAGCACTACGCTGGCGGTAAGTAGCAGTCAGGGCAGGTCGGACATAACTATATAGGGAGGAGATTGGCCAGTAATCCAGAGGCCCAATTGGCTTTTGGTCCTGTTAGTTTCCTGGATCCTAATCTTCCAAAGAATTCAACTGCACAAGTGGTGGGAAAATAAAGGCTTTTATTTCCCTTTCTCGCAAGGGTTCAAAGGATTGGGCAATAACAACGCAAATGTCCTTACTTCAGGTAAGAACAAGTAAAACAAAAGTTTAAATCAAAACTGTTACTTTCACAGTAGCGCTGGTATTCACACAACAGGAATGTTCTAGGCAGCAACACATACAGCTTACAAGCCTGGCAAAGATTCTAGGCTTCCTGTGGTACAGTACGTACAGTCCATTTCTGTATCTGAAACCTCATTTGCCAGTTCCACTTGCATTGGCTCATAAGCGGAAGCCTCTGACTCTGAGTCCCTAGGTTCAGGTAGGTTATAGTCAGGCTTCTTATATAGCTCTTCTAGCACAGCCCAATGTTCTGGGTAGCTCGTAGGGCGTCGGCTCTGTGCTGTTTTGCATTGAGGAAATTCCTCTCTCCTTAGAGGTTTTATGGCAGCTTTATAAAAACATTTATTATTCAAACCTTTCTTATCAGGTAAACTTTTCCTATAGCTTGTATCATAAAAAGCTTTACCTTGGGAATTTGGCTTCTTTGTTTCCATTGAAGGTTGAGGCCTGCACCAGTTTCTCCTTTGGCTTGCCTGTACAGCACGGCTTAAATCTTCAGGCTGTGACCCTGTTGGTTTTGGACAACAGTTGCAGCAATGCCTTTGCCACTCTGGGCAAACAGCTTTTACTCCTCTGTGAGCTGAGACCTTCCCAGGTTCCTCCTTAGCTCCCAGGCAATCACCTTTCACTCTGGGTGATCTTCTGGCAGTGGAATATTCAGGTTTGCATTCTAACCTCTTTTCCTCTGTCTTGCCTTCCTTCCTGCTGCCTCCTTTCCAGCCGTCTCTCCAGCTGCCTTCACTCGGGCTGCTTCTTTTCCAGCCTTCACTCCGGCTGCTTTCCAGCTGCCTTCACCGCTGCCTTTCCCGCTGCTCTTCCATCTGCCTCCCACTTCTTTCCAGTCTTCCTCCTTAAGAAGTCCTCCTGTGCTCGAGGATTGGAGGTTGGCTGGCATTACCTCATGATCAGTGGGGCGTGGTTCCTCAGTCACTCTGGAGTCCCTCTTGCTCCCTCTATCTGGTTCCTCCAGATATTGCAGCTTGTATGTACCTTTTTCTTTATTTAAAGCATTTTCCTTTCTCTCAACCAGGTCTGCTGGGTGACAGGTCAAATGTCTTGAGCTTTTTTCCCTCCTCAGTGCCCCGTCTAAGGGCCACGCCAAAGGGCCCTTTGGCGAGGTCCGTCAGGCGCAGGCCGGCTGGGCTGACTGCTCTTTTAAATTCAACCTCTGCCGCAATGATTGGACTTGCCGGTGGGGAGTGGGAAGGAGCTTATCTTCCTGCTCCCTGCAGGGCTGTCTGGTTGCCGCGGCTGCGGTGGTGGAGGAGAGCTCTGCTTCTGGCCGGCTGCTATTTTAAATTTGGATTCTTCCGCAATGATTGGGTCTCCAGCGGAATGGGATCTTAATGTTTTAGGACAGCTTCTCAAGCCACCCTTTGAACCTCTAGCCACTACCTCACTGAAGTTTCTCAAGTGGAAAGTCACCTTCCTGATTGCCCTCACCTATTACAACTATTAGATAAGCTGAAGAGTAGCAAATCACCTGGGCCGGATGGTATACATCCAAGGGTGTTGAAAGAACTGAAATACGAGATTGCAGACCTGCTATTAGTAATCTGTGAACTATCATTAAAATCATCTCTAATACCTGAAGATTGGAGGATCACCAATGTAACACCAATTTTTAAAAAGGGTTCCAGGGATGATCCGGGAAACTACAGACCGGTGAGCCTGACATCAGTACCAGGAAAAATGGTAGAAACCATCATAAAGAATAAAATTACTCAGCATGTAGATAGTCATGACCTAATGGGAGACAGCCAACATGGCTTTAGACAAGGAAGATCTTGTCTTACTAATCTGTTATGTTTTTTTGAAGGAGTGAATAATCAGGTGGACAAAGGTGAGTCGGTTGATATTGTGTATCTGGACTTTCAGAAAGCCTTTGACAAGGTCCCTCATGAGAGACTTTTGGTAAAACTAAAGAGTCATGGGATAGGAGGCAGTGTCCTATTGTGGATCAGGAACTGGTTAAAAGATAGAAAGCAGAGGGTAGGGCTAAATGGCCAATTTTCCCAATGGAGAAAGGTGAATAGTGGTGTACCCCAGGGATCTGTGCTGGGTCCGCTGCTTTTTGACATATTCATAAATGACCTGTAAAGTGGAATAACGAGTGAGGTTATCAAATTTGCAGATGACACAAAACTATTTAAAGTTGTTAAAACCCAAGAGGATTGTGGAAAATTGCAAGAGGATCTTGATAAATTGGAAGACTGGGCATCAAAATGGCAGATGAAATTTAATGTGGACAAGTGCAAGGTTATGCACCTAGGGAAGAACAACCCAAACTATGGTTACACGATGCAAGGTTCCACATTAGGAACCACCACCCAGGAAAAAGATTTAGGCGTCATTGTGGATACCATGTTAAAACCCTCGACCCAGTGTGCAGCGGCGGCCAAGAGAGCAAATAGAATGCTAGGTATCATAAGGAAAGGAATGGAAAATAAAACAAAAGATATTATAATGCCTCTATATCATTCCATGGTGAGACCGCACCTTGAATATTGTGTGCAATTCTGGTCGCCGTATCTTAAAAAGGATATAGCGATTTTAGAAAAGGTTCAGAGAAGAGCCACCAAAATGGTAAAGGGGATGGAAGGATACTCCTATGAAGAAAGGCTAAAAAGGTTAGGGCTGTTTAACCTGGAAAAGAGACGGCTGAGGGGAGATATGATAGAAGTCTATAAATTAATGAACGGAGTGGAACGGGTAAACGTAGATCAATTGTTTACCTTATCAGAATATAGAAAGACTAGGGGACATGCAATGAAGCTACAGGGTAAACTATTTAAGACTAATAAAAGAAAATATTTTTTCACTCAACGTGTAATCAAACTCTGGAATTTGTTACCGGAGGATGTAGTAAAGGCTGTTAGTGTAGCTGGGTTTAAAAAAGGTTTGGACAAGTTCCTGGAGGAAAGGTCCATAAACCATTATTAAGAAGGGACCCAGGATATCAATGCTTGAACCAATACAAGCATTGTGGAACCTGTGTCCCTTGGGGAAACTGCTAGGTACATATGACCTAGATTGGCTACTGTTGGAAACAGAATACTGGACTTGATGGACCTTGGTCTGACCCAGTATGGCATATCTTATGTTCTTATGTTCACCTCAGCAAGATGCATTAGTGAGCTCCAGGCTTTGGTGGCTGACCCTCCTTATACACTATTCTACTATGATAAGGTAGTCCGCTTTATGCCGAAGGTGGTCTTGCCCTTCCATTTAAACCAGTCAGTCTACCTTTCTGTCTTTTTCCCTAGACCTCATTCCTCTAGGGCAGAGGCAACTCTTCACACTCTGGATTGCAAACGTGCCTTGGCTTTTTATCTCCAGAGAACTCGAGAGCACAGAAAAGCTTCCCAGCTTTTCATCTCTTTTGACTTGATTATCGAGTCCGCCAAAGCCCAGGCTTCCAAATGTCGCAGTTGCTGCATAGCTTAATGGTGGTAGAGTCGGCCCTGTGTCGGCTGAAAAGCCAGCAGGTGCACTCCTCGGTGCCCCCCAGCAGGGAGGCCCACACTCTGGACCCCCTCGGCAGAAAGTGCTACCAAGGCTCAATGCTCATCGTCCACATCCAGGCATGTACCTGAGAGGCCTTGCAGTGGCTCAAGAACCTTGCCAAGGCAGTCTGTGAGTGCTCCAAATTCATGTCTTGAGTGGCCTTTGACTGGTTCGAGTCGGCGGCTCGAGTAGCTGCAACCAATGTTTCCTCTAAGCTGCACTGGGTCCGCCGCCAACATTCCTGCCGGTGGGGTGGGGGGGGGGAGTGCAGTGTGATCGATCGTTCCGCCCCTCCCCCCACCGGCGGGAATGCCGGCGGAGGACCCAGCGCAGATCAAAGGGAACATTGTGAGGGTGCTGCGGCATGTGTTAGACACACAGGGTCTAACACATTCTTGCCGGTGGGGGGAGGGGCGGAGCGATTGATTACACTGCACCCCCCCCCCTTGCTGGCAGGAAAGTTGGCAGCAGACCCAGCGCAGCTTAGAGGGAGGGAACATTGGTGGCAATGGGCATCGGTGCATGGTGCCAAGCTTGGCTACAGTCGTCCGACCTTGAGCAGTGGATTCAGGACAAATTGGTCTCTTGTCCCATGCCAAGGAGAGAGATCTCTTTGGCAAAACCATGAATGACAAGGCTGCCGAGCTGGAGACCGAGTTCATGACGAAGATCAGGCTTTCCAAAAAGACCTCTGCCCCTCCCCAACGGAAGGGCTTGGGTAAAAAGTCCTTCTACCTGAGGAAGTGAGCTGCTTACAGAAACTACCCACCTTTTCAGGCCTCCTCAGCTCCCCAACAGGGTCAGCAGGCCAAGGGACATGGGCATGGCTCTCATAAGCAGAAGGCTCCAAAACCCCAGGCACCGGTTCCGGCCCAGCCAGGGGGGAGTTTTTGACCTTGAGCATAGCCTACGTACCCCAAGGAGATCAGCAGCCCACAGGGGGATGTCTGGTCCTCAGTGCCCAGAGGTGGTTGACAATCACAACTGACTCCTGGGTAATTAGGGTAGTCAGGGAGGTTACCTCCCCCACCTGACTCAGTCACTCCCCCTTATTTACCGGGAGAGCCCCTCAGGTCTCCCCTTCTCCGGGACCTTCTACTGAGGGAGTTGGCAGGTCTTCTCGAGGACAAAGCAGTGGAACCGGTGCCTCACCATCTCAAGGACAAGGGGTTCTACTCCAGGTACTTCCTCATGCCACCAGTTTATGGAAACTGTGAAATGGATAAATGCTCCCGATCCTTCAATTCAAAAAATTGTAACAGGCGTAGGGATGTCTCTGCCAAAGGAAGGGATCGGACATAATGATTTAATTGCTAGGCATGCAGAGAGATCAGTGTTACTCAAGCCAAATTCTACACATAAAGTGGGAAAGGCTTTAATATGGCTCTCTAGGTCCACCACATGACCCAGACTGCGCACCCCATGCATTTCCCAGATTCGGAACACCCGATTCTCTGTGCATGATGTGAACTGACAATTCCCTCTAATAGAAAGAAAGCTAGCAAGAGTCAAAGATATCCACCACTGGGAACATAAATACCTCCACACTCCCCACACTGGGCCAATCAGAAGGCTACATGTAATCTGTGTGAGCAACTCCCACCCTTCCAAATGTAACACCGCTGACAATGTATAAGGAGAAACAAAATCTTCTAGAGTTCGCAGAGCACAAACCTCTGTGTGCCCCAGCCAATCTGCAGATGCTGGAGCTGACAGGCCTGCACATAGCAGCAGATATAGTGCACTCCTGCACCTCCTTGTTTCCAAGAACCCCGCATTTTGGACAATGACATGCTGGTCAGGCTGCCTCACCAGATAAAACAAGGAAGCGCTCGTTCAAATAAAATAACATCTTGGTATAACAAGCGAAGAAGCAACATACAACAATTTAGAGAACAAGGCCATATGAAAAAAACGCTATGCGTCCCATCATTGAGAGAGGCAATGGTGCCCATTCACGCATTTTGGTCCGTAGGTGCCCCAGCACAGCAGAGCAGGTCTTCCAATAAAGTAAACAGGGTCACTAGTCAGCTGGATCCCTAGTTACCGAAAGGCATGGTCCGGTCTGCCCAACGAAGTGGGAATCTGGTCCCCTACGAGGCACACAGTTGTCTAGAGACGTCCAGTGTCTGATTTATCCATGTTTAATTGAAAAACTGCGATCTGACTAAAGCGGGTAAATTCGGATAACAATCATGGGAGGGATATCTGTTGCCTAGTGATATGAATCAGAAGATCATCTGCAAAAGCGGATACCTTGAATTCGGAGTGCCCTATTCTCTCTCCAGCCACTCCCCTACAGTCTACTAGCATATGTAGTGTCACAGCCCATCCTAGTGGCAGTGTGCAGAAGGGTCAGAGTGGACATTTTAATTTTGTTGAAGAAAGAAAAACCTTTAGACCAAGTGCATTCTGGTCCTAGTAGTCCCTCTTCATAAAGAAAATAGATGTGTGAGCCTTGAGCAGGGTGAAACAAAAAGGTTTTATTCCCTTGTTACGCAAAAGGTTCTTCAGGAAACAAAGTAGAATTTACCTTACTTCAGGTTTAGTGCCAAGAATATTTACAAAAGGTCAGCAACTGTTACAAATGCTTCACAGTTCTCTGTATCCAAGCAAGTTTCTCAAACAGCAAGAAAAACAAGACAAAACTTCTTCCTTCAGTTTTAACAGAAGCAAAAGGTACTTTAAAACATGTGCTGCTGTTATATCTCGGTAAGAGATTCCAGGCTCTCGGTAATACACAGAGAACAGTCCATTGGTTCAAGCATCAACGGTTCTGGTTCTGCAAACTCAATTTGCATGGGTTCTAGCTCACTTGTGGTGTCTTCTAATCCTGAGCTTTCCCTGGTTAACACAGGTTGCAGTTCAGTGTTTCTTTCCCCCACTCCCCAGCCTTGCTGGCCTGGGTTTAGCAAATAACCGTTAGTGCTTTTCCCTATACCTCTCTGTACAGGGGTGCAAAACTTCCTCCAGCTATGTTTCTTCTCAGAATGGCTTTTTAGGTTATCAGCCTTCCTAGGACCTGGCATCCATTTAATAAATGAAGTATCACTGTACCTTGGATCTCTGTAGCGTTTTCTGCTGGTGTTCTCTCCACCAGAGACTCTCCCTTTGTCACCGTCTTCCTTGAAGACTGGCTTCTGGAGCTTTCTATGCTGGGCTTGTCCTCCCTGGAACTTAGCTCTGCTTTTCCATGTATCCAAGCTTCTCTGCCTTGCAGTGTACGAGGTTCCTTCCTCAGGTCCTTCCTTCATAGATCCTTTCTCTCTCTCTCTCTCTCTCTCTCTCTCTCTCAAAGGTCCTCCCTCGAGTTCCTTCTCAGATCCTCTCTCGAGTGCCTTCTTAGATCCTCTCTCGCTTCCTTGTGAGCACTGCTTAAAAAGGCGTTCCCCAACTGAGTTTCCTGGCTTTCTGCTCAGGTGCTGTTGATTAGCTACTGCATTGCTACAACCTGGGTGTGTCAGCTTAACTTCTGCAGCCTTGTGCCTGCTCCCTCTAACTGCACTTCTAGGTAATTGCACCCTCTGTAACTCAGTTGCTTCATAAGAAAGAGAGTTTTTTTCTACATCCATCGCTTCAATGGCTTCAGCTCCATCACAGTAGAAAGGGGTCTAGGGTTAAAACAAACAGGAGTGGAGACAGAGGGCAACCCTTCTGTGTCCCCCATTCCAACTCAAAGGCCTTAGAGGTGAAATCAATACCACTGCAGTAGGACTAGTATAGAGCAACCTGACCAGTTGAATAAATGAATCCCACAGGCCGTAATATGGCAACAGCTGGAAAAGATAATCCCATCCCACTCTATCAAAGGCCTTTTCAGTGTTGTAACTAACAGCGATGGAACGTTTTTCTCATGGACCCACTCAAGAGACTATAATCTTCTGTAGGTTGCTAGAGGCATAGTGCCCTCTCACGAAATCGACCTTCTGGATAAGGTTCAGGAGAAGGGGTGCCAATTGTTCTGTCAATATTTTTGCCCAAAGTTTGATTGAAATTAAGTGGTGGAATTGGACAGTATGATCCCGACTTCAGGGAGTCTTTACCTCGTTTTGGTATTAAGATAATATATGCTTTATTTTTGCCCCAGGAAAACACCTGCTCAGTTCACGGTCTCGATACATAGCAGCTAAAGGTACTGACACCGGCTCTCATAGAAGTTTATAAAATTCTGCAGTAAACTCATAAGGGCCAGACACTTTACAACATTGTGTATAGCTAATACCCTGGGACACCCTCTGTGATGGGGGCTCTCAAGAATGCTGCCTGTTGTGTAGTAAGGCAGGGAAGTGAAAAGTCCCTAAGGAGTCTGCCATTCTAGTGGGAGAAACCCGATTTGCTTTATAAAGGGTTTGATAGAAGATCCAGAAGAGGTATGCTATTGCCAGAGTTTCTTTATATAAGTGGCCCACCTAGCCCTGTAGTGCTGGAATAGCCCTCAGACCCCTGATGCCCCTCAAGCACCATACGAGTAGCTTCCTGGTTCTGTCTCTGCATTGAAAAAGTAGGAATGTATAATACAGCAGGGATTTCTTTACTCTTAAAAGAGGCCTTTTTTGCTCATTAAGAGGCCTGCACCTCCAGAAGGTGGGCTTGTGACTCGGTATTGGGTTGATATGCATGTCTTCGCCTAGTAAGGACAACCTGGTGCTCCAGATACAACACCCGAGTATTAAGGAGTGTATGCCATAATATCACCCCGTAGTACCGCCTTTGCTGTCTCCCAGAATAACTCAGGGGTCTCCTGGCGTTGCGCATTATGACTCCCATAGGACTGCCATCTATCTCTAATATAAACTTGAAACTGTTCACCTTTGTATAAATCGAGGGGAAAGTGCCTCAGCTGAGGGCCCTGTGCTAAGGAGCACCAGGCATTGTCAACCCATATAGGAGTATGGTCAGAGATCTCCCCCGGTCTGATCTTCATGTCCTCTACTTGTGGAAACAGGAGCGCAGAAAGGAGTAAGTAGTCAATACGGGCACTAGTACTATGAGTGTGGGATAAGTGAGTGTAGTCTCTATTACTGGGCTGCAAGAGCTGCCATGAGTTCACCAAGCCTAACCTGCATTTGAAACATTGTAGTGTTTGAGTTGTCCCATGCCTCACACTCGGGTTGCTATGAGACGTGTCCATTAAGGGGTCTAAGACCCCATTGAGATCACTGCCCACCACGAACCTATCATCTGGGAGTTGCTCCAAAGCGGAGGCCAGCCGGGCATAAAAGAGAGCATATGGACCAATAGTGCAAAAAACCAACGGGTGTCGGTCAAGGTCCTCTTGTACCCTCAAGGACGGTACCTTATTATACGAGACTTCTGTGGTGCAAGTGAACCAAATCCATTTATGTATTAGTAACACTACCTCACCCTTTTGGCCCTGTGCTGGCACCCCATACACTTGACCCACCCAGTCCCTGCAGAGCTTAGCGTGTTATGAGGTAGTCTGATGCATTTCCTGGTGGAAGACTACCTCACATTTATGGCGTGCTAGCACTCATAGGACCTTATAGTGCTTAATTGGTGTGCCAAGCCCGCCACATTCCAGGAGATTGCCCTCAGCCATTTTCTAATTCAACGTCTCCTTAAAAAAAAAAAAAGAGATCGGCGATCAAGGTAATTCAGGAAGTCCTCCCCCATCTTAGGGCCTCCCCTTCATGGGTGTAGAAAATGAAATTCTCTAGACTGTCCCAGGCATAGGTTACCTTCCCACCCTCCCTCCCTACCATTATCCTCTGCACTCCCATCACAGGTAACTATATAATGTGATGGGGTCTTCCCCTCCCCACAAACATCCCTCCACTTTTCATCGCTCTACTACCTCCCCCCCCCCCCTTATCAACTACTAATTCAATCATACATTCAACCCTCTACACATTCAATCACTCTTCATTTTCCCCTCATCTTTCAACAGAGCACGCACAGACACTCGCAAAGAAAATAAAAAAAGAAAAAGGTGTGTGAAAGGCCTGAGTACCGTGGGTGGGAGGCCCCATCACTATAATGGGTCACTACGAGGTTCTTGGGTTCTCAGGAAATACAAGTAAACGATTAAGTATAACTATAGTTTCTCTCATCAAGTGTATGTCAGAGTCCTCCACCTACAAAACACCAAGAAAAGGTGGGGGTGCCGCTATGGTTCAGGGGAGAGCACAGAGCAGTTAGTCTATATTGTTCTTATGGGGGAGCAGTCCAATAGTCGTCCACCAGCTTGGAGCTCCGATCTATGCCCCCTTATCTGGTCAGCAAACAGCCAGATCTAAATGTCCATAGGGGTCGAGGCCTAGGTGTCAGCAGCCCTACTGCCTCTTGCAGTACATCTGGCGAGTCCAGTCAGTGTCAGCAATGGCAGAGTTATTGTAAACTGTGAACCACTCTGATTGTTAAAGTAGGGCGGTATATCAAATAAATAAACATAAACATAGTCCATAAAGTAGCAGTAGAGGCAGGATCCTTGCACTCAATAAGGTCGCGATAATCAACTGATGGCAGCATCTCCTACCGTATTGTCCGGGGCAGAAAACCTTGCACGGATTGTTCTGCTTGCACTGCAGAATCATACATGTGTGTTGCTCCATTATGGTAGATCTTCAGTCTCGCCGGGTATAAAACATAAAATTTTATTCCTGCTTTTCTGAGCTATTGACATATTCCAGAATAAGCACGTCTTTTAGAGCTCAAGGAGGCAGAATAGTCCTGAAATATCAAAATTTGGCTTATGGGACTATGTGCCCTGGCATTTCTCAGAATGCAGTCTCCTATGAAGAGAGGCTAAGAAGGTTGGGGCTCTTCAACCTGGAAAAGAGACGGCTGAGGGGAGATATGATAGAGGTCTATAAATTAATGAATGGAGTGGAATTGGTAAACGTAGATCGATTGTTTTCGTCGTCAGAATATAAAAAGACTAGGGGACATGCAATGAAGCTACAGGATAACCTATTTAAGACTTATAAAAGAAAATATTTTTTCACTCAACATGTAATCAAACTTTGGAATTTGTTACCGGAGGATGTAGTAAAAGCTGCTAGTGTAGCTGGATTTAAAAAAGGTTTGGACAAGTTCCTGGAGGGAAAGGTACATTAAACCATTATTAAAAGGGACCCAGGATATCACTGCTTGACCCAATACAAGCATTGAGGAACCTGTGTCTTGGGGAGACTGCTAGGTACTTATGACCTATATTGGCCACTGTTGGAAACAGGATACTGGGCTTGATGGACCTTGGTCTGACATATCTTATGTTCTTTTTGTCTGTAGCTCAAAAATTTAGCCAGTACCACTTGGGGCCACCGATTGGCTATGCGAATCAGGCCCGCACGGTGTGCCCGCTCAATAATGAGTGCGCCTACATCCTCCCTGAGTTTTAGTGTCAGAGGCAGAAGGGTTTCTAAATACCCTTAAAGCTCGGCATCCTTAATTGAATCCAGGATTCCGGTGAAGCGGAGGTTGTTCCGCCGACTGCAGTTCTCCTGATTGAGTTTTTCACTGTGCTGGGCCACAGCCTCCCGGAGCCGACGTAATTCTGTTTCTGCCTGCCCCACTGCATTTTCTGTATTCAAAATCTTCTGCTCCGCCTCCATGAGCCAACCGCCCAGTGTGGCAAATACTTGCTGCAGCGTCTCCAGTTTGCCGGTGACCAGATCAAATTTGACCATTAAAGCTACCACCGTCGTTACCACCTCTACCAATGCCGACATCTTCGGTGAGTTAGGGGAGTCTGGGGCATCCGCCATCTTAACAGCAGCGGTCGACGGCTACTCCTACTCCTGGCATGCTGATTTCATCTCAAAAGCACTCTGTGAACCACACACCCCACAAACGTGGTAGAGCGCTAGATCTGGGTGTTGGACCGCGTAAGATCTCAAAGTCTACGGGGGAGATCAGGGGTCGACGGGAAAGAACCCCAGAGAAGGTGCAACACACCTCTGCCTTCCTCAGCACATCACATGACCTCTCAGTTGCCTCCTGTTTAAAAACAGATATAAAATAATAAAAAGGCCTGTTGATGATAAAGAAGTAGTTCATTTGCTGTCAACTGGTTGCAACACTAGTTATTTTCTCTTTTGCTGTTGAAGCAGCCTGTGGCTAAGGATTCCTATATGTGAGGACAGTATCTTGCTTGTCCACAGAGAAAGTAGTTACCTCTAGCAGGTAACATAGAAACATGATGACAGAAAAAGACCACAAGGCCCATCTAGTCTGTCCTTCCATAACAACAACTACAACAGTCCACTTTTTACCTTTAGAGATCCTCTGTGTTGGTCCCATGCTTTTTTGAATTCAGTTACTGTCCTCATCTCTACCACCTCCACTGGGAGACTATTCCACGGATCCACTACTCTTTCCGTAAAGAAATATTTCCGCATATCACTCCTGAATCTATCTCCCTTCACCCTCATCCCTTCCATGGACAGCAGGATAAGTCCTTAAAACCTTCCCTCCTCCCCTTAAAATTGTATTCTGCTATCAGTTGGTGGATAGACTGAGGCAATCATGTGTGGTGGTGGCAAGCTGGAACATAGGCCTGTACACTAGGACCATTCCAAAGTTTCCAGAAGGAACTGGGAAGCAGTTGCCCTGCAGGGCTTAATTGATGACATCACTCATATATGAGACTTTATTCTGCTGTACACAGAGAACACCTGCTATAGGGGAGTAACTCTGTTTTCCAAATTTTGCCATGGTTTCCCATTTCTATATGTCAGGCATGTCCAACAGGTAGATCGCGATCTACCTGTAGATCGCAGAGGGGTTAGAGGTAGATCGCCAGCCCCACTTGGCTCCATCTCTCCAGCAGCTCGCCCCGTCGCTAGGAGAGAGCTCGTGCCAGCAGGTCGTCTGCCGAGGGCTTGCCGCCGCTGCTGATCCTTTGCCTGTCTTTTTTCCCTGCCTGCGGGAATCTTGCCTGCGGGTGTATTGGGGGCGCTTGTTGTTTTCGTGAAAATAGTTTGTGGGTACCCCAGGGGCTACCGCCCACAACCCCGCGATGAGACGCCACAGGCCCGGCGTCATACATGGTCTCTTGCCTCTCAGAATCACCCATTCCTGCCCCTGTCCCAACACCCCTTAGAAGTGTGTTATATACCGGGTGATATCCATTCACCCGGGCTTTACCTGAATACACTTACCGTATTAGTTGTGTCGTATGCTGGTCGTTGGTCGCTTTATAGTTCACTTTCATTAAACGTTTTCGGCCAGACACAGCAAAGTGTCAAGAATTTGGTGATTTTGGTGGGCTTTTCCAATTTTGTTCTAACTTGCCTATTGCCTTCGAATTGGTTTAAACCACTGTGACTTTTGTTTGCCTCTGCAATTTTATTTTGCCTAGCCTTTGCATTGATTCTACACTGCAATTTTATTTCGCCTTGCCTTTGCGTTGATTCTACACTGTGTGCAGAATTTATTAAATCGCGCGTGATGGTATTTGAACTTGTTTGGCGGTATTTGATTTTATCTGGTTTGCTGGACAGGTGTTTGAGTTTTTTTGATGATTATTTGGTGGTATTTGATTGTTGGTGCCAGTATGATGAATTCTTATTTTTACTTTTAGAACTGCATGGGTGGTTTTGGCATCTCCAGTCCTTGTATTGCACATCATCCAGAGGTCTTCAGTTCCTGTTCATCTTTAATACTCTGGAACAGTGACAGTTTTGGACCAGATTCAGCCAGTGTTTATACTAACTTAGCAGATATGGCCTTCTTACATCCACCCACCCCAGTATAACGAAGATGAGTGTTCTAAAAAAGAGCAAAACCTACCACTTTCATGATGAATGGGAAATGGACTACTTCTTCATCATGGTGAAAGACAAGTGGTGGTGTCTAATTTGTAACGCCCCAGTATCCTTGCCCAAAAAGGGTAATCTGGAATGTCATTATAAGGCTCTGCATAGCAATAAGTTTGATGCTGATTTTCCACCCAAAAGTGAAATTTGTAAACTGAAGCTCAAAGAACATAAATCGAAATTGGCTACTCAGCAACAGTTGATGGCGAAGCCAAGGTCACATTCGGTCAATGCAACCATAGCATCCTTCAAGGTCAGCAACCTGATCGCAAAGAAATGCAAACCTTTCACTAAAGGGGAATTTGTAAAAGATTGTTTTCTTGAAGCAGCTGACAATCTTTTTGAAGGATTTAAAAATAAGAGAGAGATCATAGCTGCTATTCAAGATGTACAATTGTCAAGAAACACCGTCGTGCGGCGCATAGAAAAGATGTGTGGAGACACAACTGAACAATTGTTGGAGGATGTTTCAAATTGTGTTGCTTTCTCATTCCAACTGGATGAATCTACAGACATAAGAGACATAGCCCAGTTACTAGTCTTTATCCGGATGGTTTTTGAAGACTTCAGTGTTAAAGAAGAACTACATGGAATGATTTCTTTAAAAGGGAGAACTACCGGTCAGGAAATATTCAGTTCTTTCAATTTTTTTTGACAAAGTGTAATCTTCCATTGCATAGACTTGTTTCCATCACTACTGATGGAGCAAGAGCAATGATAGGTGAGGTTAACGGTTTCATAGTCCTCTGTAGACAGCATGACGACTTCCAAAATTTCCTTTCTTACTACTGCATCATTCACCAGCAAGTTTTGGCAAGCAAGAGACTCAAATACAAAGACTGTCATGGACATCACTTTCAAAATTGTAAATTCAGTTCATGGAAGATCACTTCAAAGACGGCTTTTCAATCTTACTCTTGATGAAGGGGCAGCGGAAATCATTTTGCGCACAGATGTAAGGTGGCTAAGTAGGCACAAATTTCTGCAAAGATTTCGTGATTTGCTGAATGAAATAAGAAGTTTTTTGAAGGAGAGAGGAGATGACCAAGCAGAGTTGGAAGATGAGGAGTGGTTATGTGATCTGGGATTTCTCGCTGACTTTACAGACGAACTAAGTGATATGAACCTTGAACTACAAGGTAAAAACAAATGCATTGGTGAGATGATTACAGTTTGTAATGTTGCTATTACTCCACAGATGGAGCTTGTGGATATAAGCAGCCTGATTCCTTATTCAGTTAGTAAAATGGTGCTTGGGGAAAGCACTGCCTTCTGGGAGTTGAAGTTTTTTTCACTATTTGAAATAAGGCGAGTTGTGGAGCTCAAGTGTTCAGGCAAATAACAGGATTTTAATTCCCCTTCCCACACGGTTTTACAAATGGAAAATAAAGAACAAAGCCATACAACTTCTGGCATGAAATAATATAAGAAATGTAACTCAAACAGCTTCTTATATCAGCATCACTATAATCCAACACAAAGAGCACTTCTGTTCCAAAACCTTTGGTGCTTTCCTTTGGCTGTTACCGGCAGCTCTCTCTCTCTCTGCACAGCTTAAACTTATTATACAGGTTTTATCTTCTCAGACACAGACATTGTACAGTCCATTGACTCAATAGGCAGATATTCTACAGATGGCTCAGTTTCCATCGGTTCATACTGACTCTCAGTTGGAAATGTCTGCAATTGCTTACAAGGTGTTTCCAAGCACACACCTGTTCCTTCAGCAATAGACTTTTCCCCGTAGCCTTCTGCTACACACGGCTTGTAATTGCCACAGTGTTCACCACATGGAAAGCCCCACCCTTCTGGGTTAATAGCAGAGCACTTCTTAAACAGATTTACTTTTATACCAGTCACTCAGCCTACCTCTTGACTTCCTTATGAGAGATTCCTTCTGCTTTCCAGGATCAGCTACAGCTGTAAGCCTTGGAGTTTCTACGTGCACACAAGTCTGCCTTCTTGGTACATTCCCCTTATAGCTGCCTTTTACCCACGGCAACAAACCTGGGCTGTTTGTACCTTGCTCCTTTGCACGGACTCTCTGCTCGTCTCCTGTGCTGACTTCCCCTTCTGAATTAAAGGTCAGAGAATCCTCTGTTACCATGAATTCCTCTGTGTCTTCACTCCCAAGCAAATCCTCTGTTTCTCGTGACTGCTTTCCTCGTGGCTGTGCTCTCAGCTGGCCTTCCAACTCTGCTTCCACATGTGCTTCCAGATCTGCCTCCAGATCTGCCTGCTCATGTGCTTGCTCCCTTCCTAATGAGCTTCTCTTAAATCTCTGGTTTTCTGGGTTTAACCTGACCACTCCTTTCAACAGGTGTTCAGCCTTAGCTCGTGATTGCTGAGCTGAACTGCAGCAGGGGCGTGTTTTCCTCTCCTCTAATCTGCTTTGTCTGTGGTTTCCCTGGAAACCAGGAACCATGTGCACTTGTTTACTTTCCTTAACTGAAGCTGAATCCTGCATTTTATCACTCTCTAAGGGATCTGAGGGAACTTCTACACCACAAGTTTCATCCTACAAGAGCAAATTTGAGCTAATGATGACTGACCTTGCAAACAACACTTTTGATCATTTTCCTAATATGCAGGACCATCTGGGACAATATCCAAATTTTGTTTTTCTGAGCGAGAAATATGTGACAGAAATCTGTTCTGTTATCCAGGAATTCGAAAATAGATTCTGTGACTTCCAAAAAATTGGAACAGTTGTGGAGTACTTGTCATACCCATTGAAAGTAGATGTGGACATTAAAGAAACTGCAGCTGCTATCAGTAAAAATTACTCATTGAACAAGCCATCTCTTGAAAACGAAATATTAACTCTTAAAAATGACATTTTTCTCAAGACCCATGCTGAGCAAGAATCGTTTTGGAAGCTAGTGCCTAGAGACAAATTTCCCAACTTGAGAAGATGCAGTGAAGCTGTACACTCCTGTTTTGGTTCAATTTATTTGTGTGAATCTGCGTTTTCCCATCTGAAAATGACAGAGTACGCAACGTTCCAACATGACAGATGAACATCTCCAGGATTCCCTGAGACTGGCCCTCATGCAATATTCACCCAACTTCAAAAAGCTGATGGATGAAATGCAGGCTCAGACGTTTCACTAATGAGCAAGAGCGAAATATTAAAGATTGTGCAAGATCAGCCTAGATCAATACTCGACCTAAATTTAACACAAGTTACTCAGTAAAAGTTAAAGAAAGTTATATTAAGACAGTTAAAGTTATTACTCAATAAAACTTTAAGAAAAAATGTACTTTCTATTTCCCCTCGCAGGTCTTACTGGATCTTCGTCTCTCTGTTTTGTTTTTGCTTAATTTCTTTAACAGCTGATCACATCCAAGAAAATGACAGAAGATTCATTAAAAATGGGGTGGGGGAATCCTCCAACTTTATTGGGTTAAAATTTAATTTGAAATTAATTTGAAACTTAATTTTCATGGTGGTAGATCACTGGCACTTTTGGCTGTAAAAAGTAGATCACGACCTATTCGAAGTTGGACATGCCTGCTATATGTGTTTAATGCTTGACTTACTGGAGGGCATTTTCCACCCATCTTTAATAATCCTAGTTCATTGCCCTACTGAGGAGGATAGCCAGTTTGATTTGGAAGATGCTTTTTCCCTTTTTTGATAAAGGATAGATCAATTGTTTATGTCATCAGAATATGGAAAGACTAGGGGCCATGCAATGAAGCTGTTAGAGTAACCTATTTAAGACTAATAAAAGAAAATATTTTTTCACTCAATGTGTAATCAAACTCTGGAATTTGTTACCGGAGGGTGTAGTAAAAGCTGTTAATGTAGCTTGGTTTAAAAAAGGTTTGGACAAGTTGCTGGAGGAAAGATCCATAAACCATTATTAAAAGGGACCCGAGATGTCACTGCTTGACCCAATACAGGCATTGTGAAACCTGTGTCTTTTGGGGAAACTGCTAGGTACTTATGACCTAGATTGGCCACTGTTGGAAACAGGATACTGGGCTTGATGGACCTTGGTCTGACCCAGTATGGCATATCTTATGTTCTTATGATACTATCTTAACTCAGCAAACCATGAAAAATCATCCCATGGTCCGGAAAGCTGAAACATTCTTGCCAATACCATCTACTCAGCCAAGTGTTTATCTCCAGAATTTCACCTTCTTTGTCTTGGCCTTTATCCTTTGCTAGCAGGATTGAGAATACCACCTGCATGCCTTTCTGCTTCACCATGTTTCACAGAGCTATGAAGTCCCTTCTAAGAGATCGGGCAGATATCTAACAATATAATTTTACCAACATGGATGAGCAACATCGAATAATGGTTTGTAGGCTTGATGAATCTTCACTTTCTCTTCTTCTCAGATCTTGGTATCTGGAAGATGTCCTGATAAATATGCTATCACTTTTGTTTTTGTCATCACCCCTAGCATAGATAGGGGATGTATGACTGCAAAGACTGCATCAACAAATTTCTTTCACTTGATCTTTTATATTATACCTCTCAACTCTCTGTTGAAGATATTTACACATGGAAAACAACAATTAAACTGTAAAACACATTTAATTGCATATAGATTTAAGTGAACATAAAATCATTGGATCTTAAGGCATTGTTTTAAGGCTCCACTAGAAAGAAATTCTTTCCTCTACCACCACTCCAACCTAGGAGAAAGAATGAGGAAGGGGGGACAGAGGCGGCTCTATAATGAGGCCAAGTAAGGTGGTTGCCTCAGGCGATAACTTTTGAGGGCAGCAAAAAAAGTCCCCAAAAGGCCACCTCACTCTGCCTTCAAAATCTAAACAAAAAAAAGGTGTGGATAAGTTGCTGCTGCTTCTCGGCAGTGGCAGAATGAATCACTCCGCACCCCCTCCCCTCCCGCTGCCCCAGAAGAGCCTTGTACTTGCTGATCGGCGCCCCGGCTCACTTTTGCAGAGCCACGGGAAGGAAAAGTGTTTCCTTTCTTGCAGCTCTGTTAAAGTTGAGCCTGCCGGTTCACTGAGAGTCGGAAGCTGACAGTAGAAACAAGTACTTGTTTTCTTTTGACTTTTACCAGTTAGTTGATATGCAGCAAATATCTGATTTTTATACAGCTGTAATAATGCACCATGCTTTATAAGTATATATTATGATTCAATTTTAAGGCACTTATAATTTATTTTTCTTTGTTTTCAATAGGGTGCCAGAAGGAACAAAGTCTTAGTCATGAAACCTTAAACTGGTTTACTAGTTCAGATCTTCTTGCTGCAATAGTCGGTTCTATCTCAGACTTACAGGAAGTTATAAACAAAAAAGGTAATGTATTTATTTTACTGTTTACAATGCTAGTATCTGAAAGTAAGTATGTAAAAGTATAGCAAGGTTCACCATTATCCATGATAATATATACTTTTTTTTTTTATATAACAAGCAGCGTCAATGGATTCAGACATAGGTAAAATGGCTTTCTTGCATAGAGTTCAGTCAGTTTAAGACACTCAAGTGACCTAGTTGTCTAAATAGCTACTGTTAGAGAACCCTGATTACAGGTAAGTAATTTCTCCTGCAGACACATTGTTATATTTAAATACTGTAGAATGAGCTGATTTGGCAATGAGAGAATCTTGCATATTTAATTAAGCTGTAAATTAAGCTGTGTTAGCTATTAACCCCACAGCCTATTCTAATAGCATGGATGCGCTAGCCTGATTAGCATCGGGGCGTGCAGTGATGGCACCTGGAGATAGCAGCACAAACCACGTTCAAGAGGTTAACATTAAATCTTAGCAGGTCTGCTAACCGTGTTAATCTCTTTCAATTTTGGGCCCATTGGTTTTTTTTTTTTTGCCATTTGGATAACTATATCTTTTTAAGTAGGGCTGCAAAAATAGCTGACCCAACTTAAATTCATAACTTACCCATTTAAAGTTTAGGACTGCATATTTGGTGTTCCTACTTAAATGGATAGGTTGGCTGAAAATCTAGCATAAAGAAAAATAACTACGTCTTTCATGTACCTTTGTGGCATCCATCCCACTGAATATTGACCACTGAGCCCCTAAAGAATAGTTGTGAGTAGTGTCAAGATTTATATGTTTGATACCTATGAAACAAATTCCAGTTGCAAGTGGAATCATTCCTCTAAATACGTATGATCAGAATGTTTTTGTGGAATGCAGCATGCTTTACAAAAGCCATATTGTCTACATCATTTGAGCTATTCAGAATTTTTGGTCAGGAGCATCTCAATTCTGCACCATTTGGTCAAACATATTAATCTTTTGAACTGTTTGTCAGAAGATCTTTCTTCTGATGCCTGAGCCAGGCACTAGTGGCAAGCATGATGGAGCACCAAGAATGACAGGCTGAGGATTTGTCTAAAAGATCTCTTTGAGGCTACTTGGCTGTAAAGTAGATAGAATATCCTGGCAGTGCATCAATGGACTCAATACAGATCATGTATGCTTCTGAGCAATATGATTAGCTGAGCTTGTTTGACACACCTGACTATGCATGTGGGCTGTCCTTAAACTCCAAACCATATTATAAAAAAAGCTTTTCTTTTATTCTCATGGTGATTTCCATGTACTTGTTGATACAACTAGAGTTTGACTTCCAATTTGTTGTGTGAAATATGAGGATAACTATGTCCTTGGGCAATTATGAATGAACATTCAACTATCAAAATCAAAGAGATTAAGACATAGATTAATATAAAGCCTTAGGGGAGACCTCAAAAGGTGTCTGCTAGAACCAAATTCTATATGGTCCACGATGATCACAAAAAACTTAATCATTTGTCTCCCAGAACAATAAGTCTTTTTGTTATTTTTATATATAAAAGTTCTAGTACTAATAGCCACACAAGATTTCCACAGAGGAATATCAAATTCTACTGTGTTCAACTTACATTTTGTAGTCTTTTCTGTCGCTTTCAATTGTTACTTCAAAGTAGGAAGTCACTTCAAAAACAGCCAACTTCATGTCTAATGGTAGCTGCCTAATGGTTAGAGCACTGGCTTGGGACCAGGGTTTGAGTCCCACTAGCACTCCTCGTGGTGGCCTTGGGCAAGTCACTTAACCCTCCATTGTCTCAAAAGAATCCGTTATCAATGTCCCTGTTTAATGTATATTACCAAGTTTAAGTTACATTGCTTTGACTAAAATGATAAAGTGGTATAAAAAAAACAGATAAAAATAAATAAATACCCCTGACAAACTATGGCTAACCAGCAAAACTGCATATGCTGAGAGGTCAAAGGCAGGGTTATTGAGCAACTTGGGTTGACTAGGGTCCAGGGCACAGATAGTGAGCCTGAGTGATTTAATAGTGTGTTCAAGGGAGATTAAAGTGATCTCATGAAAGGTGAACCAGGTGGTCTGGTGCATCGCAGGTGAAACCAGGAAGAGATCATTTGAGTTCCAGGGTCTACAAAGCTTTCATGGATAGCATTAAGTTTTGAGATGAAATAGTCAACAAGTGCTTCTGCTGAGGGGATGCTCTGAGAAGAGGGAAAAAATCGTTAGACCCATTTTTAGTTCAAAGATAACCACAAACAACTTTGAGTCTGTTACTCGGAGTACTGATGAGCTTGATATAATAAGCCTTTTTATCTTGTTTTAAAGCTTGTTGATAGCTATGATAATATTTCCTATGTACTCTTCAGGCAGAATCTGTTCTGCTCCTTCTCCAGGAACAAGCAGGAAGTCAGTCCTCACATATGGGTGACGTCGATGCCGGCGGAGCCTGCGCAGAGCAAATCCCCAGCTTTCAAAGAAAGCCTTTGGGTATTTCTACCAGGCATGTGTGGTCCCCTTCCCGCCCAAAGGTGCCATCTTGCTCAGTCTCCTTTTTTCCGCCAAGCCCATTGAACGTAGTCCCTCGTGTCCCGGAAAAAGTTGATTTTTTTTCTGTGTGCCTTTTTGGCCCAACCGGTCGACAGCGGTACCTTTCCCGCCTCTGGCCTCGATACCCTGGTATCTGGTCGGTTTTTCTGCGTTTTGTTTGATTTTTTTCCTTTTGCGGCATCTTCGCATCCTTTTTCCATTTTTCCTTCACTGGCAGCCCGAAGGGTCTTCGACCTAGCCAGGGTCCTTTTCCCCTGATGGCTACCAGCAGTTTCAAGAAATATGATTAGTGCGGGAAAATTATGTCTCTCACCGATACGCACGATTGCTGCCTCCGGTGCCTCGGGCCAGACCATGACCCGACGGTCTGCAGTCTCTGTAAGAGAATATCCTCTAAGGCCCTGCGGAGCCGCCAGCAGCAGCATGATAAAATTTTTCCCAAATCCCCCATGCCTCCGAGAGCCAGGACCTCGTCTGAGGCCTCTACGTCTCGGGGGGAACACTCCGAGCCCGAGCATCGTCGAGGTTCCTCAGAGAGAGGGTCTCCCTCGAGGGAACACAAGAGGAAGAAGTAGTCCTCGAAGGCGGTGTCTCTGGATGGTTCCAAACGACTGGGCTCCTCCAGGGCTGGTCGCGAAGCCCCGAGCGCCTGCCCGGATCGTCGGAGAAGGAGCACCCGGCCAAAGTTCCTCATTGGGAAGAGAATCAGCCTAGGCAAGTATCGACTGTTCTTGTCGAAGATTCCCTTCTGGGGGAACCGGTGTCGGGGCCGACCCTGTCGGCGCCCGAGCTGGAGGCTGCGAAGCCTCCTGAACTCAAGTCCAGGATGGCGGCTTTAGAACGCAGTTTTTCTGCCTTCATTGAACAACAGCAGGCGCTGATGTCCGGCATGTCCGGTTCCTCCGCCCTGACCACCAGGCCCTTGACGTCAAAGTCGATCCCGGAGACTGAGCCGATCCTCGAGACCTTCTGGGTTCGAGTCGATCCTCAGCTGAGGTCGCACTCGGCCTCCCAGTGGGGACCGAGGTCATCACCGCTGAGCCTGTCGGCGTCAGGGTGGATGGCGCCAGGGCCCTTGAGTCCTCCTCGGAGGCCTCTGCTTGGGAGACGGAGGATAAGGAGTCCCCGGATACCTGAAGGCATAGAGATGTCCCCTCTGATTCCCCGGTATCTGAACCTCTGAGGTGGGTCCCCACCGGAGGATATGTTTTTTTTGGACTTCATGTGGGACATGTCCAAGGCTTTGGCTTTCCCCAAGGAGTCTGAGGAGGATCCTCCAATATGAGGCTCCCCATCGGGAGGCTCTCACGGTACTCGTTCCTCCGATCCTGGAACGACTTATGCTCCGCATGTGGGAGATACCGGCGTTGATGCTGGTAATCAGCAAACAGCTCGACTCGATGTATCGAGTCTGCTGGAGCCCTGGGTTCCAAAAATCGCAACTGCCGCACAACTCCATGGTTGTGGAATCAGCCATGCATCGGCTTAAGAGCCAGAAGATGTACTTCTCGGTGCCCCCCAGCAGGGAGGCCCGCACCTTGGATGCCCTCGGCAGGAAATGTTTCCAGGGCGCGATGCTGAATTGTCAGATCCAGGCATTCCAGTTTTACATGGGCATGTACCTGAGAGACCTGGCAAAGGAACTCGCCGGGTTCTCGGCTGGTCTCTCCGAGGAACCTTTGCAGCTCTTCAAGGGTCTGTCCAAAGCTTTCTGTCAATGCTCCAAATTTATTTCTTGGGTGGCCTATAACGGGTTCGAGTCGGCGGCCTGGGTAGCCATGGCGGGCATCGGTGAAGGCCGCCAAGCTTGGTTGCAGTCATCAGACCTCGAGCAATGGGTTCAGGACAAGTTGGTCAATATCCCATGCCAAGGGGAGAATCTCTTCGGCATACCCATGACCGACAAGGCTGCAGAGCTGGAGACCAAGTTCATGATGAGGACACGGCTCTCTAAGACGACCTCTGCCCCTTCCCGTAAGGAGGGCTCGGGTAAAAAGCCCTTTTACCTGAGGAAGTCCACTGCTTACCGAAACTACCCCCCTTACCAGGCCTCCCCAGCTCCCCAACAAGGGCAGCAGGCCAAGGGACAGGGGCATGGCCCCAGTAAGAAGAAGGGCCCCCAAACCCCAGGCTCCGGTTCCAGCACAGCCTGGTGGGGTTTTTTGACTCCTGCAGCATGGCCCCTCTCCCAGCTGGAGCTGGGCAGCCCACAGGAGGTCGGCTCGCCTTATATGCCCACAGGTGGGGAACCATCACCACCAATCCATGGGCATTGAAAGTGATTAGGGAGGGGATACCTCCTCCATCTAGCCCAAGTGCCTCCACACTACTTCCCAGGAGAGCCTCCAAGGTCTCCCCTTCACCGGGACCTTCTTCTGAAGGAGTTGGCAGGTCTTGTTGAGGACCATGTGGTGGAACCGGTGCCCCACCACCTCAAGGGTAAGGGGTTCTACTTCAGGTACTTCCTCGTGCCAAAGAGGACAGGGGGCCTAAGGTCCGTCCTCGACTTGTGCAACCTCAACAAATTCCTGGTGAGGGAGAAGTTCAAGATGCTCTCCCTTGGAATATTGCTGCCCTACCTCTGCCAGGGAGACTGGCTATGCTCCTTAGATCGAAAGGATGCCTACACACACATCCTAATCCACCCAAGCCACAGGCACTACCTATGCTTTGTGGTAGAGGACAACCACTACCAATACAGAGTGCTCCTCTTTGGCCCCCAGGGTGTTCACAAAGTGCCTGGCGGTGGTCGCCGCCTTCCTCAGACTTCAAGGGATCTTCGTTTTCCTCTATCTCAATGACTGGCTCATCAGGGGCACTTTGGCCACCGAGGTGCAGCAGGCCACAACTCGCACCATCCAGGTCCTGCAGCACTTGGGGTTTGTAATCAACTACCCCAAATGCAGCCTTTGCCCGACTCAAGAGTTAGACTTCATTGGAGCAAGGATCAACACCCTTCAGTCGAAGGCCTTTCTGCCTGCAGACAGGGCAAGCAGGCTTATGGCCCTAGCAGGGCAAGTGAGCCACAGCTCCTCAGTGCCAGCGAGGCAACAGCTGCCCCTCCTCAGACACATGGCCTCCACGGTCCATGTCACTCCACATACGAACTGCGCAGTGGTGCCTCAGAGACCAATGATTCCAGGCCATGGGACATCTCCAGGACAGGATCAAAGTGACCAGGTGCCTGGTACAGTCCCTGACCTGGTGGCTCTCGCCCCAGCACTTGAAGGCGGGTATGCCCTTCCAGGCCCCTCCCCACTCGAGGGTCCTCACCACAGATGCCTCTTTACTGGGCTAGGGAGCCCATTGCCAGTGGTACCACACACAGGAGGTGTGGTCCCCAGAAGAGAGTGCCCAACAGATAACTTGTTGGAGCTCCGTACCATCCATCACTCAGGGGTTGTGGTCTCCCCAAGAGGAGACACAACAGATCAACCTCTTAGAGCTCCGGGCAATACGCCTAGCTCTGCAAGCCTTCTGCCATGTTCTCTTGCATCAATCTGTGCTCGTACAGACAGACAATCAGGTGGCTATGTTCTACGTGAACAAGCAGGGAGGGACAGGGTCCCGTGTCCTGTGCCAGGAGGCACTGGACCTCTGCTCCTTTGCTATCAGACAGGGTATATCTCTCAAGGCGGTTTACCTGCCAGGCCAAGAGAACTACCTGGCGGACAAACTAAGCAGAATTCTTCAACCTTACGAATGGCAACTGAATCCGGAGGTAGCCCAGCAGATCTTCCACTGCTGGCAGTATCCGTCTATAGACCTCTTTGCCAGTCCACAGAATTATCAGCTGCCCCGGTTCTGCTCCAGACAGCCACATCCCAGGAAGATGGCTGCAGATGCATTTCTGATCTCCTGGTCGGTGGGCTTCCTATATGTGTTTCCTTCCACACCTCTGGTGGCCCGAACTCTGTTCAAAATTCTTCGGGACAAGGCCTTGGGTCATTCTGGTAGCCCCCAGATGGCCAAGGCATTCTTAGTTTCCACTTCTCCTCCATCTGGCAGTGGAGACCCCACTCCCGCTAGGGACAAGGACCGACCTCCTGTCCCAGGAACAGGGCTCTCTCTTACATCCCAATCTCAGGTCCCTCAACCTGATGGCATGACTGCTGAAAGGGTAGTGCTGGCCCCTCTCCTCCTACCTAAGAATGTAGAAGAAGGTGTTACTGGCCTCCAAGAGGCTGTCCTCTAGAAAAACCTACAAGTGGCGTAGATTTGAGGCATGGTGTAGCCAGCACAATGAAGACCCTTTCTCTTGCCTTGAGCCTGAGGTGTTGCAGTACCTGCTTCAATTCTCTGACTTAGGCCTCAAGTCTAACTCTGTAAGGGTCCACCTGAGTGCGTTGTCAGCACACCACTCACCAGTGGAAGGGCATCCTCTGTCGCTTCATCCCTTGGTGTCAAGGTTCCTCAGAGGTCTACTTTTACGAAAACTCCCGGTTTGCCTTCCGGCGACCGAGTAGGATTTGAATGTGGTCTTGCAACAGCTTACTCGCCCACCTTTTGAGCAGATGTCTACTTGTCATCTGCGCTTCCTCTCCTGGAAGGTACTCTTCCTGGTGGCACTCATGTCTGCGAGCCGAGTGAGTGAGCTGCAGGCTTTGGTTTCAGAAAGACCATACATACAGTTTTACAGGAATAGGGTGGTCCTACGCACCCACCCTAAGTTCCTCCCAAAGGTAGTCTCTCCATTCCACCTCATCCAGGAGGTAGTTCTTCTGACATTCTTTCCCAGACCACATTTCAGCCAGGCAGAGGCGGTCCTGCATACCCTTGACTGTAAGAGGGCGTTAGCCTTCTACCTGGAGCATTCGAGGGGACATCGAAGGGCTCCTCAGCTCTTCGTCTCTTTTGACCCCAGTAAGCTGGGGCTTCCTGTCTCCAAGTGTACGTTGTCCATTTGGGTGGCAGACTGCATAGCCTGGGCGTACAGGGCAGCCAACCTTCCGTAGCAGGATCGAGTCACAGCCCACCATGTCAGGGCTAAGGCCGTATCAGTGGCTCACTTCCACTCTGTTCCACTGGCAGACATCTGCCGGGCCGCCATCTGGTCTTCAAGCCAGACTTTTGCAGGCCATTACTGCTTGGATGGAGAGTCCCGCCGAGACAGTGCTTTCGGCCAGGCGATACATCGGAACTTATTTGAGGTTTAGGCAACGCCTACCCTCCGGCCCTCTGGTGTCAGGCTACCAGGGGTGTTGTGTCTCTGCTGGATTCCTATCACAGGTGCTGCGGCTCTTCTAGAGGGAGCCATTTTTCAGCTATGGGTTCTCGGTAGCCTATAGCTAGGAAGTCCCATATGTGAAGACTGACTTCCTGCTTGTTCCTGGAAAAAGCATAGTTACTCACCTGTAACAGGTGTTCTCCAGGGACAGCAGGAATCAGTCCTCACAACCCTCCCTCCTCCCTTGGAGTTGCGGTCCTACTATTGCTTTCTTCTTTTTGCTGTCTTTTTAGCTATGTCATTAGACTGAGCAAGATGGCACCCTTGGGCGGGAAGGGGACCGCGCATGCGTGATTCAATCCCAAGGGCTTTCTTTGAAAGCTGGGGAATTGCTCCGCATGAGGGCTCCATCGGCACCGATGTCATCCATATGTGAGGACTGATTCCTGCTGTCCCTGGAGAACACCTGTTACAGGTGAGTAACTACGCTTTCTCTAGTAATTTCACGTCTCGATTATTGTAATGATGTTTTTGCCTGTATCCCCCACCATCAACTTCACCATCTACAGCTAATTCAGAACACCACCCTCGTCTCCTCACTTCAATCACATCACATCACATCACATCACTTCCTCCTTGATCCACCTGCACTGGCTCCCCTTCCCCTTCCGCATTACCTTCAAATTCCTAATCCTGACACACAGGGCCCTGCATCAGCACACCCCCAGTATCTCGCAGAGTCAATACATTTTCGTGCCTCATAGCCTCTGGTCCCTCCACACCAACCATCTTCGCCTCCCCTCTCCTGCCCATGTCCTCCTGGAGCAAACCCGGCATTCTGCCTTCTTTTTTCTAGCCCCATCACTGTGGAATTCACTTCCTCCCCTAATCCATCAAGAAGAATCATTTCCCAAATTTAAGTCTCTCCTGAAAACCCACCTCTTCTGTGCTGCCTATGACCTCCCTTTACCCGACCCCTCTGTTTCCTCTTCTCCTTCCACTTAGGCTGTTTTTCTTTTTAGTCCTGTATGGGTGTGCACTTTCCTGTCTAGCATTGTAGTTCCTTTCCTAATAAATATTATTGTTATTGTAAACCGCCCAGATGGTTCCCAATGGGCAGTCTATCAAATGTTTTAATAAAGATAAAGATAGTGCTGTTACGCAGGGGTTCCAGCACTGGTGAGCCAGAGAATGAGCAGGGAGGACCCCCATGAAGCTCCTGATGGGGGTTGGTCTGGGCCCAGGCTTACCCCTTCTCTCTCAGTATCCTGTCTCTGCTTGTTTTGCTCTTTTTCTATTTTTTTGTTATATTTTTAATTTGGTCACGTTTCTTTAATTGGCTCTTGGCTGTGCTGCTTGAATAAAGCAGTTTCAGATTTTAAAACAATTTTAAAAAACAACCAACCTCTGAGGCAATAGGGCTTTTCCAGGTCTGTGTGGGTGACTGGGGAGGTTGTTCTCGGGTTTCTGCAGCTGGCTTGATAGGTGCAGTGATTCCCTTGCTGTTCAGGATTCATTTTTTAATCATATTTTTTTTTCTCTGAGTGCATTGAGATCAAACTCTAGATACATGTGGGTGCTGTTTGCAGCTCCTGTCAGTTGAGCTCTACAGCTGACTCTTTTGCTCTAAATGCAGTAGAGAAGCCTCTGGGTATATTTTTGGGCAAAGTTGGGACCACCTACAGGGGGTTCAGGGTCCAATGCTGAATTTGCTGCCCCTGCCATTTCTCATGCAATTTTCCTGCCATGTCTCATGCAGTTTTCCTGCCAGTGGACCTGGCTGATGGGAAGTGTGGTGAGGGAGCCTCAAGCTTATGCTAGCAGCCTTTGAGGTCCTCCAGGACCTCAGTGTTCATTTTTAGCCATATTTGTGAAGCAGCTCTTGAAGCATCTTATGGGCTGTTCTCAGTATTTGGTAGCCACCTTGGGGAATATGAGGCCCTGACCCTCCTCTAAAGGGGACTTAGGGCCTTCTGGGGTCTCCCATTCTGATGGTAAGGGAGTTGAGCACTCTTGTTCCTCATTTTCATTTGTCTGTACCTCCCAGATTTCTGTCTGGTCCCTCCAGAGGGAGGAAGGCTGTGGGGGGGGGGGGGGGGAAGCATCATCCCTGTCTCATTTGGGTGCGTTAGCAGAGAAAGCGAGCCTTCTCTGGCAGAGGGTGTTGATTCATTGGTGATTTGGCTGTTCCACAGGGGTGACCTCTCCTCCCTGATTCAGGATGCCATGGAGGGTTCTGCACATTACAGAGCCTCTCCAGGTGAGGTTTCCCAAGTGACCCAATCCTGGAGGGATTGAGATGCCCCACTGGATTTTTTCCCCTGCCTGAGCCCTTGCTAAAGCTTGTTTCCTCTCAATGAGAGACTCCAGAAATGGGACTGAAGGGCAGTAAGATCCCAACATGGCTGTATCCTCTGTCCCAACGGAAGATGGAGCAGATTTTTGTGGTTCCTAATTCGGATTCTCTGGTTAATGCAATAATGAAGTGCATGACTATTCTGGTGGAAAGTAGGGCTGGGCTGAAGGAAGCCCATGATAGGAGAGTGGAAGCTCTCCTCAAGAATGCCTTCTTGGTCTCGCTTAATCAGTCAATACTTTGTGTGAGCCTAGTTGCCTGAATGCTCTTGCATTTGGTCCAGCAATTGTAGGACAGCCCAGAGGTGGCTGGGTTAGAACCCAGAATGCCGTTTGTTGCTAATGCCCTGTACAACCTGATCAGGAGCTCCTCTAAGGCCATGGTAGCAGTTGTGGTGGTTCCGAGATTGCTCTGGCTCCGGAGTTGTGTGCAGATGCCAACATCCAAGCTTCAACTGACTAAACACCACAGTAAAAGTCAGCTGCTCTTTAAGGAGGATCTGGAGAGGCAGGTAAAAGACCTTGGAGAAGCTTGCCCACAGAAGCTCACGGAACATAGGCTCAAAAGGTTCAAATGTTCCTCTCATAGGGAGCATGGGAGGCTTTCAAGCTGGTTAGAGTTCTAGCATAGTGTCGTCGTCTTATGGTTCTAAGCCCAAGAAGGGGCAGTCCTTTTGGGGGTCTGAGTAGGGACCTCCTCCTGAAGTGATAAGCCCCTCACAATGAGATCCAGTGGATCCCTTCTGAGGGACCAGCAGTTAGAGGGAATTTCTGGTTGTTTTACTTAGAATAGGCCCAAATCATATTAGAGACTCTTTGTAGCCAAATCATATTAGACCAATGGGTCTTTGAGATCTTTGAAACATATATGTGCTGGAATTTGTGGAACCTCTCCAAGACATCTTTATGAAGTCTCCTTGCAGCTCCCTGTCCAAAAGAGCAGTGGTCAAGGAGATTCCAGCATTTTCTGTGGTTGCAGGCTATTTATTTTATTTATTTATTTAAACTTATTTCTATACTACCTTTCTACAATTCAAAGTGGTTACAATTAATAAATGTGTAACAGAGGCCTGTTCAGCACACTGTTTTATATGAAACAGGAACAGTAAAAAAAAACTATACAACATAGTTTAACAGTTTAACATCTATATCAACTATTTACAGTTACAGTTCTGCTGGTCGGATTGTTTAACAATGTACAGATTACTATTTTACCTGGGGAAGTATGCTGTTTACTTTGTGGTCCCCAAAAAAGGTTGGTATTTCCAGTCCATTCTGGATCTGAAGCCAATTATGCCAAGGTAAGGGTGCCATACCTTTGCATAGAGACCCTCAGGATGGTCATTATGTTGGTTTGGAAAGTGGAATTCCTGCCTTCCTTGAACATGTCTGATATAAGCTTTAACTGCTGGGTTTTACATTCATTTCTGGGAATATTCTGTCTACCCACCTTCCTTGTATAGCCCTTAAATCAGAAACCTAAGTGTGCCCTAAGTTCAAGTAAGGCCTACTGGCCAAGGACACTTAGGTTCCCGCCCACCCTACCCCTCGCCCCACCCACCCCAGGGCTGCATTGCCTATATAGCGGTCATATACGTTGTCATCTATCCTCTTATTTGGTATAAGGTCCACCTTCTCCTCTCCTTCTAGAACCACACATGTCTTGTATTCAGTGCAATAACTGTGGTGCCTTCATTCTGAAACAAATCATCTGGAACCTAAGAGCTTGCCCTATATGCCTCAAGTTAGCAGCCATACAAAAAGAATTTACTCTATTAAGGGAAGAAGTAGCTGCAATGAAACACACCTCTTCTAGGATACAAACAAAGTCCTCTGCCACTCCAACAGAGAATCAAACATCCCAGGAACAAATGGATCACAGTGGGCTCTGGTAGATTGCTTCCTGTAATGCAGAAACACCCTGTACACCATGGGATATCACTGCAAAACACCTTCTCTGCTTTGGTAAATGAGGATGCCCAATCCAAGGAAGCTGAAGGGCCCTTAAATGAGTCAGTCAATTCCCAATCTCCAGATAAAGCACCAGATATGAAGAAAAACTCAAGGAACAGAAAACTACTGCTACTTGGTGATTCCACCATCAGAGGCACCAACTTGGAAGGGCCCTTAAATGAGACAGTCAATGTCCAATCTCCGGATAAAGCACCAGATATGAAGAAAAACTCAAGGAACAGAAAACTACTGCTACTTGGTGATTCCATCATCAGAGACACCAACTTAAAAACACAGTTCAAAGGAGAGAGGTTAGTCAAATGCCTCCCAGGCTCTTCAGCTAGGAAGAATACAAACCAAATTGTTGAGGTACTTAGCGCTGAAAGTGAGCACTCCAAAATTGATGATGTCATCCACTTGTTTACAAATGACCTGGCTAGAAACAGTGCCACTACAGTTCAAAGGGGCTTTCAAACTCTGGGGGAGAAATTAAAGCCCATTGTTAACACTGTAACATTCTCAGAAGTTCTACCTGTTCTTGGTAAGGGGACGAAAAGGCTACATCGCATAAACAGCTTTAACACATGGCTCCAGACCTGGTGCAAAGAGGAAGGATTCCGATTTAAAGACAACTGGGGAAACAGATGGACCAACAAGAGGCTATACTGTGCTGATGGACTACATCTCTCTGTCACAGGGAAAAGAATCCTAAGTGAAAAATTTAGGTAGTATGTGGATATGCATTTAAACTAGAAAAAGGGGGTGACGGATGGGGAAGGACAAAAAGCAGAATAACATCAGAAACAGCCACACTTTTAAACCACACATCAAAAACAAGTGGGAAGAAGTGGGCAGAACAAAATCAATGCAAAATACATGCAAGCCAGTTAAATGCTGGAAAGCAATGAGCAAAAATGCTTGAAGCTTAGCCAACAAAGTTCCGGACCTGGAAGCCCTAATGGTGGAAATGGACTTGGACATTGTGGCCATTACAGAAACATGGTTTAATGAATTGCATGATTGGGAAGTAGCCATAGCTGGCTATAATCTATTCAGAAGAGACAGAGAAAATGGAAAAGGAGGAGGAGGAGGAGTAGCCTTGTATGTCAAAAGCAATATTAAAGCTACTGAAATGCAGGGGGCATGGGGAAAAGAAGAAGCGCTCTGGATTGTGTTAGAAAGAGGAGATGGCACTGTCATCCATACTGCTGTAGTCTACAGACCTCCGACTCAAAGAGATAGATAATGAATTGATTATAGATATTGCCAAGATAGCCACAAAGGGGGAAGCGATCATTTTGGGTGATTTTAATCTACCCGATGTGGATTGGATTACTCCTTCTGCAGATCTGGAAAGAAGCAAAAAATTTTGGATGCTCTCCAAGATGCGTTACTTAGTGTAGTGAGGAATGCCCTCAAGAAGAGATGGAAATAGGGGAAAATCCTGTTGGAGTAAAGAACACTGCACTGACACACAGGATTTTCAAGTCAGAGATGAAAAAAACACAGCTCTCTGCTGAGCTCAGGCCACACCTCAGCTCAGAGGAGGAGACAGGCGTGTTCACTGATTGGTCACGCCCAGGGGAAGGTCAGGGAGTGCAGGGAAGTGAACCCTTTTTAAATTCTCAAGCAATGCAGAGAGAGACGGGAGAGACGAGAGAGACAAAAGAGATGGGGAGCAGTTCAGGAAGGAGTTCAGGAAGAACTGCCAGAAGGATAAGCAAGCTAGAACCTTGGAGCAGAGCAGAACCTGGGAGCAGTGAACATTGGAGCAAGGAACAACCTTGGAAGAAACGTTACTGCAAGGTAGAGCCTGGGAACAAGAAAGCTAGCAGAGCAAATACGTGGAGTAACGGTAGTTGGACCTACAGCAGTCAAGGCTATAACGGCAGCAGAGAAAGCCAAGGGGAAAGCTATCAGCCTAACAATTACCCGAAGGGCAGTGGAAATAGCAATAAGAAAGCTGAGTTCCAGAGCCTGGGAGATAGCAGGAGAAAAGGTACCAGCACTTATCTAAAAGGCCCTGTCAAAGGTAAAGCTGATATTTCTTATTTCAACTCCTTGCTTGAGAAGCCTTTTACTTATGCTAACGTCCAAAAGACTAACCGAGCACAGTCAGCTAATAGCAAGTGGGGGAAGGGACTTACCCTTGCTGAGAGCTATCCCTCTGATAAAAGCAGGACATCTGGGGTGGGAGCCATAAGCAAGCTTTTATCAGAAAAGGTGGATGGTTATCCTAATGAAAATGTGCACAGACAAGCTGAATTGCTTTTAAGCCAACTTCAGGAGTTTCTGGAAAGAAAGTCAGGGAAAGATAATAAACCTGACAAAGATACCACTAACTCTAGCTCTGAAGAAAGTATGCAGGTGGATGTTTGTTTGCCTACAAGAGAATATGATCCTTCTGCCATGGACTGTTCAACATGTCTAATAGAAGACAGCAGGGTTAAAGAGCATTGAAAACTGTATGAAGGAATACAGAGTAATTTTGCCATACCTGCTGCCGCATTGGGAAAACTTTACAAGTTGTTTAACAAGCTTAATCACTTGTTGAAAGTAAGAAGCCGTGCTGTAAAGAAAAGCAGCTGTTTCAGTTTGTGTTTTTCCTTGAGTTACCACATGAGGCAGTGCCTAGTGGAGAGTCAGAGGAACTGTGCAACAGCCAAATAGTGCTGTGTTAATTTCTGTTGCATTTCCTGTGTTTCTGTTTCAACCTTTATGTTGCAGTTGCATCCTTTTTGCGTTTGTTGTACTGAACTTTGATGCCCTGGAGAGAAAAATCCCCACAAATAAATATTCTTGCAGCCTTTACTACTCGAGTCATAACTACAGCTCAGTCCTTAAGGGAGACAAGCAAACTACAGGTCCCAGAATTCCTGGTGACAACTGACACAGCTTTATTCCAAAAAGGACATTCCAAAGGCCACTCCTGCCTGTAAGCCCTTGGGCCCAGGAAGGAGTGTCGCATTAGACAAATGGTGATGGAACCAACCAGGGAAAGCTCAACGCTGGATTTAGTGCTCACCAACGGTGATAGCATCTCGAATGTCTGGGTGGGTGCCCCTGTGAGCAACAGCGATCATCACACGGTGTGGTTTGAGATAAAAGCCAAGGCGCAGTCCAATCATAGCAAGCTCAAAGTCCTAAACTTCAAAAACACTGACTTCAATAAAATGGCCAAATACCAAAAGGAGGAGTTGACAGGGTGGAAGGAGATAAGGGAAGTGGAATTTCAAAGGGCTAAACTAAAGGTGGCAATAAAAGGGGCGACAGATAAATATGTAAGAAAAGTAAATAAAAACAAGAGAAGAAGGAAACCTATTTGGTTTTCCAAAGAAGTGGCTGCTCAAATAAAGGCAAAAAACACAGCTTTCGTAAAATTTAAAAGCTTGCAAACAGAGGAACACAGAAATGAATACAGGATCAAACTCTGAGACAAAACGAGCAATTTATTTATTTTATTTATTTATTTAACATCTTTTATATACCGCGCTCTTTGTTATCAGTGCGATTTACAGTTAACAATAATTGCTCAATTCAGTCGAAACTGTCTTGTGCTTACATTTTAACAGGGTGGGTAACTTGGAGTAATTACAGGGTAGACTATTTACATATTAACAAAGAACATGGAATTCCATCATTGGTCTATATATAAACTTCAAATTTGTATTGTCGCGCATACTAATGGATAGTTCTGCTATTGCTTCAGACCTAATTTGTTTATGTAGTGCATGGAGCCGCTTGTGAGGGTTGGGGGGTGTTGAACGGGGATGGGGTGGTTGGTTGTGAGAAGTATAAGAGGAAGAGGTGGTGCTTGATTGCTTTCCGGAATTGAGTGAGGTCTCTGATCGATCTTATTTCAGGTGGGAGGTTATTCCAGCACTTTGGGGCGTAGAAGGCGAAAGCTCTTTTCCTGGTTGTTTGGGTGAAATAAGGATAGCAAAATCAAAGGCAAAGATGGCTAAAGATGTGAAATGTGGCGACAAAACTTTCTTCAGGTATATTCGGGAAAGGAAGAAGCTCAGAGGTGGAATTGCAGGACTCAAAAGTGCTGGAAACGGACTCGTGGAAAGTGACATTGAAAAAGTGAAATTGCTAAACAAATAGTTCTGCTCTGTCTTTACTAAAGAAAATCCTGGTGAAGGACCACCTGTGACTCCCAAATATAAAAATGGGAATGAAGTAGATGCCACACCATTCACAGAAGTTGATGTGTTAGAGCAACTTGCAAAACTGAAAGTGGACAAGACCATGGGACCGGATGGGTTACAACCCAGGATACTGAAAGAGCTCAGAGAGGTTCTTGCAGGGCCATTAAAGGATGTCTTCAACAGATCCTTGGAAACAGAAGTTCCTCAGGACTGAAGAATGGCTGATGTCATACCTCTACACAAAAGTGGTGACAGGAAAGAAGTGACAAACTACAGGCCCGTGAGCCTTACCTCGGTGGCGGGAAAAGTAATGGAGGTGCTCCTGAAAAAGCAAATAGTGAACTTTCTCAAAACCAACAGGTTGAAAGATCCGAGGCAACATAGTTTTACCGAAGGACGATCTTGCCAGACAAATCTGATTGAGTTCTTTGACTGGGTGACCAGAGAACTAGATCAGGGGTATGCAATGGATGTCATCTACTTGGATTTCAGCAAAGCCTTTGATACTGTCTCTCACAGGAGGCTTATCAATAAACTCAGCAGTTTGGGGATGGGTCCCAAGGTGGTAAACTGGATCATAAATTGGTTGACTGACAGACGACAGAAGGTGATGGTAAATGGTGCTCACTCTGATGAAGGGAAGGTGATTAGCGGGGTGCCCCATGGTTCGGTCCTGGGCTCGGCACTGTTCAATGTATTTGTGAGTGATATTGCTGAAAGACTGAATGGAAAGGTCTGTCTTTTTGCAGATGACATGAAAATTTGCAACAGAGTGGACTCCCCTGAGGGAGTGGATAACATGAGGAAAGATCTACAAAAGCTGGAAGAATGGTCTAATGCTTGGCAATTAAGATTTAATGCAAAGAAGTGCAGTGTCATGTACTTGGGTAGCAGAAATCCAAGGGAAATGTACGCGATAGGGGGCGAAAGGTTGGTGTGCACAGATCAGGAGAAAGACCTTGGTGTGATGATTTCTGTAGATCTCAAGGTGGCTAAACAGTGCAACAAGGCGGTGGCAAAAGCCAGGAGGATGTTGGGCTGCATACAAAGAGGAATTACCAGCAGAAAGGAAGAGGTACTAATGCCACTGTATAAGTCACTAGTGAGGCCTCACTTGGAATACTGTGTTCAGTTTTGGAGACCATATCTTGCAAAGGATGTAAAAAGAATGGAAACTGTTCAGAGGAAGGCGACCAAAATGATTTGGAGCCTGCGTCAGAAGCCTTATGAGAAGAGACTTGAAGACCTAAATATGTACACTTTGGAGGAGAGGAGGGATAGGGGAGATATGATTCAAACCTTTAAATACTTAAAGAGAAATAATGAACAAACAAACCTCTTGCAGAGACGGGGAAGCTGTAGAACTAGGGTGCATAACGTGAAGCTGCAAGGGGGTAAATTGAGAGGCAATGTCAGGAAATACTTTTTCACTGAAAGGGTAGTGGATGCTTGGAATGCCCTTCCAATGGAAGTTGTGGGGGCGCAAACAGTAGCGGAATTCAAAATGGCATGGGACAGACACAGTGGATCCCTTTACAGCAACAGGATAAAATCAAAATAAACTGAAACCATCTAATTTCTCAACGAAAAGGGGTATCCTACATGGAGCAGTGGGTTCACCCCTAAACAAAGACATGGGGAGGGGTGGCCTACACAGAGTGGCAGGTGCACCCTTGGACAAAGACAAGGGGAGGGGTGCACCTACTCCTGCCATCTTACTGGGCAGACTAGATGGACCATGCTGGTCTTTATCTGCCGTCACTTACTATGTTACTATGTCCGAAGCATACTTACACATTCCCATCAGGGAACAGCATCAGATGTTCCTCCGCATCTGTGTCCTGGGATGCCTTTCCAATTTTGCGCCCTTTCCTATGGTATGACCATGGCCCCTCACACCTTCTACAAGATCATGATGGTGATGGTGATGGTGGTGGCAGCCTTCCTGCACAAATGATTGGAATTTATCCATATCTGGTTAACTAGCTGATCTAGTCTATAGAGAAGTCCAGAGAGGACAAGGCCCAGGTGAACTAGTGGCTCAAGAAACTGGATTGGTGATCAACTATCACAAGAACAGTATGATACCTTCCCAGGTTTTGCAGTATATGGTTACTTGTTCAACACCTGAGTGGGAAGGATATTTCTCATCTCAAAAAGATTGGCTAAACTGCAGTCCAAGCTCTGTTTAGTTTTTCTGGACTCAGTGGCATCAACCTTGGAACCTTGTGCCTTTTGCCAGGGTCTCCCTGCTTCCAAATGTTTGAGCAGAATCTTCCTCTTCCCAGATGATCAAAGAGGAATAGATTTGATGGCTACAGTTTCACTGTCTGATGGACAAAATGCCTTTGGAGGCACCACATTGTGTGATAGTCACTTCAGATGTCCTCTGTCTGAGTCAATTTATACAGGGGCACTGGTCCCCTCAGGAATCCTCTTGAAGGCTAGAATGATACACTTGGCTCTGCATGGGTTTTGGTCACTCCTAGAGGGAAAGGCTGTCACTGTTCTCAGAAAATGCCACAGCAGTAGCAAACATCAACAAACATTGTGGAACTTCTGTCAATCCTATGACCCCCCCCCCCCTCATTTCAAAGCTTCCTTTCAGCTGAAAGAGGCTCATTTCATGTGCATTTATACCACACTTAGTAGCATAGCAAATGCCTTTTGCATTGAGTGTCACATGTATGATTTTCTCCTAGTTAGTAAGAGGTCTTACATGTGTACTAGATGCAAGGAGCTCTTTGCTCTCAGGGATTGACTCCAATCTCTGGAGGCTAGAGTAGCAGACATGGAGGAGCTAAGGAAGACAAGAGGTATATAGGTGAGACCTACAGGGACATAGTACTGAAGTCCCACCTCTAGTCTGGCATTCTTTCTGTTGTCAGGGAGGAGAGAGCTCACGTGAAAAGAGAACATTACCTTGGTGTGCTAGGACCTGTCGTCCAGGTGATATAAAACCTTCTCGCACCAAAGAGATTTCTCCAAGGTCACGTACTCATGAGGGAAGAGTTAGGACAGCTGTTATACTTGGCGATTTGATCATTAGACATGTAGACAGCTGGGTGGTTGGTAGTTGTGAGGATCTCTGGTAATATGCCTGTCTGGTGCAAAGGTAGCAAACCTCATGTGTCATCTAGACAAGGTTTTAGATAATGTTGGGGAGGAGCCTGTTGTCTTAGTACATGTTGGTACCAGTGACATAGGAAAGTGTAGGAGGGAGGTTCTGGAAGCCAAATTTTAGGCTTTTAGTTAGGAAGTTGAAATCTAGAACTTCCAGGGTAGCATTCTCAGACATTCTTCCCATTCCATGTGCAGGACCCAAAAGGCAGGCAGAACTTGGAGTCTCAATGCGTGGATGAGACAATGATGAAAGGAAGAGGGCTTTGGATTTGTTAGGAACTGGACAACATACTAGGGAAGTGAGGGGCTTTTCCAAAAGGATGGGCTCCACTTTAACCGGGGTGGAATCTGACTACTGGCATTAACCCTTAAAATGGAGATAGAGCAGCTTTTAAACTAGTTAATAGGGGAAAGCCAACAGTCGCCCAAGAGTGCATGGTTCAGAAGGATGTATCCTTGAAGGATGCTAGCAAAAGAGGGAAGTTAGGGAGATTCCAATAAATATAAAGTAACCCAGATGCCTGAATGTACAAAGCAGACAGAGCAGAAGGATTCCAAATTACATTTGTCAACTGATAACCAGATTGTTAATATGAATAAATTACAACCTCTAAAATGCCTGTGTGCAAATGCTAAAAGTCTAAAAAATAAGGTGGGAGGACTAGAATGTATAGTATTAAATGAAAGGTTAGATATAATTGACATCTCAGAGACCTGGTAGAAGGACAACCAATGGGATAGCGTGATAGCTAGGTACAAACTACATCACAATGATAGGGTGGATCAAATTGATGGAGGGATTGCACCCTGTTAGGGGCATTGAATCACACAGGATAACAATTTTGCAAGAAACAAAATACACTTTAGAATCTCTATGAATAGAAATTCCATGTAAAAGAGGAAGGGAATGGTAGTGGAGATGTACTACTGTCTGCCTGGCCTGAATAAACAGATGGATTATGAAATGCTAAAAGAAATCTGGGAAGCTAACAAAAGTTACAACACAGTAATAATGAGTGATTTCAGTTATCCCGGTATCGACTGGGTCAGTGTCACAGCAGGAAATGCTAGAAAGATAAAGTTTCTGGATGAAATGAACCATCTGCTCCAAGAAGCAATCATTTATGAACCAACACAAGGGAAAGCTATTTTAGACCTAGTCCTTAGTGGAACACAGGATATGGTGCAAGAGATAATGGTGTTTGGAACACTCAACAATAGTGATCATAGCATTATCACATTAGATTTAATAAATGGAGAGAGAGCAACAGGGACATTTCCAGCACTAGCTTTTAACTTTGAAAGGGGGGACCTTGAAAAAATTAGGAAAATAGTTAAAAGAAAACTAAAAGGAGCAGCTGCAAAGGTTAAAGGTTTACATTAAGCATGGACGTTGTTTAAAAATACTATTTTGAAAACCAAGACCAGATGTATTCCATGTGTTAAGAAAAGTGGAAGGAAGGCCAAATGACTGTCAGCATGGTTTAAAGGTGAGGTCAGAGATGCTGTTGTAGCCAAAAAAGCATCTTCCAAGAAATGGAAAAAGGAGCAAAATGATGAAAACAGGAAACAACATAAGCACTTGCAAGTTAGATGCAAGGCATTGATAAGGCAGGCAAAGAGAGAATTTGAAATGAAACTTGCCTTGGAAGCAAAGATGCATGATAAAACCTTTTTCAAGTAAATTCGTAGTAAAAAACCTGCGTGTGTCAGTTGGATCATTAGATGATAGAAGGGTAAAAGGGGCGCTAAGGGAGGACAAGGCCATAGCGGAAAGACTGAATGAATGAATTCTTTGCTTCGGTCTTTATTGAAGAAGATGTAGGGAAGTTAACCATGCCTGAAATGGTATTTGAAGGTGGTGTATCGGAAGAATTGAAACAAATCTTGATAAACTGGGAAAATGTATTACAACTATTTGATAAACTAAAGAATAACAAATCACCTGGACTGGATGGTATACATCCCAGGGTGCTGAAAGATTTGAAATATGAGATTGTAGATCTACTATTAGTAATCTGTGAACTATCATTAAAATCATCTGTAGTACCTGAGGATTGAAGAATGCCCAGTGTAACACCAATTTTAAAAAGGGTTCCAGGAGTGATCCAGGAAACTACAGACCGGTGAGCCTGATGTTAGTACCAGGCAAAATATTCCAGGTAGTTTGTTCCAGGCATAAGGAGCAGCAAGGTAGAAAGATCGAAGTCTGGAGTTGACAATGGAAGAGAAGGGCAGAGACAGAAGGGATCTGCCAGAAAAGCGGAGTTCCCGAGAAAGGGTATATGGAGAGATAAGAGAGGAAATGTGGTGAAGAGCAGCTGAATGAAGGCACTTATGGGTCAGTAATAGGTTTGAACTGGACGCAGAAAAGGTGATAAAGATGAGCGGGTTAATACAGTGTATTTTGATTTTCAGAAGGCTTTTGACAAGGTCCCTCATAAGAGACCCTTGGCGAAATTAAAAAGTCATGGAATAGGAGGTAGTTTACTTTTGTGGATCAGGAACTGGTTAAAAGATAGCAAATAGAGAGTAGGGTTAAATGGCCAATTTCCTCAGTGGAGAAGGATGAATAGTGAAGTACCCCAGGGATCTGTGCTGAGCCTGCTCTTTTTTAACATTTTCATAAATGACCTGTGAGGTGATCAAATCTACAGATGATACAAACTTATTCAAAGTTATTAAAACACAAGAGAATTATGAAAAATTGCAAGAGGACCTTAATAAACTGGAAGACATGGACGTCCAAATGGCAGATGAAATTTAATGTGGACAAGTGCAAAGTTACGAACAACTGCGATGCCCCTGCCCCGCCTTAGGGCTAAAAGACAGGAGCGGCCTATTGCCTCGTGAGGAATGGAGTTAAGAACTGTTCCCTGGTACTGCTGGGTAATGTAGTTCTTGTGCTCCTTTCACTCCGAAATAAGTGTAGTTGTGCGCCAGAGACGGTAAGGCTTGTTTGCAAGTATTTTATTGTTGTTGGGGAGATTCTTCCAGCGCATTACAAATTCATACACATGAACAAAAACTGGTGCTTTAACATGAACAGAATAAACTTAGGAATAAAGTCAACTAAAGTAGAATTCAGCTTTAACTTCAGCTTTACTTCTAGGGAGTTTGACTCAGCTCTGCCCCAAGAGGTGATTCCCATTTAATGCAACCTCTTTACATGCACTGTTACGTTCACAGTGGGAGCTTAATTCAGGTGCAAGTAATTAAGGTTTCCAAAGCATGGCAGTAGAAACAGCTCCGTTGTATTTTACTCATACACGGCACAGCAAGCTTCTTTACTCTGGTATTTCCATACAACACAATGAACAATCCATACTATTACAGTCAGGTAAGTCAGAATCAGTTTGCATTAATTCTTCAGACTGTATAGAATTAGTATCTTCATTCAGTACTGGTTGTCTGCCTGCTTTTAGATCTAGAAACTCTTTAAAGCTTTGGAGAAGCAGTTCAGCCTGTTGGTTGCTAGATAAGCAATTGTCAGCAGCTATTAAGCTTCTCTCTTGGTCAGTAATGTTTCCCTTCTCCCCTCTCAGGCTAAATAAGTCAGGGTAACATTTAGGCTCTCTTAGTAAGGCTTCAAACATAGGAGACTTGAGTTTACCTTCACTCTTGTAACTCAGGAAAACTGCTTACTTTTTGCCAAGCCCCTCTCGTCCTAGGTGGCTCAGACGTCTTCCAGCTGTGAGGGTTCCTGTGTCTCTGTGGTCCCAACTGTATTCCAAAGAATGAGTTTTCTTTCTCACTTGCCTGCCGTGGAGGCTTCCTCTTCCAGGGCTCTGCCTTCTTCCAGGAGTCTAATCCAGGGCTACGTCCACTTTCCTCAGGACTTTCATTCACAGCCCTTGAAAAGATCCTTGCAGGTCTTCTTTTATTACCAGGGTCAAACGTACTGCCACACTGTTTCCTGGTCTTCCATTCACTCTCTGACTCACTCTCAGCTGACGTACCAAACGTCTTTCCACAGCTCGTCCTCTCACAGGTCCTTTGCTCTGAGGTCCTCTGCTCAGAGTTCCTTGTGCAGCTCTGTGCACTGCTCTGCCTACTTCGGCTCAGTCCTTTGCTGCTCTCTTTGCTCCTCCTGCACTCTCTGCTCCCTTTGCTCTCTTTAGCAGGGTCATTCTCAGGTTTAAAATGAGGTTCTCTTCCAGGCACGCCCCTTCCAACCACTGGGTGTGCCCAATCAGGACTACTCAACTCCTCCCCTGGGCTGGTATCCATTCTTAGCTCAGCAGAAAGGAGTTTTTCTTTCCTTCCAGTATTGTCAATCTGGCGTAAATCCTGTTGCCCTTCAGGATTTTCCTCGGTCTCCATTGCCTCAGGAGGGCGCTCTTCACCACACAACCCATACTACGGTTACACGAAGCAAAGTTCCACATTAGGAACCACGGTGTAGTGTGTTACCTACTCCCTTTTAGCTCCTTTCTGGGAACCTGACCAGGTACCTGTGACCTGGATTGGCCATTATTAGAAACAGGATAACAGGCTTGATAAACCTTGGTTGACCCAATATGGCAATTCTTATGATGCTATGATGCAGATAAAGACCGGCATGGTCCATCTATTCTGCTCGGTAAAGTGGCTCGAGTTGTAGAGCTGCACCTGCTGCTCTGTGCAGGCTACTCCCCGTCTATACTTTTGCTTAAGGTGTTACCTGCTACTCCAAGCAGGTGTTATCTCTTTTTTATTTATGAAGTTATTTATGTTTGCTTTGATTCCATCCTCTTGCTATGTAGTGATCCTCTGTCTGAAGCCTTTTTGAATTCAGTCACTGTTTTTGCTCCCGCCAGATCCTTCAGGAGGGCATTCCTGGCATCCATCACCCTTTCTGTGAAAAAGTGTTTCTTGATATTGCTTCTAAATTTACCTCCTTATAGTTTCATTTCATGTACTCTAATTCTGTGTTTTTCTCGTCTGTGAGAAAGGTTTGTTTATTCATTAATACTCTTTAAAAAGTTTTTAAAGGTGTGTATCATATCCCCTCTGCCTCTCCTCTCCTCTAGGGAATACATATATTTAGGTCTTCAGGATATTTAAATGTCTGTCATCTCCTCTCATATGCCTTTCTTCCAAAGCACAGTAGGCCCGATATTCATTTGTGATGGCTATGCATCTCTAAGGTCCATAGCCATAGCCACCAAATCTTAACCCCAGATATTCAATCTGGTGCCATATTCAGCCACTGGCATTGAATATCCTTGGTCGCCGCACATGGCGCAGAAGCTAACCATGCAGCGGCGATATTCAGCCGATGCCTAGTTAGCTCCATTGGCAAAAGTTAGAAGAGTTTTTGCTGACCTAAAGGCAGTGGCTAAATATCGTCGCTGCATGGTTATCCCAGGGTACTGCCCCCGGAATGCCCCTGACATGCCCCTAGGCTAAATGGTTAGCATCGGGGCATATAGTATTACTTAGGGATATTCAGCATCTGAATATCCCACAGGGGCATTTACATGGTTTATAGCTAACTGTGTAAATGCCTTTGAATATCGAGCCCAGTATGTCTATCTTTAGATATTGCAGCTTGTTCCCATATGCTTTATGACAAATACCACTGACCATTTTAGTACCCGCCCTCTGGACCATCTCTGTTTCTATCCTTTTAAAGGTCCAGTGTCCAGAACTGCACATTGTGCTCAAAATGAGGTCTCCTGCTATTCGTTCCTCTTCCTGTACATCTAGGCATTCTTATGATTTTTGCTGTTGCCTTTTCTACCTGTTTGGCCATGTTAAGATCATCCAATACGATCACCACAGGTACAATTCTTCTTTGCTGCACAAAAGTATGCCATCCCCTATCCTCTACTGCTACTTTGGGTTTTTTGCAGCCCGACTGCATCACCCTGCATTGTTTAGCATTAATTCTCCAGGAACAAGCAGAAAGTCAGTCCTCACATATGAGTGACGTCTGCGTCAATGGAGCTCGCCCAGAGTATTTCCCCAGCTTTCACAGAAAACCTTTGGGAATGCTACCACACATGCGTGGTCCCCTTCCCGCCCAAGGGTGCCATCTTGTTCAGTTTCCTTTTTTCTGCCATGCCCAACAGAGGCTTGTCCTGTTTCCCTGGAAAAATCCCTCTAAACTATCCTTAAAAAGTTTTTTTTCCGGCTTGTGTACCAGTTCCTCTTCCCTCCTCGAGCCGACACTGTTCTCTGCTCTTTCCTTCTTTTTCAACATGGCTTGCCTCGAGCAGCGTTCATGCTCTTTTTCACCCAGAGGTCATCGACCCCGGCCAAGTGTCTCTCACCATGTCTCCCAGTGGGTTCAAAACGTGTTACTGCTGCAGCCAAACGATGTCTGTTATAAACACCCATGATTGTTGCCTGTGCTGCCTGGACCCAGACCACGACAGCACCACCTGAGACCTGTGCCAGGCCTGACTCCGAAAACCAACAAGAAACAGTCGGAGTTGCAGGAGAGGATGTTCCCATGTCTGACTCAGCCCCAGCTTCCATAATGCTGAGCCCCAAGCCGAACACCTCCCATGAGGCCCGGGAGTCCTTGGAGTACAGTGGCGGCGGCTCCTCCGAAAAGACGCCAGGAAGAAAAAGAAAAAAATCCTCAAAGCCAGTTGAGGTTCCACTGGTAAAACCCGGTAAGGTCTCATGGTGGGACTCGGGCAACTCCAAGTAACGCCCCACTAAGGTCTCTAAGGAGGAGTCCTCGGCTGGCGGAGACTGTGCAAGGCTCCTTGAGGCCATGGTCCTCATCAAGGATGCACTCGTGAGAGTGCCGGTGTCAGGCCCGAGGCCCTCTATGCCCACGCCGAAAGCTGTGGAGCCTTCTGGCCTCAAGACCAGAATGGCAGCCCTGGAGCAGAATATCTCCCCCATCCTGGCCCTGCAGCAGGCAATGATGTCTGGTTTGTACGCATCATCTGCCCCGGCAACCAGGCCCCCGACTGCGGGGGAGTCCCCGGGCGTCGAGCCAGGCCCCGAGCCCCACTGGCCTTGGGCGAGCCCTCAGTACTGTTCAAGATCCCGGTCCCGATCCTCAGGTATCTGGTCTTCCCTGGCCAGTTTCTGGGAGTCTGACCCAAGATCCACCAGGGGACCCTGGCTCCTTTGAGCTAGCCTCGAGGCATGGGAGCAAGCCTTGGAGTCCTCGACACCCTCCAGCTCCGACTGGGAGACTGACGTCGAGGCCTCTGCTGAGACCTCTTGACACCGAGATGTCCCTTCGGAGCCATCTTCCATGGAGCCCTGGCACCACTCTCCCCTAGAGGACGTGGCCTTTTACGACTTCATCCAGGACATGGCCCAGGCCCTGTCAGTTCCCACTGAATAAGAGGAAGATCCGCGCACCAAAGAACTGGCGATCCTCCAGTATGAGTCCCCACCAAAGGAGATTCTTACAGTGCCCAGTACATCCATCCTCGAGCGGCTGCTGCTGCGGATGTGGGAGACCCTCGCCTCTGTACCGGTGGTCAGCTGATGCCATAACGCCATCTACCGCATTCAGAAGGGCCCTGGCTTCCAAAAGCCTCAACTCCCGCATAACTCCATGGTTGTGGAATCTATGCAGTAGCTCAAAAGCCAGAAGAACTATTCTTATGTTCCTCTGGGCAGAGAAGCCTGAGCCCTCGACACCCTTGGGCGCAAGTGCTTTCAGGGTTCCATGCTGAGCTGCCGGAAACAGGCCTATGAATTATACATAGGCATGTACCTCAATGGCCTCATTAAAGAACTGGCAGGTTTCTCCGCAGGCTTCTCCTGGGAATCCCTCCAGAGGTTCCAAACTCTGACAGCCAGGAACCAGGACTGCTCAAAATTCCTGTCCCTCGCTGCCTACGATGACTTTGAATCAGAAGCCCGGGTGGCAGCAGCTGGCATCGGCACTCAGTACCAGACCTGGCTGCAGACCTCCAACCTCGAGAAGTGGCTGCAAGAGAAATTGCTCAACATCCGCTGCACCGTACAAAACTTGTTTGGCAAGCCCATGGCCAATAAGCTGGCTGAGATAGAGACTGAGGTTGTGACCAGGCAGAGGCTGTCGAGGAAGACATCAGCCCTTCCCCAGAAGAAACCATTGGGGAAAAGACCACGTTTCATGAGGGAAAGGGGCCCTTTCATCAGGGCCACTACCAGCCCTTCTTGGGACAGCAACAACAAAGCCCAAGAGTCAGGGCCATGGGCCGAGAAAGCCAAAAGCTCAGAAGCCTCAGGCCCCAGCTCCCACCCAGCCTGGGGGGAGCTTTTGACTTCCCAGACAGGGCCTCCTCCCTCTCGGGAGATCCTCCCCAGCCCACAGGAGGCCACCTGGTGCTCTTCATCCATAGGTAGGCCTGGGTCACCACGGATCAGTGGGTCCTACAAGTCATAAAGGAGGGCTATCTCCTCCGGTTCCAGCAAACACCCCCATGGTTCTTCCCAGGAGAGCTGGTGCAGCCTCTCCTTCACCAGACCTTGCTCCTCTCAGAACTCAGGCCTGTTCCCAAACATATGCGGGGAAAGGATTTCTACTCCAGGTGTTTCCTTGTCCCCAAAAGAACTGGGAGCTTCAGGCCCCATACTGGACCTGTGAAACCTGGTGAGGGAGAGGTACAAGATGCTCTCCCTTGGAACACTGCTGCCCTTCCTCCACCAGGGACATTGGCTGTGCTCCTTAGATCTAAAGGATGCATATACCAACATCCTGATCCACCCCTCCCACAGACAGTACCTAAGGTTCATAGTGGGAGGAGAGCACACCAGTACAGGGGACTTCCATTCAGCCTGGCCTCCTCACCTAGCGTCTTTACAAAGTGCTTGGTGGTTGTGGCCACTTAATTGCACCTATAAGGGGCCTTCATCTTCCCATATTTGGATGATTGGCTCATCAGAGGCAGCACGACCCCCGAGACCAGCCAGGCCACAGGGCGAACAATCCACCACCTGCAGCACCTGGGGTTTGTCATCAACTATCCCAAATCCCATCTTTCTCTGGCCCAAAGCCTGGAGTTCACAGGTGCACAATTGGACACGTTACAGGTCAAGGCTTTCCTCCCAAAGGAGAGGGCACATCACCTCATGCAACTGGCAGGAGAGGTGCAGAGTCGCTGGTTGGTACGGGCTTGCCTCCTTCTCTGCCTCCTGGGCCATATGGCCTTAATGGCCTATGTCATGCCCCTAGCCCACTTGCACATGTGGGCAGCCCAATGGTGCCTCCGCTCCCCAGTAGACTCAAGCCATGAACAGGTTGCAGGACAGGATCATTGTCACCTGCCAGCTGGCAGACTCCCTCAACTGTTGGCAGTCCCTACGCCACTTCCAAGCAGTGATGCCATTCCAGGCACCTGTGCCACGGAGGGGTCCTGACCACAGCTGCCTCCCTCCTGAGTTGGGGGGCGCACTGTGAGGACCGCTGCACCCAAGGCAGCTGGTCTCAAGAGGAGTCGCTCTTACATATCAACCTCCTGGAACTCAGCCATCTTCCTGGCCCTACGAGCATTCTGCCAACTCATGCACAACCGTCCTGTGCTGATCCAGATGGACAACCAGGTCGCCATGTTTTATGTAAGAAGCTGTATTGACCCTCCAGAAGTCATTGCAGAATCTGATGTTTCCATCAGGTTAAGGAACAAAGACAATGGGTGACAACCAGTCACTCATAGACAATTCTATAACTCCCAGGTTATGCATCTTTTCCAACTCCTTGGTGATGGCCTGTTGCCAGGCCTTCAGAATCCGGTAAGGTCATTGCCAGATAACCACCCCAGGGTCAGTAATGATGATATGACAAATGAGGTGGGTCCATCCCAGGCTGGTGGAGAACACTTTTAGGTTCTGCTGAATCAAATCTTCTAGATCTCTTCTCTGGGCAGCAGAGAGCTGATCTCCAATTGGGACATGAGCTGGATCTGACAGGGCTGAAATTTCCAGCTCAAAATCATCCTTCTGTACCATCACTGCTATTACTGGAATCCGTTTTTTCAGTAGGTTAATATGATAAATTTTAACTTTCTTCCATTTATCTGGCACACAATCTTGCAGTTAACAGGCTCTACTTTCTCGTCTACCTCAGGGCCCCTGCCATTTACACAGTAACTTGCTCTTGGATGAGGGCAGGAAGACTAAAACTGTCTCCCAGTTGGAAGGTGCAGTGCACGGCTGCCCGATTGTAGCTTTTGGCCTGTTCAGCTTGGGCTTTTTCCAGACTGAGTTTGACCATTTCTCTGACTTTCCTCAGCCAGTCTTGCATTTGTATAACATACTCCACCAAATTATGCCCAGCACAGGGTTCTTCTCAAGTTTCCCTTACCACGTCTAATATGCCTCTTGGCCGCCATCCAAAGAGCAACTCAAAAGGCTAAAACCCCATGGAACTTGGCGCTACCTCACAGATGGCAAACATCAAATAGGGCAGGAAAATGTCCCAATTCTTCCCATCCTCCTGCACAAACTTTTCTAACATCTGTTTCAGAGTTTTATTGAATTGCTCAATGAGGCAATCCATCTGTGAGTGATATATTGATGTTCACAGCATCTTGACCTTCACCAAGGCACATACTTCATCACCTTAGATATAAAAGGTGTTCCTTGATCTGTGAGGATCTCATTGGGCATTCCCACCTATGAGAATACTTTCCAGAGGGCATTCACTATCATAGTAGTCTTCATATTCCTTAGAGCAGTGCCCTTTGGGTATTAGGTAGCACAGTTCATTATGACTAAAATACACTTGTTACCTCAGGTGGTTTGCTGCAAGGGTCCTACCAGATTCATGACCACTCTTTCAAATGGGGTTTCAATGATGGGCATAGGCACTAGAGGAACAAGTCAGACTCTAGCAGGTTTATGAAGTTGGTAAGTGGGGCATGACTGGCAATATAACTGTACCTGTTTATAGACCCTGGGCCGGAAAAATCAGGCCAAAATACGCTCTAGAATTTTCTCCACCCCAGGTGTCCCCCTAATAAATGGCTATGGGCCAATGATAACACCTGCTAACGATAGGGCCAGGGAATTATCAGTTGCTCCAACTCTTCCCCCTCTAGGGCACCCTCTGCCACTCTGTATAATAAATCTCTCTTCAGCACAATATAGGTAAAGTTTCTTGCAGGGAACTCGCTGTTACCTACTGGAACCCCATCCACCTTAAAAATACGCTCTCGGGCATGCTTAAGGGACTCATCCTCTTACTGGGCCTTCCTCAAGTTCCTGGGTCTTCCCCCAACCCCCATTCTGGGAAGAGGACAGTTGTATTTGGATAACTGCCACTGAGGCTTGAGCTATTCCCAAGGTTTTCTTCCCTAGGCTCTCTCTCCCTGGATCCCTCCCCTATAGCCACCCCCTGATTCTGTTGGACGCCAACTCTAGGACTTAGCAGGCTTGGGAGCCAGGGCTGCACCATGACCTCAAATGTGTCTTGCCCTGCTGGAGCCTTAAGTGAAACCTGTACCATTAGATGTTTGATGGGATACCGAGCAGCATCATTTCTAGAAGAGGTGAAGAGAGCACAAAATAAAATTCAACTGAATGCAGTTTGTATCTATGAAGTATTTCCTATTTTACCTTTCAAAGTAATTGTCAACGCACAAAAGTATATGTACAGTTTAAACTATTTCTCATTAAAAATTAACTAGTAGTGGCGATGTGCTTTCATAATGCCTTATGCTTTCTGTTCTTGTAAAATTCTTAATCCCTGTCCTTGTTCAATGAAAGGATATTTTATTATATATAATCAGACTGACTTGTCAGCTGATTTTGAAATGATATGACAGCTAGAAATAGTGTTAATATGCACAAAGTCTTTTGTCTGTTTTATGTGTTTTTGTTGTTTTTTTTTACTCTTGAAAGCATTTTGATTCTGTTGCAGTCTAAAAATATAAGTCTACTTTTCTCTGATATGGTACAATTGTTCATGTTATCTATAGAATTTAAACTATATTGGTTTTTTATTTAAAAAGTATTCAAATATAATCTCATACTTTAGACATGGAAATTTTTCTTTGACATAGTTCTCCGATATAGTGAGAAACCTATTGAGTACTGCAGACCAAGCATAAACTGTCATGCTATAATATTTAGTATTTCTAGAACTGAGACTTATTTATTTTTTGGCAATGGTGTACATGTTCATTGAATTGTTTTTTTATATTTAGGTGTTTTATAAAGACTGTGATAGTAAATTACTATAGAATAATATCAAGAAGATTTAACACAGTAGTTGACAAAATGTGCATTTTTGAGCTACTACATTTAAATATGAACCATCTTCACCCAGAAAAATCCAAGCTATTAGTGTCCCTGTTTAATGTACATTACCAAGCTTAACTTACCATTGAAACTGCTTTGACTGAAATGATAAAGCAGAATAAAAGATCCTGTTAAATAAATAAACTGATTGGTTTTTTTTTTCTTCATTACTCCTTAAGCAAATATTGTCATTCAGCATAGCAATGGGAGATCTTGAAGCACAGAATGGTGAACTGTAATATGTAAATAAGCTTCTTCATGGTTGTCATCTTACACTGATAGTATCATAAGACAAGTAATGACAGATTAAAACCTGCCGTGTAGAGGGAAAACTAAATTACAAGACTTTATTAAGGCATAAATAAACCCATTAAATGTTATCTGGAATACCAATTAGTAGAAGGAGCACTGACAATTTTATTTATCAACATTAAACACAATTATTAATTACAGATCTGACAAATCTAGCAGTAAGCAGGACATGTTGGGTGTGCTGGGGCCATAAGTCCATTATATGAGAAGGATGATTACCAAAATCCAGTGGGGAAATAAGTAATTGTAGTTGTAAAATTTAATTGCCTTGGAATAAGGTAAATTATATTCTTGTCTTAGAATGCAGATATCTTAGAATTATTCAAGTAAGTAAATGATTTAGATTTCTATGTTTTAAAATGAAGAAAATAGTGGGCAAAAGTTTACTGCAAACACTACAGATATTAGATCAAGATGCTTAAAGGCAAAGATCATAAATTTTAGATAGAGGATAATTTTATAATGAGGTGCGTGTATGTGCCTTTTATAAAATGGGCTTCTAGAACTATCCTCAGGAGATCACAAATACTCTCGCAAAAAGTTGCACCTGCTCTGAGATAGGTGCAACTTTGTGTGTGCACTCTGTTAGTACACACACATTATACAAAGTATATATACACCTCTCAGTTCTTCTGTTGCTCTGCCCAACATCATCTTCAGGAATTACCTACATATGGATCGAGTAATAGTACACGCATGCTCGTACACATGTTACAGTCGCTCAATTTTGTAAGAGACATTTTCTGGATGCAAAACCTGCTTGACATACAAGAAATGCTTTATGAAATTATCTCCAAAAAGTACACTGTTCTCTAATATTTAGTTTTATTTAGATTTGTAGTATGGCCTCTGTAGTTGGTTGAGTTCTGACTAGCAAGTTTTCAGACATTTGACAAGTACAGTCAAATTTATTTTCATTTTTGAACAGAGATGTTTTCAGTGGCGTCATATGAAAACAATTACAATGGAATCATTGCTCAGTTATTAGTATGTACCCCTCTGTTAAAAAAAAAAAAAAAACAAAGCAAGATTTGCGAGGAAGCAGAAATAACGTGTTGGTTCTACAGCATAAATTTTTGCTTGTAGTTGAACTCAAGGTAGTAATCGGTTCTGACTTAAAACTGAGTTTTCATATCATCCTGCTAGACCAGTTCAAGAAAGTGGGTTGTGTTCCCCCCACCAGCAGATCGGTACAGACAAAGAACTAATGAAAAGCCCCGGTTTCAATTACATCACTCCCATGCCTCTATCTGCCTCAGAGGTCTCTTCAATATTTCTTTGTCTCCAGCAGATGGTGGATGGATTTTCTTCACTCTGATGTGGGAGGCTCCACTAGACTGTGATCGTTTCGGTAGGCATAGGTGGAGGGAAAATTGGTTCAGTTCCACGCTGTTGAGCAGCCAGAAAACTGGAAGGATTGGAAGAGTTCAGCAGCCTCACACAACCTCAATGCCCTCTCTCCTCCTCTGTCTCCCCCCCTGCACTCTCCTGAAGATTGCAAAAGCCTCTCAGAGGAATCTACTTGCCAGCCACCAGTACCTGCAAAGCAGAAAAACAGTCTCAGGGAAGTAGAGCTGTGCCTGGCATGGATTTCTGCCTGAGGCTCTCCAGGGGTGAGTACCAAGTCTTGACCTCCTCATTGTCCTTGTTGGGGGCTCCTGATTCCATCTGTCTGGAATGGAATTCGGGGTGGACAATTTGGGGTTGACCGCTGATGAACATTGGCATGCTTTGAGGGTTTCCTGTCTTTTTCTGCACGCATTAGTAATGTTTTTACTATTGTGCACCTGGCGGTCATATAGTTAGGCACAAGAACGAGCAAGTCCGTGCATGTGTTCCGCCTGAGTGGCTTCTACGTGCCACCCTAGCGCCTCCTAATGCGTGTTGCTGTAATGGTGCTGTTAATGCATGCCTTACAGACTGTGCGCCCTTAATGCACGTTGTTGTGATATTTGCCTTAATTCTCTGTTTTCTTCCAGAAAACACTGGCCTGTGGCAAGCGAGAAGCCTCATTTCCAGCTTCTGGACTTTGCTGTTCTTGAATGGCAGCTTCTGAGTCATCCCTGGAGGGCTGACTCTCCCCTCTCTCAGCCAGGGGATGCAGTTAGTCCAGCCTTGCATGCCTTAGGGCAAGAGGTGGAAGATGGCACTGTGGGTAAGGATAACCAGCTGGCCGGAGGTTCTGGCAACTGTGCTGTGGACCATTCCTCATACGCTAGGGGACCTGTGACAGCTATGTCCTCTGGTGTTCTGGAATCATTTCTGAGAGCAGGGCTTCTGGACTCTGGATTGTCCTTCCCAGAATACTTTTCCTTTTTACAGCAAGCCTGGTCATTCTGGCATGGAAATTCAGACCCTGCAGCCTCTGGGTGCTCCCGAGCACAGTCTTGTGAGGGGCAAGCTGAGAGTGGAAGCCCTGTTCGGTTGCCTTTGGCTAAGCGTACTCAGCAAGGGCATCCCCTGGAGATGGGATCAGCTGGTATCTGTCCAAGATGTGGTCTGTAGCTTGTATTCAAATGTCTCTGTTCTGGGTTCTGTTGTGGACGAAGAAGTACTCTTGCCTTTGGAGGATTGCGAAGAAGCCAGTGTTATCCGCCTGTTCTGGAAGGAGGAACTGGCTGCATTGATTACCATGGTCTCTTCCACCTTGAACTTGGTGGATGGTCCAGGCATGGAGCAGGTGCTATGAAGGTGCATTCACTCTTGCAAGGGGTGTGGAAATTCACTGCTGCCTTCCCATTCCCGGAGGTGATCAAGAACATGATCCAATTGGAATGGGATTCCCCCTAACTCCCCCGTAAGGGACTAAGGGTATATGAGAAGATGTATGCTCTCCTGGAGAAAGAGTGCATTGTGTGGTTTGATATTCTGAAGGCACAAGTCAAGGTGGTTACCTGAAGGATCACCATGCCTGTGGAAGGTGGATTGGCCTTAAAGGATTCTCTGTATCAAAAGGTGGATTCGTTTTTGAAGAACCAGTTCACCACGGCAGCTGCTGCTGTTCAGTTGGTGGTATGTGCAGGCATGACATCTCGAGCCCTGCTCCAGTGGATTTATTCTCTTCCACCAGATATTGCCCCTCTTTTGGAGTCTGCTATGACCTTCATTTCACATGCTATCTACGACCTGGTACATTGAGATGACTGGGATAGTGCCCTATCAAAACTGATATGGCTCTGACACTGGGTGCCAAACACATCTTCCAAAGCCCAGTTGACCCAACTGGCCTTTAAAGGGAAGCTTGTTTTTAGAGCCAATTTGGTGAAGCTGATGAAGGACCCGGGCATGATAGATTCTTACAGTTTTCTGGAGGACAGGTCCAGGGGGCCTGTGAAGTGGGCAGAAGCTCCTTTCCCATCAGCCTCTGTCTGCTCCCCATGGATGCACTGGTCAGACTCTCAGGGGTCTTGGGACTCCCATTGCTACCAGCCTGGAAACTCTTTCTTTCCTTCTGCTTCTGGACTTCGGGCTCCTTCTCAGTCCATTCATGGATTGCATGGGCCCAGGGACTTGATCCTCTCCAGAGGAGAACCCTCCCAGGCTATGCAGTGATGGTTTTGGGGCCCATTCCGTGATTCCTCCAGTTGGGGGCAGACTTTGCCTCTTCTTTCAGGAATGGGCCTGGGTCACCAAGGATTGCTGGGTGCTAGACATGATTTAGTATTGACTATACTCTGGAATGCAAAAAGCCAATCCCGGATGCCTTCATCCATCTCCCATTGTGGGTCTGCGATCAAAAGGGTCATTGTATGGACCACCTTCTACAAGTTGCTGCTCCTGAAGGCAGTGATGTCCATTCCTTGGACAATCGGGGCAAGCGTTACGTATTCAATTTATTTTGTGGTGCTAAAAAAGGACATATCCTTCTGACCCATCCTGGACCTCAAGGGTATCAACAAGCACTTGTGCATCCTGCGCTTCCAGATAGAAACCTTGAGATCCGTGATTCAAATGGTGTGCCGAGGGGAGTTCCTGGTATCTCTGGATTTGGCTGAGGCTTATTTTCATTTCCTGATCTAGGAGGATCAGCAAACGTATCTGCATTTTATCATGCTTTGCTCTCACTTTCAGGTCACTGCCCTCTCACTCGGACTCTCCACTGCCCTACAGACGTTCTCCAAGGTCATGGTGATGGTATCTGCGGCACTATGGTGCCAAAGGATTTGTGTGCACCCATATCTGGATGACTAGCTCATCTGAGCCTGTTCTCTTTCAGAGACATCTCGGGTAACAACCCACATGCTGTCCTTTTTGGAAAGCCTCGGCTGAGTGATCAATCGAAAAAAGAACCAGTTGATGCCTTCCTAGTCCCTGGAGTTCCTGGGCACACATTTCAATACTCGAGTGAGCAGAGTCTCCCTGGCAGAAGAGAAAGTCAAAAGGCTGTTGGATTGCTTGGTGCTGTTCTGTTCACAGCAGGCTCCCAAAGTCTGGGATTATCTAGGTCTTCTGATTGATGGCAGCAACAATTGAGAAATAGTGCCATGAGCGCAAACTCACATGTGGCCGCTCCAACAGTCCTTTGTGGACTCTGTTGTCTCTGAGTTCTTAGGAGTTTGAGCTCCCACTGCCGATGATGAAGGCCAGCCTGCTATGGTGGCAGCAGCCCTGTCATCTGAGGAAGGGCGTGCCACTGAATGATTTCTCAGGGATCCTTCAGACAAAAGATGCTAGTCTCTTGGGATAGGGAGCCCATTACCAAGACCAAACTGCCCAGGGTTGTTGGAACCACAGGGAAGTGGTATGGTCCATCGCCTTGAGGCAAGGGCCATCAGGTTGACTGTTCTGCATTTCTGGCCCCCGATCGAGGGCCGGGCAGTTCAAGTGTTTTTGGACAATGCCATGGCAGTGGCTTATGTCAATCAGCAAGGCGGTATGAGAAGTGCCGGGGTAGCCCAGGAGATGACTCTCCTGTTTGTCTGGGCAGAGAACCTCCTCCTATCTTTGTCAGCTTAGCACATTTCCAGGGTGGACAATATGGAAGTGGACTCTCTCAGCCAGCACACTCTGGATCCAGGATAGTGGGAGTTGAGTCAGGAGATGTTTCAGTTGATTCTGCACCACTGGGATCACCCCGAGATGGATCTTATGGTGACCCACTCCAATGCCAAAATGTACCACTTCTTCAGTCACTGCACAGAGATTGGATCTGAGGACATCGACGCCATGGCTCAGCCTTGGTCAAGTCATCGCCTGCTGTATATATTTCCATCATGGCCCCTGGTGAGGTGTGTGATTTGGCATATATAGTGCCATCCAGGAAGATTCTTCTGCTGGTGCTGGCTTGGTCAAGGAGAGCATGGTTTGGAGATCTGATGCTGCTCCTGCAAGTGTAACCTCTTTGTTTGCCTCCATCTCGGGGCCTATTGTGTCAGGGATCGATAGTTCTAAAAGCTCCAATTCCCTTCTCACTTAAGGCTTAGTTCTTGAAAGGAGACAGCTAGTGTATAAAGGCTACTCTTCAGTGGTAGTTTCCACTCTGCTTGGAACTCCGAGGAGGTCTACCAACCTGGTATATATGGGGATCTGGTGCCTCTTTGAGCAATGGTGCAGTGCATGGCAGCTGGCTCCTGAGGCAGCCAAGATGCCATCTCTGTTGGCCTTTCTGTAGGACAGTCTGGAGAGGGGCCTTTCTCTTAGCTCCTTGAAGGTTCAGGTGGCAGCTGTGGCTGGTAAGTCTAGTAGCCTTACACCCGGATATTTTGCGCTTTCTTTAGGGAATTCGGTGTCTGCATCCTCCCTTCCAGTCTGTGGATCCTTCCTGGGATCTGGATCTGGTGCTCAGGGCCCTCACGTCGGAACCCTTAGAGCCATTGCAGCGTGCTGCTTTGAAGGTTTTGACGCTTATGACTCATCTTGATGGCGATTTGTTCTGCAAGGTGGATTTTCAAGCTGCAGGCTCTGTCTTGTTGAGATCCTTAGCCTATCTTTATCTGAGCAAGCCATTTCCATTTGGTCTGTGCCTGCCTTCCTTCTTACCTAAAATGATTCCTCTCACTCATGTGAACCAGGTGGTTTGCCTGCCTTCCTTCTCTAAGAAGCAGTGTCGGGGGAAGGATAAGGCTCTATGCCTTGTGGATGTCTGGAGGATGCTTTTCCACTACTTGGAGGTTACAAATCCTTTTTGTAAGTCAGACCATCTTTTTGTGCTTTTTGTTGTCCCATGTCAGGGTGACATGATGGCTAGGTCTACATTGGGGTGGTGGATTAGAGAGGCTATTGCCTTGCCATATCTCTTGCAGAACCGGCCGGTTCCGGAGGGTTTGCACGCCCATTCTAGCCAAAGATAAGCGTCCTTGTGAATGGAGTTCAGTAGCCCCTGCAGCCATTTGGGCAGCAGCGTGGGCATTACTTTCCACTTTGTCAAGCCCTACCACTTGGATGTCCCTTCCTTTCTACACACACTACTAAGACCCTCATTGACTCACTAGTCACTCCTGTCTTGACTATTGTAACCTCTCCTTACTGGTCTCCATCTGAATCATATTTCTCCTCTTCAGTCTGTTCAAAGCTCAGCTGCATGCCTTATCTTCCACCCCAGTGTCACTATGCTCATGTAACCCCTCTTCTCAAGCCACTTCACTGGTTCCCTATCCATTTCCGCATCCAGTTAAAACTTCCTAACAGGGGCTATACATTTCAAGCAAAGGTAAGAGTTTGTGGCTTTTTAAATTACTAGCTCTCTGCCTGGGAGCTCTTAAAAGGGTTTGGGTACCAACTCCCACCCACCCCTAGTGAGCAGTCTTGCTTTATAGGGCACCTCCCCAATTAAGTACACACAGGGACTTGGAACAGCACATTTTGAACATACTTAAGGGATTTAACTGTTTTTTTTCTCTGAAAGGACAGCTGGGAAACCGGCTGGTACTTTGGTAGGTCTCTCTCTTTTGCTTCAACGGATACCTAAGCTCCACCAACTGAACAATGGCTGGGAAAAATCATATTGCCAAAGTTGTTGGCCCCGTTCAGCTTCTGTCTCTGTCCAGAAAGAGGTCCCAATGCCAGTTGAAGGACTGGTTCCATGTGCAGGATGCCTGCATGCTGAAGCTCTCAGGAAACAAGTGGAGGAAGAGAGGAGGTGGCGAGGCTGAGGAGCATTCAAGACAGTGAGAAGTACATTGATGAGATGCTTCTTGCAACATCCAAGCTCTCCAGCAGAGGAGAAGATGGGAGCCTGCAGAATGACGAAGGTTAGACACAAATCACCAGGGCCTGCAGAATCACCAATTCAACTTCTCCAGCCCTTGAACTGAAGAACCATTATGCAGTCCTGGAAGTGGAGGAGGTAAAAGCATCCCTGGAAAGTTGCAGAATCAGTGACCACAAGGAAGCGAAGGGTAGTGGTGGTTGCTGACTCTCTTCTGAGGGTTACTGAGGCAGCCATCTGCAGACCAGACTAGATGTTCAGAGAGGTATGCTGTCTGCCAGGTGCTAGAATCTGAGATGTTATGGAGAGTTTGCCGAGACTCATCAAGCCCACTGACTATTGCCCAATGTTGCTAATCCATGTCGACATAAATGATACTGCCAGGTGTCCCTCTGAGCGTATCAAAAGTGACTTCATGGCTCTGGGACAGAGGGTGAAGTAGATGGCGCAAGTGGTGTTCTCTTCAATCCTCCCTGTTGAGGGTAAAGGCCAAGGCAGAGAAGCTCACATCCTGGAGATGAATGCATGGCTGTGTGGATGGTGTCATCAAGAGCGATTTGTTTTCCTGGACCATGGGATGCTGTTCCAAGGGTTGCAGAGCTGAGATGGCGTACATCTGTCCAAGAAAGGTTGGCATGCCTTCGGTAGCAGACTGGCTAATCTATTGAAGAGGGCTTTAAACTAGATTCATTGGGGATGGGTAAAGAAAGCCCCCAGATAGATGAAACATTAAATAACTTTATGGAAATGGGTTAAATAAGCAACATATGGAAAGCGGCATGTATAAATGCCCGTAGCATGGGAAATAAGATCCCAGATGTTGAAGCTTTAATGAGAGAGGCTAACTTGGATTTAGTGGCAGTTAGAGAAACATGGTTCACAGAAAACCATGACTGGGATGTAACTATACCAGGCTATACTTTATTCAGAAAGGACAGGTTAGGAAGAAGGGATGGAGGAGTGGTTCTATATGTAAAAAATAACATTAGAGCTATAGAACTACAGAGCTTAAAAGGGAGAGAGGAGGAACTGTGGGATAAACTAGAAAGAGGGAAAGAGAAATCTATTTGCATTGGCATAATATACAGACCTCCCTCACTGGAGGAAGAGGTGGATGGAGAGTTAATTGAAGACATACACAGCATTACCAGGAATGCCAGATGTTGATTGGCACATTCCTGCTGCAGTATCATCTAGAAGTAAGGAGATCCTGGATTCTCTACAAGGAGAACTATTCAAGCAATTGGTAACAGATCCCACATGTGAAGGGGCCATATTGGACTTGGTACTTACCAATGGTGAAAGTTTCTGATGTTATAGTGGGGGATCATTTTGCATCCAGTGATCACCAGATGGTGTGGTTCAGTATTAGGATCAGGGCTGTTAAAATGCATTCAAAAGCGAGGGTCTTAGACTTTAGGAAAACTAATTTTGCCAAGATAGGCCAATACCTCAGGGAATTGTTAGTGGGATGGGAACAGCTGGGGGATGTAGAAAAACAGTGGGCAAAACTGAAAGTGGATATTTTAAGGGCAACCAACCTTTTTGTTAAAATGGGAAATAAAAGGAAAAGGAGACCGCTATGGTTTTCAAAAGAGGTAGCTGAAAAGGTGAAGAAAAAGAGGGAGGCCTTCATGAAATACAAGAGATCACAGAGAGGGGAAAACAGGCATTTATATTTGGAAAAACTTAGAGAAGCTAGCAAAGTAGTCAGGAAAGCAAAGATTCAAAAAGAGGAGGAAATAGCCAATGCAATAAAATGGGGGGGATAAGATATTTTTCAGATATGTTAGTGAGAAGAGGAAGGGCAAAAGTGGTATTGTCAGACTCAAGGGGAAGAATATGTAGATGCTGATGAGGATAAAGCAGAATTGCTTAACAAATATTTCTGTTCTGTGTTCACAGATGAAGAATCAGGAGCAGGACCTCAGAAAACACCCACAAACAGGAACAGAAGTGAGGGGAGTCTTGAACAATTTTCAGAAGACTATGTTTGTCAGAAACTAGCTAAATTTAAAGTAGACAAAGCGATGGGACCGGATGGGATACACCCTAGAATACTGAGGGAACTTGGGAACGTTCTAGCAGCTCCACTGACAGACCTTTTCAATGCCTTGTTGGAGTCGGGAGTGGTGCCAAAGGACTGGAGAGAGGCACGTGTGGTCCCTTTACACAAAAGCAGAAGTAAGGATGTGGTTGAAAACTACAGGCCGGTTAGTTTAACTTCGGTGGTGAGTAAATTATTGGAAGCGCTGCTGAAAGAGAAAAATTGTGAGGTTTCTGGAGTCCAGTGGATTACAGGATCTGAGACAGCATGGATTCACCAGAGGCTGGTTTTGTCAGACTAATCTGATTGATTTCTTTGACTGGGTGATCAGGGAGCTGGACCGAGGGAGAGCCCTAGATGTGGTGTATTTAGATTTCAGTAAAGCCTTTGACACCGTTCCTCACAGGCGACTAATAAACAAACTGAACACCCTAGGGATGGACCCTAAAGTTACTGCTTGGGTTAGAAATTGGTTCAGTAGGAGGCTACAAAGGGTACAGGTAAATGGATCTCACTCTGAGGTGGTTACCAGTGGTGTGCCTCAGGAATCTGTCCTTGGTCTGATTCTTTTTAACATTTTTGTTAGTGATATAGCGGAAGGGCTGTCAGGTAAGGTTTGCCTCTTTGCGGATGGTACCAAAATCTGCAATAGAGAAGACACCCAGGAAGGCTTAGATAGCATGAGAAGGGATCTTGCTAAGCTTGAAGAATGGTCTAGAATTTGGCAGCTGAAATTTAATGTTAAAAAATGCAAGGTCATGCATTTGGGCTGCAGCAATCCAAGGGAGCAATATAGTATAGGGTTGAAGTACTTTTGTCCATTAAAGAAGAGTGGGACCTAGGCATGATTGTGTCTAATGATCTTAAAATAGCTAAACAGGTCGAAAAGGTGATGGCAAAAGCTAGAAGGATGCTTGGATGCGTAGGGAGAGAAATGGCCAGCAGAAGAAAGGAGGTGACAGTGCCTCTCTATAAGTCTTTGGTGTGACCTCATTTGGAGTACTGTGTGCAATTCTGGAGACCGCACCTTCAAAAGGTTATTAACAGGCTGGAGTCAGTACAGAGGGTGGCTACTAAAATGGTTAGTGGTCTTCATTATAAAGCATATGAGGACAGACTTAAGGATCTTAATATGTATACCTTAGAGGAAAGGCAGGATAGAGGTGATATGATTGAGATGTTTAAATACCTCTCTGGCATAAATGCACAGGAGAAGATCCTCTTTCGATTGAAAGCAAACTCTGCTACAAGGGGACATGGGATGAGGGTGAAAAGGGGATAGATTCAGGAATGATATGTGGAAATATTTCTTTATGGAAAGAGTGGTGGATCCGTGGAATAGTCTCCCATTGGCGATGGTAGAGATGAGGACAGTATCTGAATTCAAAGCATGGGACAAACACAGAGGATCTCTAAAGAAAAAAGGGGGACTGTTGTAGTGATTGATATGGAAGGGCAGGCTAGATAGGCCATGTGGTCTTTTTTCTGTCATGTTTCTATGTTTCTCCTACTTACCTACAAGTGCATTCATTCTGCAGCTCCTCAATACCTTTCCTCTGCTATCTCACTCTACGCTCCTTGGGAGCTCTGCTGCTCTGGCAGGTCCCTTTTCTCTGTGCCCTTCTCTGCCACTGCCAACTCCATTCCACCTTGCTGCTCCATATGCCTGGAACAAACTAGCTGAGTCAGTGCATTGGACTCCTTCTCTGGCCCTCATCAAGTCCAGGCTGCTCACCCCTTCGAGGCTGTTTTTGGATCCTGATGCTCCTCATTCTCTTGTCCACTACTTATATGTATCTTGCCATACTCTTGTCCCCAGTTTTGTGATGTTTTTTTTTCATTTTGATTAGATTGTAAGCTCTGATGAGCATGGACTGTGCCTTACATCTATATGTACAGTGCTGCCTACACCTTGTAGAGTTATACAAATGATGATGATGATGATGATGATTAGTAGTAGTAGCAGATGTCCACACTCGGGTGGATACAGCCTTTGGCTCTAAGGTTTTGCAAGCTGCTGTGACATCTTTCCGCTCAGTGGAGGCGTAGTTTTGGTACATCCTACTTGTCTAGATTGGTCTAGCAGCACTCAAGAAAAGGACATTATTTGATAAGTAAAATGTCACCTTGCACCTCATTGGTTAGCCTAAGTCTCCCCATTTACCCGGAGTTTACCATTCCTGTGCAAGAAGTGGCATATTTAATCTTCTGGTCTCCTCTACAGTATTGGGATATTTGGCTGCCACCCTTCAGGAGGCAGGGAAGGTTCCCTATTCAAAATCAAAATCTGTTTGGGCCTGAAGGATCCTCCTGTGATGTTGCAACATCCATCCATCCATCTGGCTGGCACAAAATAGCGATGGGGCCATGCATGATCACCATTTTCAGTGACTGGCCAAGCAACCTGTGGTGAAGTGGCTACCTCTTGGCATGTCTCATCTGTCTATTGGGAAATCTGCTAGTTTATGGTGAAAGGGAGATTGAAAGTGGGAGAGTCCTGCCAAATGCAGAGGATGGCAGGGCTGACTGCTACTGAGTTTAAACCCTTTACAGCCAATTGCCTCTCTAAAACTACTTTCCTGCCTTTAGCTAATTCCCCTCTCCTGTATATTTTCATGTATAGACCCTTCTCTGATTAACCTTCCCCCAGCCATTCGCCCACTACTCTGACTGATTCTCTTTTCTCAAGCCACTCTGCCCTTTTTCAAACCCACCTAACTGTTCTGCCCTCTCTCAAATGCATCCACTTCACCCCACAGCTGTAAAGAGTGATCCTATGAGCCAACAATTTGTTTTAAACTTTATTTTAAAAGTTTCTTCTCTGAGGTATCCAAACCTCTAGATGGACTGCAATAATACACACAAAAAAATAACATAAAATGCCAAACTAACACAAAATTCTCATGAAAAAAAACCAAATATTTGTTAATAAAATCAGTTACTATTTGCTACTTTAAACGATATACTGCGTATATCACATCTACAAACGCTTGCTGAAATACTTCTTTTTGTAAGGATTTGAAAAATCATGTATCTATCATTACTCTTAAATTTGCTAGCAATGCATTCTACAATTTAGGAACAACTCTGGCAAACATGCCTTCTGTCAACACACTAAAATGCACCTGCCTGTAAGAAGGAACATCTATTAGCATTGTATTTTAAGATCTCAGAGTGCAAAGGAAGTGGTAAATATGTAGTGTAGACAATAAGTGCCTCTTGTTCATCCATGATATGCCACTGTACAGGCAACCAATGTAAACTACATCATATCAGAGTAATGTGTTCTGATCTGCCCATCCTCATGATCACACGAGCTGCAGCATTTTAAATACACTGTTACAATAATTGATACATGAGATTACTAAAGCTTGGATCACTCAGATTATCTGAGGACAAGAATGGCTTTGATTTCTTAATTATATATAGCCTGTGAAAATCATTCTTTGTAACCAATTGCAATTGTGTGCATATAGATAATTGGGTATCATACATTACTTTCAAATTTCTAACTTGTTGAGATATTTTAATGAGTTGATCTGGCAAGTTCACAGAATATCCCATGAACGATATATATGTTTAGTCTTGGAAACATTTAGTGCCAGCTTATTATGGGTCTTCTATCCACTGCTGAAGATGCACTTCCTGTTAAAGAGAGGCACATCTGCAGTAGAAGCAATTTTCTATCTCCAGGAACAAGCAGGAATGTAGTCTTGACATATGGGTATCATCGGTACCGACGGAGCTTGCGCGGGAACGCTCCCCAGCGTCCAATAGGAACGCTTTTGGGAGCATCCCTCAGGACATGCGCGCTGCCTTCCCGCCTTTCCAACTGTCCCTCTTCAGTTCTTCATTTTCCGCGGAGCCGACAAGACACATACCTTGTCACTGCAGAAAATGTCTTCTTTAAACTTGTTTTCTTGTGGTCGCGCCTGCCTCCGCACGACACCTACATATACCGCTGGTTCGTTCTTTCTTCTTTTTACAAAAAAAAATCTATTTTTGAACTGTTTCTCTTCAGAAACTTTCATTTGGTGCTAGGCGCCATTTTGGGCATTAGGCACCATTTTTCCAAAAAGATGGAAAAACTAGCTAGTGTTTTTTAAATAAATGTGCTAAATGTGGCGGAACCATCTCCACCACCGACACCCATGACTGGTGTCTAAAACGTTTAGGCCCTGACCATTCTCCATCTCAGTGTTCCTCCTGTATGGGGAAGGCTAAAAGAGGAAGACAGAACCGAGCTGCTAAGCTCGGTACCCTCTTTTCTTCGGATACCAGGTCCATTGCATCGACGTCGTCAAGAGCCTCATCTTCCTCAAATGGATCTCAGGTAACTAAACATAAGAGCCGGTCCTCAAAGGGTAGCTCTCCTTCAAAGCATCGAGAGGCCATTGGCATTGCCCTTGAGGAAACTACAGCGGCAAAACAGCCCCGGCGGGAGGCTTCGGCCTCCAAAGCATCAATGGGGTTCCAGGATGTTCTCGAGGCTTCGACCTCGGCAGAACTACTGGTGCCATGCTCAGGGGTTCCGGCCGCTTTTACCGGTACTGATACCTGGGCATCGGCAGCGTCTAATGCAGTCTTGCAGCTCTCCTTACTGCTGCAGTACCGTTGACACCAGTGGTTCAATGGGCACCGGTACTGATGCCGGTACCAGCACTGGTACAGATACCAGTAAAAGCACAGACGGTACAGGCCCCGGTGGGAATCCTTCCCATACAGACTTTTTCTGGCATCGACAGATCGGTACCGGACCAATTTGGTACCAACTTCGATCGATACCGAGACCGTGCTTTGCATGAACATTGAGATCAGAGATACTTCGAATCCTCTGATTCCGATGACTCTGATAATTCTGCCGGTACCAGAGTGTTTCTCCCGGAAGACTCCTCTTCTCCCCAACGCAGAATGTCTCCTCCAGAAGACATGTCTTTTCAGGATTTTATTTGTGATGTGGCCCAAGGCCTTTCAATCACGGTAGCTCCTGAAAAAGAACCTAGAGCAAAGGAATTGGAAATTCTCCAATACCCTAAGGCTCCCAAGGAAGCAGCCACTCTGCCCATTCATGAAATTCTTCATGATTTGATGCTTAGAATGTGGGAGACACCTTAGACCACATCTCCTCATTCTAGGAGACTCGATACCATGTATCGAGTTCCACCATGTCCTGTTTTAAAAAGACTAAGCTGCCACACCATTCAATGGTAGTGGAGTCAGCCATGCGTAGGATGAAAAGTGCAAAGAGACATGCATCCAATCCTCCAGGTCGTGAATGCAGGACTCTTGATGCTTTTGGGCGTCAAACCTTTCAGGCTTCCATGCTTTCAGCTAGGATCAGCTCATATATTTTATATATAGGAATGTTCCTCAAAGAGGTCACAGGAGATTTGGAGCTTATGAGCCCCCTTCTCCCTGAGGATAAGTAGGATTTTCTCACTCTGGTCAAGCATGCTCAAGATGTCTCCAAGTTTGTAAACCGTGCAGCCTTTGACTTCTTTGCCCATTGGTGCACGTCGGATTGCCTGGCTTCAGGCATCAGACTTGGAGATTTGGGTACAGGATAAATTGGGAAACATCTCTTGCACAGGAGAAAACCTCTTTGGCAAGAATTGGCAGGAGAAGGCTAATGACATAGATACTGACAATCTCACTTTAGACAGATTATCAAAATCTACAGCCACTCCAGCCAAAAAGAAACCCTATAAAAAACCCTTTTTCAGCAAAAAGAGGAAGTTTTATCCATCCTATACCCAGCAAGGGCAAGCTCAAGGTCAAGTTGCCCAGAAGGGTTAACAACAACAATCCAGACAAAAGAAGCCAAAAGGCCTTAGAGCTCAACCAGCTCCACAGGCCCAGCCCCCTCAAGGACTTTGACTCCTTCATAGAGAACTTAGCCTTCCTGCCGCTGAAGGGGCCAGAACCCCTAAACATTCCAGGCAGGTTGTGTCATTTTGCCAACAGATGGCACCAAATAACAACAGAAAACTGGACTCTGTCCATTGTGGGAGAGGGGTACAAACTTCATTTTCACAGTATGCCCCCTCCTACAATCGTAAGACAGTTCAATTCCCAAACCTCTACAGGCAATCTACTGAATCAAGAGGTCTCAACACTCCTTGCTCAAGGAGCAATAGAGGAGGTGCCCATTCTTCAGCAGGGTGCAGGGTTCTACTCCCCCTATTTTCTTATTCCAAAGAAAACAGGAGGACACAGACCCATTCTAGACCTCAGAGAATTGAACAAATATCTGTTCTGAGAAAAGTTCAAAATGATTTCTCTGGGAACTCTTCTGCCATACCTTCAAAGTCAGGATTGGGTTTGTTCTCTAGATGTAAAGGATGCATATACTCACATTCTGATCCATCCAGATCACAGGAAATTCTTACGATTCCTTTTCAAGGGAAAGCATTTCCAGTTCAGGGTTCTTCCCTTTGGTCTGGCTTCGGCACCAAGAGTATTCACAAAATGCATGGCAGTAGTAGCTGCATTTCTGCAAACCCTGGGGATATTCGTCTTCCCTTACTTGGATGACTAGCTCATTCGAGCCCCCACGGTTCCAGAAGCCAGATCTGCACTGTCTCGCACAGTGCGAATCCTTCAATACTTGGGATTGGTCATAAACCTCCCAAAATTCCAACTTGCTCCGTCTCAGTCCCTAGAGTTCATAGGAGCTCGTCTAGATACCTGACAGTCAAGGGCTTTTCTCCCCACAACCCCGCTGTCTTCATATAATACAGCTAGCTTCTCAAGCAGCGGTGAAGTCCTCCCTACCTGCTCGAGAACTACTACAACTATTGGGACATATGGCATCCCCGGTTCTTGTGGTTCCCTATGCTTGCCTTCATGTGCGAGCAGCCCAGTGGACCCTATCCACACAGTGGACACAGGCCACAGGACGTCTGTCGGACAAGATATCAAACTCACAATGACTGATCTTGTCCCTACAATGGGGGCAATCTAGTGGGGTCTCTTTTCCAGCAACCCCTATTCCAGACCACCCTAACAGATGCATCACAGGTGGGATGGGGAGCACACCTGCATCATCTCTCTACCCAGGGTACCTGGATTCCACAGGAGACTTGTCTTCACATAAACCTCCTGGAACTCAGAGCAATCTATCTAGCTCTTCGAGTATTCCATGCCCAGCTCAGCTACAAGACAGTCCTAGTCCAAACGGACAATCAAGTAGCTGTGTTCTATGTGAACAAGCAGGGCGGAACAGGCTCTCTGTCATTATGCAACAAAGCTTTATGACTATGGGCCCTCGCCAGAGAGCATCAAATTACCCTTCTCGTGGTATATCTTCCAGGCATTGAAAACCTTTGGGCAGACAAACTCAGCCGAGTACTGCTGCCTCACGAATGGTCTCTCCACCTAGACCAGGTAGCCAAGATATTTCAGATCTGGGGAACCCCAGACATAGACCTATTTGTAAGTCCACTGAATGTCAAACTTCCCCAGTTCTGTTCCAGGATTCCGGCTCAAAATTGCCTTCCTTCTTCACTGGGGTCACAACTTTTCTCTATACCTTCCCACCCATTCCCCTCATCCCCAAAACACTCTTCAAGCTTTAGAGAGACAGAGGTCGTATGATCCTCATAGCGCCACGGTGGCCATGCCAAACATGGTATCCCCTGCTTCTACATCTCTCTCAAGCTGCACCTCTGGAGTTAGGCTATGCTCCAGATCTCCTCTCCCAAGAGAACGGGATGCTATTGCACCCGAATCCCCAGTCCCTGCTTCTCAGGGCCTGATTGCTGAAAGCTTAGACCTTCAGGATCTTAACCTTTCCCAACATGTAAAGGATATCCTTTAGGCTTCTAGAAAACCTTCCACAAGACGCTCTTATGCCTTCAAGTAGAAACGTTTTACTGTATGGTGTTCACAGAAGGGGTTAAACCCCCTTATGATACCTTTGGAATCGATACTAGAGTATCTACTTCATTTATCAAATTCTGGTCTAAAGACCAATTCAGTAAGAGTCCATCTTAGTGCAATTGCAGCTTCCTATAAGCCTCTAAATGAACAGTCAATTTCCTCTCATCAACTCATAACAAGATTTATGAGAGGTCTTCTATTAACAAAGCCTCCCATCTAGCCACTACCAGTGGCATGGGATTTAAACCTACTTCTCGGGCAGCTCATGAAGCCGCCTTTTGAACCTTCAGCCACTACAACCCTAAAGCTTTTGTCCTGGAAGGTCATCTTCCTAATTGCAATCACCTCTGCACGTCGCATTAGTGAATTGCAAGTTATCCTCCTTATACTAGGTTTCTCCATGATAAGGTTGTTCTTAGAACTCATCCACACTTTATGCCAAAGGTGGTTTCGCCTTTTCATTTAAATCAATCAATTTATCTTCCTGTATTCTTTCCGAGGCCTCATGCCTCTAATGCAGAAAGGAACCTTCATACTTTGGATTGTAAAAGAGCCTTGGCTTTTTACCTACAAAGAATACAGCAACATAGAAAGTCTTCTCAACTTTTTATTGCTTTTGATTCTAGTCATTTGGGACTTCCAGTCTCCAAGAGAACTCTGTCCAAATGGATTGCACAATGCATATCTTTTGCTTATGAGAGTTAGAGCCTTCCTCTTCAAGGCCATGTCACAGCTCATAATGTGAGAGCCATGGCAGCCTCTATGGCTGACCTTCACTCTGTGTCTGTTGATGACATTTGTTGAGCAGCCACCTGGGCTTCGGTATACACCTTTACGGCCCACTACTGCCTAGATAAAGCCTCCCGTTGGGATGCCTTCTTTGGCCAAGCTGTTCTTCAAAATCTCTTCCAGACCTAATTCAACTCCTACCCACCAACCCTGGTGGGATGCCAGAGATCCATGGGAGGAAGCATGGCCCACCTTACTTGGGTGGAAGCTTCCTGGGGCTGTCTCCCTGGCATCTTCAGCTAGGGAGTCCCCATATGTGAAGACTACATTCCTGCTTGTTCCTGGAGATAGCATAGTTACTCACCTGTAACAGGTGATCTCTGGGAACAGCAGGAATTTATTCTTCACAGCCCATCCACCTCCCCTAGGAGTTGTCTTTCTATCTCTCTGTCTCTTTCCTCTCTCCCTCTATCCTTTCACTCAGCTACAAACTTAACTGAAGAGGGACAGTTGGAAAGGCGGGAAGGCAGCGCGCATGTGCTGAGGGATGCTCCCAAAAGTGTTCCTATTGGACGCTGGGGAGCGTTCCCGCACAGGCTCTGTTGGTACCGACGATACCCATATGTGAAGACTAAATTCCTGCTGTTCCCGGAGATCACCTGTTACAGGTGAGTAACTACGCTTTCCTTGTACTGCCAGTGAGTTTGCAGCTGCCTTCTCCCATTATGCTGCCACGGTTGAATTCATTTTTAGTGCATCCTGCTAGTCTTTTGTCCCCTTACCTCACTGGGTTTGTTGATGTCAGTCCCCCCTTCTCTCTTTTCCTCTCTTCCCCTCATTTTGAACTGCCTGAGGTAAGTAGGTCCTGGAGGACTCCCAAGGGGACCTGCTTATTTCATTCAAGTCTAATTGTAAGACAATTGCAGCATGTATTTAGTTACCTTTGTGTTAGAACAGAGTAGTTCCCCAACTGATCCCCAGAGTAGTTCCCCAGTGAAGTCTGAAGAAAATCTAGAAACAAAAGTTGAAAAGTGGAATGAAATCATGGCTGCTTCAGCCCAAGCCCGAAGAAGAAACACCTGCGCAATATGGTTCCTTGGTACTCAGCTATACTACAGAAGCAAAAAAGTGACATGTGTCACTTAGAACATAAATGGTGACAAAGAGAAGACCCGCTCACTAAGGCCACCTACATGGAGAAATACAAGGCTTACTGCGAGGAGACCTTAAGATGTAAAAGAGAGTATTATACAAAGGTGATCATGAACTCAGTAATTAAACCGCGAGTACTTCCTCATCACTAAGACACTCCTAAAAGAACCTAGTGAATGAAACCCACAGATATGCCCCCAAGAAATAGCAAACTACCTCAAAACCAAACACAAGTCTAACTCCACCAAAAACCTCCTTCCAACAACCCCAACTCCTCATATTAACCCCCCCCCCCCCAGCACATGGACACATTTTGACTTACCATCATCCGAAAATATTGAAGACATACTAAAGAACCTCAACATGACCACTTTGGCACTTAACCCAGCTCACAGGGCAGAGGTCAAGATTGCCAGAACTCAACTCAGCACCTACTTATAGAGCATAATTCATATGTCACTATCTCAAGGACACATACCGGCACCTCTCAAACAAAGTTCAATTAGACCACTGCAAAAAAATACAAAACTTGATAGCAATGCTCCAGCTTCATACAGTCCAATCTTTTCTATCCCTTTCATAACAAAAATGATAGAAAAAACAGTACAAATGCAACTTCAAAATTATATCGACGCCTATGCTCCCCTAGATCCTCACCAGCACTGCTTCAGACCGAACCACGGCATAGAGACCCTCCTTATATCACTGCTTAATACAATCCTTACCTGTACCCAAACCGCCACACAAGGATTCCTCCTCATCTTTCTTGACATAGCATCAACCTTTGATTCCCTCCACCATCACCAAATTCTACAGAGGCTCTCTGACATTGGACTGTGAGATACCACAATAATCTGATTCCGTTCCTACCTGAATGATCAAAGTCAACAAGTAAGAATTGGAATCAAGAGATCACACCCATTCAACCAACTACAAGGAGTACCTCAAGACTCAAGCCTATCAGCCCTCCTGTTCAACATACTCCTCTGGCCTTTATGCACAATATTCAAAGAACACTAGATCAACTTACAGATATATGCAGATGACATTATGTTCTACGCCCCATTCAACACCACAAAACCAGAGTTCTCAAAGATATACAACTGCTTCACAGACATAAAACAGTGGCTTCAACTGCATAAGCTATTTTTCAATCAAGAAAAAATGGAAGCCCTCTACATTTTCACAGATCTGTCCTTCTCACCACCCCGATTGCTAAGACTGCACCATCAAAGTGAAATCAGAAGTCAAATATCTGGGCATAATATTAGACCAGAAACTAAACTTCCAGCCTCAAAAAAAGAGAACAAACTCGGTCTACTACAAATTAAGAACTCTGAAGAACCTCCATCCCCTGATAAGCCCAAAGCTTTTCCGGACAGTATGCCAATATCGCACCCATTCTGGATTACGTTAAAATCATATACCACTTCCCAAACACACCCTCCATCCCCTCCAGATGACTCAGAACATAGTGGCAAGAATAATCAACAGAGCCCCCCCCCCCCCCGACAATCCCAACCCCCATACTGTTGCATCTACAGTAGTTACCTATCCAATCCAGAATAAAATACAAAACACTCGTCACTATATTCAAAATCACGCACTGCATCTCAGCATCCAATCTTTACTCCCTTATTTCAAAACCCATAACGACAGACTTTGGAGGCAGGGTTCACTGAACTACTTAACCATTCCTTCACAAAAAAACAAGAACAAACAGTCGTCTTGCAATTGGGCGCTCTCACTCTATGCTCCCACAATTTGGAATTCACTACCCCCGACCTAGCTGAATTCCATAAAAAGCTTAAGACACACCTATTTATTTATTTATTTTTATTTATTTAGTTGTATTTATATCCCGCTTTTCACTGGGTCAAAGCGGTCAATTGGGAGATACATTTAACACGAGGGGATATGACACACATACGCTAATACTTACAGGGAACATGGGCAATGGAGGGTTAAGTGGCTTGCCCAAGACCACAAGGAGTACCTATAGGACTAGAAATCCCAGTCCCTCCGGCCTGAGATTGCTGTCCCCAGGTGGGACTTGAACCTCCGGCCTGAAGTACCTTGTCCTAACCACTAGGCCACTCCTCCCACTCCAAGAACATTTCAACTCTGAACCACCTATAACCTAAACTTACAGACAGCAGCACAATAACTTGTCAAAATAATTGTAAATATCCCCTTAAATACCCTCTTGAATACGATCATGCAATTGTATCCTAATTCGTAATTGTAATTTGACGTTTTAGTTGTTGTTATAGGCTTATACGCAAGTTTACTTTCATTGTACAACAGTTGGCATATCTTTGCCCTGTTACATTTTGGTTTCATGTAAACCGCTTTGAATAGTAGAAAGGTGGTATAGAAATAATAAAATAAATAGGTCGATGGACTCCTATGCAGTTTCCAGGAAACATTGAGGTGAAGATCATCTTGTCATAAGAAGCATTTTTTTTTCTTATCCTGTCTCTTACTTTAGTTCTGTGCAAATAACTGCAAAACTCCTGACCAATTGTAACTTCCTGCTGTAGAAACACTTTGCAGTTATAAATCCCTGTATGCTGTCTAGTTGTGTATTTTTTTAAATGACTGTTCTACAATTTAATGTGTTTTCTCTTTTTCTTTCAAAGATATACATTCTCATTCATGTAGACATTTAATGGTTACTGGTGCCAGGAGTTCCTTTACAAAGCTCATGGAAAAACTGAGTGGACTGATGCAAAATGTACCAGTTGGTAATAACCAATTCATTGGCTGCGGAGAAAAGAATTCCTTGGCTCAGAGACTAGCCCGTGGACTTCATAAAGTCAATTCACAAGCCCTAAAAGTTGGTATACACGTCCAAGAGCCTGTTAGGGTATGTATGTGCATATTGACATGTTAATGAAAAGAAAATATTCATTATTATTTCTTTTTTGTTATTCATCAATTTTGAATGAGAATGAGTTGAAAATCAATATTTTGTTTGATTTTTAATTAAGAAACTATATGAATATGCTCTTATTGAAAATAGTTGCTTTAAAAAACAACTTGCATTGCATTATGTACTTGGGTTTTCTGACAATGGAATATTCTCAAAGCTGCTTTTATCATATTGCAATGTGACATAGTTTGTGACTGCAAACTGTAAGAAATTTCGGTTTTAAGCTCTTGAGTTGTCTTTTAAAGACAGGCTCAAGTTGGTAGAGACAAATTATAGTAACATACAGCCCATTTTGTCTATCCAGTTATTTTCTCCAACCAGCTAAGGATTTATTTAAGCTACCGGCTATAGCGTGTGATCTCCTGTAAAAATTTCTTGTTATCCAAGGCAGTCTCTTTTTTTCTCTTCTTCCTCTTTTTTTCTTCTTGCATAGAAGAATGTTCGTGATGCTCGTTTTGTTTTCTCCAGCACCCATCTTTTTCATGTCTAGCGACAAAAATTTGTAGTAATCTAAATTGGCAGCAATAGAAGTGTAGCTGTTGCTTATCCAGCCTTCTAGACCCACTGCTAGAAAGACCTGTCTGTGTAAGAGCTAGTGTTTCCATTAGGGCTTCTAGTTTTTACATAAATTGCAGCCTGCCAGATGGTCCCAGGTCTACCATCTATCTCAGCCTGCCATGTGAATGTTTGTGTTACTGCTAAGATGTCCAGCATTTGATTTTAACCTCTTTGCCAAAGAATCTAGCAGCCTCAACAGTCATTGTTGAATCAGGTGAGTACAGCGCTATGAATGTTTCAACATTTACCAGTAGCTCATGCTTTGTGCTTTTTCCTCTTTTACCAGCTAAGGATCCTATATGCTCAGCCCATGCTTTCTTGTTTTTGCTACCACTATTCTGTTCTGGAGGGTGCTGTTTGCCTCAGCCATATTCTCTGTGAAGATGAAGACATACAGTTGTGGTCAACATTATTGGCACCCTTGTATTTTAGGTATGTTATGTACAGTATCTTGAGAAGTAAATGGAAATATTCCAACTGTATGTCATCATCATATTTAGTATGTTCAAATGTATACAACAACAAAAAATGCCTCTGCAACTTAGATGTTTTAATTTCTGAGAAAAAAACTAAATATGACCTGGACAGGATTAATGGCACCCTTCATTAATATTTGGTTGCACAACCCTTGACAGTGATGACAGCCTCCAAACGTTTCTTGTATCTATTTAGTGGAACTCCTTTTTATTGTCTTTTGTAACTTGCCATATTACAGTACTGAGGCAAAACGTAATCCATAACAGTACATCAACGTTTACCAAATACAGTCAGCCCTCCGCTGGGATCAAAGACAGATCTTTAACACTTCTATTAACTCACGACTTAGCTTGTAGGGTATACATTTGAAGATGATCAGTACAGTGAACTCATTACCTCGCTTAGTTTATATGTCCTTTTATACAATAGCTAACAGTAATTTCAGCTGTGTCAACTCAAATCCAATGAAATGAAATTAACCCAACTCTAACCCAGCTGATCCAAACTACCCTCCCCCTCCCACCTTCGCCTTCTCCCCTACCTCCCTCCCTCCTTCCTACTCCCCCCTTCCTCCCTCCCTCCTACTCCCCCCCAACTCCTCTAGTTAGTACTTCTATCTTTACTTATCTCAATAACTATTTAAGATGATACTTTGTGCTTGTGGAGGGAGTGCAGTGATAACCGGATCACATAAGTTGCGGAATTCATCTAGCTTCTTATTCCCTAGCAGTTGGGTTGTTTGCTCCATACTCATTAAATCTATCAGTACAGCCTCCCAGGAGGCCATCTCCGGTGCTTTCTCAGACACCCACTGCTATAGCATAACTTTCTTTGCTAATATAAAGCCTTTCTTGCAGAGTTTCCTTTGCCCACTCAGAAGACCACCAACCAATTCAAATCTGCCAAATAGACATGAGCGTGCCTGGGGTAACAAGGGATGGTAGTACCCATTGACTCAACCGTGAGCACATCTCGCCCCAAAAGATCTGGATGACTGAGCATGCCCAAAAATGATGTGTGAATGTACCCCGTTCTCTTTGACAACGACGGCAACTGTCTGTATTAGCCAGTCCCGCCTTCATTACCCAAGCATCATGAACATATGCTCTCCACAGAAACTTGTATTGAAGTTCCTGCAGATAGACACATTCAGAAATTCCAGTATGATGCGCAAATGTCTCTCTTAATAGCTCCATGTTCACTTCTGCTAATCCATCTCTTCGCCAGCGTTGAGCCAACCCTCCTAGGCTAGACAGATCCAGCACAGGGTAGAGTTCTCTCTGGAGTTTTTTCATAGTTATGCGCCCCTCCAAGGCTTCAAATAACTCAATCATTCCTCCCAGTTGTAGTAGTAGGGGTTCTTCATTTCAGACGGAATATATATAGTGTCTGATCTGTAAGTAATAGTAAAATTCCCATGTATGCAGTTGATACCAATTCTGCAGTCCTAAGAAGGACTCCACTTCGGCTCCCACTTGCATTTTTAAGTCCCATATGCACCTGATCCCCTTTCATCTCCAATCCTTAGAAAGTCCCTGTAACTGGCCTGGAATAAAATCCCCTTTGCCCTCTATTGGGAGGTAGTCTGTTCTATGCCATCTTCGACCGCTGTGACTACACAACACCTTCCAAGCCTGTCTGAGGGCTCTAAGGTAGAATGAGTTCCTCCATGTCTCTGGAAGGGCAGAGGCCTCTGCATGTAGTAAATATGTTCTGTGATAGGAGAACGAGAGCCAATCAATCATGTCCCCCGGCACACTTTCAGAAGTGCTGGTTAAGCAGATGTACAAGACACATCAAATTATAAATGCACAATGATGGTAGATTATCTCCCTCTGCTTCTAAGGGTTTCATCAATACTGATAATGCTATTCTGGGTCGACGACCCCTCCATAAGAATTTACCTAACTGTCCATGTAGCACCATCCAATCTTTCTTGGTTATCCAGACCAAAAGGTGTCTTAATATATACAGGCAGCGCGGGAACTCCATCATCTTGTACAAGGCTATGTAACCTTTCAGAGAGATGGGTAGGTCATGCCACTTCTTCAACCTTGCTATCTTCATCCCAGCAAGGATTTAATGTTATAGTCATAAAGGCGGGGCATATCAGCAGGCAATTGAATGCCCAGGTATCTGATTTGTGAGTCAGTCCATACTAAAGGAAAATCTCCTGGCCTTTCGTTTTTCACTAATCCTCCCACATCTAGGGCAATTGACTTGGTTCGATTAATTTTTAAACCTGAGAATTGTTCAAAGTGTTCAATATGATGCAATGCAGTCAGCAACAATTGAGTTGGGAACTGGAGACATAATAGCAAATCCTCTGCAAAGGCACTAAGCTTAACTTCCCCAGTCCCCTATGAGGTGCTCTGGATCTCTTTCTGTCTGATTAAGGAGAGCAGTAGCTGCTCAGGCGAGAGCACGAATAATAGGGGGACAGAGGGCATCCCTGCTTTGTTCCTCTTTCCAGGGCAAAAGGGACAGATTGCATACCCCCGCCACAATGGAGGCCAGGGGCTCTACATAAAGTGCCTGTATCCATCTTAAAAATGAGTCTTAAAAATGAGTCTTCAAAACCAAAGTGGCTCATCACTTCAAACAGGTAAGCCCACGATACCTGGTCCAAAGCCTTCTCGGCATCAAAGCTTACCAGTAGAAGAGGCTTTCAATGGTGCTGACAGTGTTCTATTCCCAGTAAGACCTTATTGATGTTTAGAAAGGCCTCTCTGCCTTTTACAAACTCTGCCTGGTGGGGCCTAGCCAGTCGGGGTAGTATGGGCTGAAGTCGATTGGCCACTATGGATGCCAAGATTTTCATATCACAATTAATTAATGAAATTGGCCTGTATGAAGTGGGAGCCTCTGGATCCTTTCCCGATTTCAGGATGACCATAATTGCTAATCGCATGTCCCTGGGGAATTTCCCTTCCATTAACACCTCTGTGTATAGGGCCACCAGGGCCTGCTGAAGGGACAAAATTTTGTATTAATCCGTCCCATACCCATCCGGCCCTGGGGCTTTGTGTAATGCTCAATCACTGCCTGTATTTCCCCTCCTGATATAGGTTTATTCAGTTCAGCTAACTCTGCCTCTGTTAGAGCAGGGAGAGGGACCGCATCTAGCAATACCCTTTCCGCATCATGATCCTCCACTTCGGCGATGTATAAGGGCTGATAGAATTGTCGGAAATCTTCTGCAATTTGCAATCATTGTGATGCACTTCCGAAGGATTCTTAATCATTACCATGAGTCAGGAACCCCCCCCCAGTCCTGTACCACTTGGGCCAATAGCTTCCCTGTTCTATCTCCGTATCTAAAATAAATTGGTGCTTCTAGTATTGTATGTTAGATACTGCTCTGCGGTGTAATAGGGTATTGACGGTGGTCTGGGTAGCAGCGTATGCCCTATTTGTTGTTGGGTCCAGGCATCTCAGAGTTGACTGCTTCTGCTCTTGCAGTGTCTGTTCTAGTTGCAGAATAGTTCGGTCCAACTATTTGCGATTTTTGGCCACTTTTGCAATAATTGCTCCCCGTATTACCGCCTTTCCAGCTTCCCAAAAGAGGGTTGGGGTATTTACGTGGACCTCGTTCAGCTTCTCATATTCTGCCCACTGCTGTTGGAGATAGGTCTGAAAGTTCTCATCTTCCCATGTGTTGAGGAAACAACTAGGGTCTTGAGGAGGGCCTTTTCTCCACCCAATCTATCCATACCATACCATTGTCCGACACCGATACTGGCTCTATTTCTGCCCTGGGGACTCGCCCAAGGCTGCTTCTTGAAATCAAGATGTAATCAATGCGGGACCAAGTGTGGTGCATTCTTGATAGATGTGTATATTCTCGCACCCCTGGGTTTAGAGAAAGCTACACATCTACCAATCCCCCCATCCTGCACAAGTATCCTATTTCTTTCTTGTTCCTTCCGCCTTTGTTGGTTAGGCCCAGTCTATCCTGCTCTGTATTGTGGGGGCAATTAAAGTCCCCTGCTATTCCCATCGGGGTCTGCGGTTGCACACTATACATTGGACTATACCTTTAAAGAAAGCATGGTCATAATTTTTAGGCACATAGGCATTCCCAAGTATGAGTACATCCTGGCGCAGTTTTACGATAGAACTTCGAGGGGGACACCTCTTCTGATTAATATGGCTACTCCGCACTTATGGGTGCCTGAAGAGGCTCCATACACCTGAGTTACCCAGTCACGCTTCAATTTGGAGTGTTCTAGCACTACTGAAATGTGTCTCTTGAAGAAAGGCTACTTGCACCCCTTTCCTTTTCAGAGCCTGCAATATTTTAGTTCGCTTGATGGGCGTACTTATCCCCCCCAACATTCCAGGTTACTATATGTATTCTATTAGACAGTTATGGCCTCAGCCTGGCATTTGTAATTGAATTTATAAGTTTTCTTTGTCCTGGGCTGCCCAGCCTCAGCCATGGGTGTGTGTGTCAATGATCCTTACCCCCTCCCTCCATTGACTTCCCTTTGAATCTTAATTGACGCATATAGCTACATCTAACCAAAGAAGTTCCCCCATCCCCCTGCCCCACCCCTCCCGTCGATCTCTCAGCTTGCCCCTTACTTCCTCTTTCCCTCCGAACCTTTCCTTGCTCTTATAGCCATTTATAAGTTTCATATGTCTGCTGTAGTTTTCCCACTCTTCAACTGTGATTTGTTCCAGCTCATGAATGTTTCCAGGATTCCTACCACCAATGGCAGATTTTAGCTCTTTCAAAAGGTTCTTAATTGGATTGAGATCAGCACTCTCTGCTGGCCAGTTTAAAACAGTTCATTTTTTTTCATTTTTAACCATTCTTGTGTACTTTAGGATGTATGTTTTGGGTCATTGTTCTGCTGGAAGACCCATGACCTTCAATCCAGACCTAGCTTTCTGACACTAGGTAGCACATTCCACTCCAAGATACCTTGGTAGTCCTCTGACTTCATGATTCCTTTAATATGCAGTTCCTGAGGCAGCAAAACAGCCCCATAACATTATGGAACCTCCACCATATTTAACTGTAGGAAGGGGGGGTGTTTTCATTATAAGCTTCATTTCTTCACCTGTAAATGGCAATGCCAAAGAGCTCAAGTTTCATTTCATCTATCCACAGAACATTTTTCCAGAAGGACTGTGGTTTCTCAAGGTGGGTTTGGGCAAAGATCAGGAATGCCTTTTTCTCCAGGACCAAGCAGGAAGTCAGTCCTCACATATGGGTGACATCAACGTCGATGGAGCCCTTGCGGAGCATTTCCCCAGCTTTCAATGAAAGCCTTTGGGAATGCAGGCACGCATGCGCGGTTCCCTTCCCGCCTAAAGGTGCCATCTTGCTCAGTCTCTCTTTTTCCGTGAAGCCCACCAGACGTGTGCCCTAGTCCTCCCGGAAAATAGTTAGATTTTTTTGCGATTCCTTCGCTATTTTTTCTCCGGTTCGATGCCGGTTCCCCTCCCACCGGGTTCGGTACACCGGTATCGAGCCTGATCTTATTTTTTCGGTTTTTGCCCTTCGTGGCTGGCGTTCGCGCCCTTTTTTTCTTTTTCCCTGGAAAGCCGGTCCTTTGACCTCGCGGGGACTCTTTTTTCCCCGATGGCTTCCAGTGGGTTCAAAAAGTGTGATCGGTGCAAGAAGCTAATGTCTCTCACCGACACACATGACTGCTGCCTTCAGTGCCTCGGTCCTGATCACGATCCTAAGACCTGTGGACCATGTGGAAAAATGTCTTCCAAGGCGCTTCGAAGTCGTCAGCACCAAAAGGGAAAGGCTTTTCTCTGACTCGGCCTCTGGCCAGGCCCAGACCTCGTCTGAGGCCTCGACATCTCGGGAATCAGATCCCGAGCACCGTTGGGGCTCCTCGGACAGGGGGTCCCCCGACCGGGAACGAAAGAGGAAGAAGCGGCTCATGAGGGCGTCGTCGGAAGAGGTCCCTGGCTCTTCGAGAGCTAGGTCTCAGACCCCCGACCATCGCCCCAGGCCCATGGAACAGGAGAAGCCTCCCAAAGTACCTCGAGTGGAGCCAGAGTCTGCTGGACACGTAAGTCCTGTAGTCCTCGTGGACTCTCCTCCCAGAGAGCCGACGTCGGGCCCGGTGCCGCCGGGGCCCGAGTCGGGCGCTGCTGAGTCTCCTGAGCTGGGTCTCAGGCTGACAGCCTTGGAGAGCAGACTGCTTACCTTCATGGAACAGCAGCGGGCACTGATGGCCAGCCTGTCTGGCGCATCTGCCCCGACCACCGGGACATCGACGTCGAAGTCGACCCCGGAGACCGAGCCGATACTCGAGACCATGAAGGCTCGAGGTCGGCGTCAGGGTGGGTGCTCACAGGCCCCGTGCGGTCGAACCCCGATTCCTCATCGGACAAGTCCGCCTGGGAGACGGAGGACAAGGAGTCCCCCGACACCTTCAGGACTCGGTGCGTCCCGTCGGACTCACCGCAGTCTGAGCCCTGGAGTAGATCCCCCCCCGGAGGATACCCGTTTCTCGGAGTTCGTCCGGGATATGGCCACTGTGTTGGCTATCCCGGCGGACCCCGAGGAGGAGCCTCGAGCTGAGGAGCTCAAGGCCCTACAGTATGACTCTCCTCCGAAAGAGGCCTTTACTGTTCCAGTTCCTCCGATGCTGGAACGGCTCCTCTTCCGGATGTGGGAGGCACCGGCCTCGGCGCCGGTTCTAAGCAAGCAGGTTGATTCTATCTATCGACTCCGGAAGAGCCCTGGCTTTCAGAAGGCGCAGCTACCACACCATTCTATGGTGGTGGAATCGGCCATGCATCGCCTGAAAAGTCAGAAGATGCACTCCGCGGTGCCCCCTGGCAGGGAGGCCCGGAACCTCGATGGTTTTGGTAGAAAGTGCTTCCAGGGCTCGATGCTTGCTTGCCGTGTCCAGTCTTACCAGCTGTACATGGGCATGTACTTGCGAGACCTGGCCAAGGAGCTGGCTGGGTTCTCTGCTTTTCTCTCCGGGGAACCCTTGCAGAGGTTCAAGTCCTTGTCCTCGGGGATCCGGGAATGCTCCAAGTTTATGTCCCGCGCTGCCTGCCTACGATGGCTTCGAGGCTTTGCCCCGTGTTGCGGCAGCTGGCATCGCGGCTCGATGCCAGGCATGGCTGCAGTCATCGGACCTCGAGCCATGGGTTCAGGACAAGTTGGTCGATGTCCCTTGCCGAAGTGAGAACCTTTTTGGCAAGCCCATGACCGAGAAGGCCGCACAGCTCGAAACCGAGCATCTCACGAGGACAAGGCTGTCTAGAAAGACTTCTGCCCCTTCTCACAAAAAAAAGGGCTCGGGTAAAAAGCCCTTTTACCCGAGGAAGGGCACTGCCTACAAACAGTACCCACAGTTCCAGGCCGCCCAAGCTGACCCTCAGGGTCAGCAGGCCAAGGGGCAGGGTAATGGGCCCCGTAGGCAGAGGACTCCCAAGCCTCCGGCCCCTGCTCCCACTCAGCAGGGTGGGGTTTTTTGACTCCTTAGGCATAGCCTCTCCGTCCCTGCTCTCCCAACCCTGCACAGGAGGTCGCCTCACCCTGTTTGCCCACAAGTGGCCATTCATCACTGGAGACAGTTGGGTGTTAAGCATAGTCCACAAGGGCTATCTGCTACACTTCCAATAGCTACCTCCTCCATACTTTCCAGGGGAACCTCCAAGGCCTCCCCTGCACACAGATCTTCTCCTTCAGGAGCTCCAAGGTCTGTTGGTGGACAGGGCAGTGGAGCCTGTGCCTCCCCACTTACAAGGTCAAGGGTTCTACTCCAGGTATTTCCTTGTACCCAAAAGAACTGGTGGCCTTCGGCCTATTCTAGACCTCAGAAATCTCAACAAATTCCTAGAGAAGGAAAAGTTCAAGAAGCTTACTCTTGGAACACTTCTGCCCTACCTCCAGCAGGGAGATTGGCTATGCTCCTTAGATCTAAAGGATGCATACACTCACATCCTCATTCATCCAGACCACAGAAAGTACCTCAGGTTCATTGTGGGAGGAAACCATTATCAGTACAGAGTACTGCCTTTTGGCCTCACCTCCACTCCCAGGGTCTTTACCAAATGCCTGGCAGTGGTGGCGGCCTACCTGAGAAATCAGGGAATCTTTGTCTTCCCCTATCTGGACGACTGGCTCATCAGGGGTCAGACGTGCCAGGAGGCCAGACAAGCCACCCTCAGAACTGTTGCTCTTCTTCAAAGCCTGGGGTTTATCATAAACTTCGCAAAGTCCACTTTGCTCCCCTCCCAGAACTTGAAGTTCATAGGGGCAAGGTTGGACTCTCTGCTGGCAAAGGCGTTCTTGCCAGAAGATGGAGCCCAAAGACTGATAAACTTAGCAAAGCAGTTTCTCAGCAGGTCACTGGTCTCCGCCAGGCTCTGCCTGAGGCTTCTTGGCTACATTGCTTCGACAGTACATGTGACCCCCAATGCCAGGTTCCATATGAGGCCTGCACAGTGGTGCCTTCGGACTCAGTGGTCACAGGCCACAGGCAGCCTCAGAGACAGGATAAGGGTGTCCAGACAATTTATGAACTCCCTCCGCTGGTGGCTGCACCCACCCAATCTGCTACAAGGAGTACCTTTTCAGATTCCAGGGTTCACAGTGGTGTTGACCACAGATGCCTCCCTGCAGGGCTGGGGAGCTCATTGTCTAGGCAAGTGCACCCAGGGCCTGTGGTCTCCCTGGGAAGCCGCACAGCAAATCAATCTACTGGAACTCAGGGCTATTCGGTTAGCCCTCAAGACTTTCTCTCCAACCCTGGCTCATCAGTCTGCCCTAGTTCAAACAGACAACCAGGTAGCCATGTTTTATGTGAACAAGCAGGGCGGAACTGGGTCCAGGCTCCTTTGTCAGGAGGCACAGGACCTTTGCTTGTTTGCTCTCAGGCACAACATGCTCCTCAAGGCTGTGTATCTCCCTGGCCAGGAAAACTACCTGGCCGACAGATTGAGCAGGATTCTGCAGCCCCACGAGTGGCAGCTCCATCCTTTGGTAGTTCAGAAGATCTTCCTGAAATGGGGACTCCATCCATAGATCTCTTTGCCAGTCCACTGAACAAACAGCTGCCAAAGTTCTGCTCCAGGCAACCACATCCTCTGCGGATAGCAGCAGATGCTTTTCTGATTCCCTGGTCTCCGGGCCTCCTGTATGCGTTTCCTCCCACGCCCTTGGTGGCCTGAACCCTCTTCAAAATTCTTCAGGACAAGGCCTCGGTCCTGCTGGTGGCTCCCAGGTGGCTGAGACAGCCTTGGTTTCCACTTCTGCTTCAGCTGGCAGTGGATCCCCCACTGCCTCTGGGGTTGCAACCCGACCTTCTCTCTCAGGATCTCAGGGTTCCCTTTTGCACCCCAATCTCAAAGCTCTCAATTTGATGGCCTGGAGGCTGCAAGGGTAGTTTTGGCTCCCTGGGGCCTACCTCAGGAAGTTGAGGAGGTTGTCCTAGCCTCTAGGAAACAGTCCACTAGGAAAGCCTATGCTCTGAAATGGAAAAGGTTTTCTGTGTGGTGTCAGCTACGTACAGAAGATCCCTTCTCCTGTACTGTACCAGTAGTGCTTCAGTACTTACTGCACTTATCAAATCAGGGACTTAAGTCCAACTCTCTTCGGGTCCACCTCTCAGCTCTAGCAGCTCACCACTCACTGGTGGAAGGACATTCTCCGTCGGTTCACCCCTTGGTGTCCAGGTTTCTCAGAGGCTTGCTCTTGCTCAAGCCTCCCATCCGTCGTCCTGCTCCTGAGTGGGAGTTGAATGTGGTCTTGCAGCAACTGACTCGCCCACCTTTTGAGCCGATGGCTACTTGCCCTCTACGCTTCCTGTCCTGGAAGACTCTCTTCTTGATAGCCCTAATCTCGGCCAGGTGAGTGAGTGAGCTTCAGGCCCTGGTCTGTGACAGGCCTTACACCCGCTTCTATAGGAACAGGGTAGTCCTTAGGACTCATCCAAAGTTCCTCCCAAAAGTTGTCTCCTCCTTCCACCTTAACCAAAAGTGGTTCTTCCAACATTCTTCCCCAGGCCTCATGCAAGTCAGGCTGAGGCAGTTCTGCATACCCTGGACTGTAGGAGGGCCTTATCCTTCTACCTTGACCGTACGCAAGGACATAGAAGGGCTACTCAGCTCTTCATCTCTTTTGACCCTAATAATTTGGGGTTAGCTGTGTCCAAGCGTACCTTGTCCACCTGGGTAGCTGACTGTATCACCTGGGCTTACAGGGTGGCCGACCTTCCTTTGCAGGGTCGGGTCACGGCCCATCGTGTCAGGGCAATGGCTGCCTCAGTGGCTCACCTCCGCTCTGTACCATTGGTGGACATCTGCAGGGCTGCAACTTGGTCCTCAAGCCAGACCTTTGCAGCCCATTACTGTCTGGAGAGGGAGTCCCGTAGGGACAGTGCTTTTGGCCAGGAAGTACTCCGGAATCTCTTTGAGCTTTAGGCAACTCCAGCCCTCCATTGGGCTACCGGTGGAGGTTCTTTTCAGTGGAAAGCCTTTCTTTGATGCTGGGACTAGAGGGAGTTCTCTTGTTCAGCCTGGGTTCCCTGGTAGCCCAGTGCTAGGGAGTCACCCATATGTGAGGACTGATGTCCTGCTTGGTCCTGGAGAAAGAGTAGTTACTCACCTGTAACAGGTGTTCTCCAGGAGCAGCAGGAATCAGTCCTCACAACCCTCCCTCCCTCCCCTGGGAGTTGCAGTTGTACATAGTTTATTTTTACATTTTTGTGTGCTGTTTTTAGCTATGTCATTTGACTGAGCAAGATGGCACCTTTAGGCGGGATGGGAACCGTGCATGCGTGCCTGCATTCCCAAAGGCTTTCATTGAAAGCTGGGGAAATGCTCCGCAAGGGCTCCATCGACGTCGATGTCACCCATATGTGAGGACTGATTCCTGCTGCTCCTGGAGAACACCTGTTACAGGTGAGTAACTACTCTTTATGTCTGTTTTTGAGCAGTGGGGTCCTCCTTGGCCTTGAGCTCTTGGATGTTTTGCATGGTGTTTTTCCAACAGTTCACACTAATCTTCGAAGACTTGGATTAATTTTCCTCTTCCCTTTTCCTGGGAGGCTTTTGACAGTTCCATGAGCAGAAAACCTCTTAATAAAGGATTTGAATTGTTTATAGGGGTGCCAGTAATCATGTCCCGGTGATGTCCCAGTTTTTATACTATTTCCTACTATTTCCTTTTTTAATTGGTCTTGTTTTATTTGATTATTTTACAGTATGTGTCAGATATGTATGCATATAGAGTCCAAAGCCATTTCACTGGCCACTTTTTTTTTGAGATATTGGACATTTAGGAGTTGAACTGTAAGGATGCCAATAATATTGACCACAAGTGTAGTTCCTGTTAAATTAACTTAATCTATATCATCTGTTGATCTATGTGAAAGGATTTTTGGTCTTAGCTCAGTTTCTAAATGGGCATGATTGGTGTGATTTTCACCATAGCCCAAAGAATAAATGATTAAACAGTCATGAAGACAGAACTTAAGACATATTTGCAGGGCAGGGTTCTCTTGCTGTTCTGTAGACAAATGGGCAACTTTGGTTTCTAGTGTTTCCAGCAATCCAGTACCTTTCACAAACTCTAGTTAGGTAATAATAAAATTTCTGTATGCTTTTGATATACATGAAAGTTGAAAGTATATTGTAAAAATCAAAATGTATTTCTTTTCTTTCAAAGGCATAGTTTTTTATAAAGAAAAAGTATTGAATCTATCATGTAAAAACAATTTTTGCATTTATTTTTCAATCCCGAATCTGTCAGTATACGTACCACATGGTAAAGGGTTTTTTTTCTGGTGGTTATATAGGAAGATGTTGGAAATTCCACCAACAATTAATGCATAGGTTTGAACTTATCACTTGCTAATTTGGGCACTTACCACAAGATGAGTGCAAACGTTTACAACAGATGAAAAAAAAATGCCTCTTAGTTCATTTTAATTATTTTCATTTTGGATGATTGTCTCCAAACATCCATTCTTTAGTGCAGCAGCTTACATGAAATTTTCTGGTGCTAATCTTACTCCCAGTTTTTAGCACTGGTAAACCAGTGATAAAACCACTGTGTCAAAGGGTAGCGCAATGGCCATTGAAAACACATGCAAATTCTTGAATAACCAATTGTTCCTGATGTGTTAAAAAAAAAAATCAAAAAAACGTAGCTACAGTTTAGTAGTTTGGTTTGTTACTTTTCTAATGCTAAATCTTAATGGCAACTGGAGAAAAGATGCTGCGCAGATCAGAACAGTCATCTGAGATGAAGTGCAGCACTTCACCACAGGTGGCCCAAGATTTCCTTATGTTCAAGTGCGTCTGCTCCATCACCTTACAACCCCCTCTGCTCTCCAAAACTACTGCCCCATAATTGCTCCGCCTCCAAAAACTATTCCCCCATAATTGTTCATCACACTGTAAACTGTCCCACCCACCAAAAATATCCCACCCACCCCCTGCCACTGGTCCACTCTCAAACTCCCCCCATGTAAATGCCTCACACCCAAAAACTCTACACTATAACTGTCCTACTATCCTGATACCTACACCCGCCCCCAAACTACCTCTCCACAACAGTCACCAACCAAGCAACATTCTTTGCAAATGTCCCACCACCCTCAACTACCGCTACACAGACACAACACATACAGAACACTCAACAGTAGTGGTGTAATTCTACCCAAACAGTCCCTGCAATACAAGGGGAGGGCCCAGGAAAGTGGCAGAGGAAGAGCATGTCTTTAAAATAAGCTTGCTGTGCTGCCTCCCCACTGCCATTCTCTTTGTAAAGCACTCTTTCCCGACTTGGAGAAGCACCTCCCGCTGTGTAGTCTTGTCATACCTGAGACTTCACTCAGCAGCAGGACGTGTTTTTGTGGGAGGGTTTTATGCATGTTCAAGGGTCCTTATCTATTTCCCTTCCGTCCTCCAAGCCAAAGTGCACAGGAGCCGCATGCACATCACTCATAGTAGACTAAGTTCAATTAAGAGGGCCCCCAAGCAAAATTTGCTGAGGGCCTCCCATGATGTCTGTGAGAAGGGTATCACAACTTCCCAAAATCTTAAAAAAAGATCATAGCAGCCAGCAAGCATGATACGTCCTTTAAAATAAATTTGCCACACCGCTCCCACTTCCTTTCTCCCTGTAAAGCACTGTTTCCCAGCAGCCAGAGAAGCACCTCCCGCTGTGCAGCTGAAGTCTTGTGATACTCAAGACTTTGCTGAGCAGCGGAAGATGCAGTAGCTGTTTCTGAGGCAGTAAATGACAACAGGTTGCCATTAGGTAAGAGCTGCACCTTCAAGTGGAGGACTACCTTGATACCCCATCCTCCTCTCCCAGCAGTACAAAACAGGAGGGAAGGCCCTATGAGGAAAGGAACAAAGGGAGAGGTATCAGGTAGCTCTGAGGAGCAGGCTGTTGCTGCTTCCAGCTCTGCTGCGTCTCTTGGAGTTGTAGATAGTGGTGATGGTATCAGTACCACAGTTTCCAGTACTGGAACTGGGGGTGATGGTGGTACTGCTGCTGTGGCTAGTTCTGCCAATAGTGGTAGTGGTGGTGGGGGTGGTGGTGAGACTGCTGCTGCACCTTCCACTGCTAGTGATAGTGGTGGGAGGATTGGGCCAAGCCTGTAGCCGTATCTCGTGGGGCAGCAGTAGGTGGTTGGGAAATAAGCTGCCAAAAGAGAAAGATGATGAATTTAATAGATATGGAGAAACACATAAGATATCTTCAAAAGCTTTGAATGATTTGGTTGAAGTGGGCTAGCCCTAGCAGGAGGTTAATGTAAAATATATTGGAGGAGAAGAAGTGTGTTGAAGTGTGGTGAACTATAAGCAGAAAGATTTTGAAGAGTAGATGACTGTGCAGATAGAGCAAAGGTGGCATTGCTATCAAGGTTTGTGAAAGGAGATTGTTTTTGTTTTTTGACAAGGGTATGGATTCAGAAGCTGACAGCTCTTTCTTAGTAGAATTGGCAAACGTAAAGTGTAGTGGTAAGAAGGGTGTTCATGAGTGGCATGTTTCTGTTAGAAGTCATAATGCCTGGAAAGAGAGGGAACATTGGAACTGCTGTGAGTAGACTGGAGAGCGGATAAAGCAGTTTCAATAGCTATCAGGAAATCCACTGTTGTAGTGGCAGCCCTGAGCGTTGTCCTTCAAGGTTGGCTTTGAAAGAATTGTGCTTCTGCTTTGACTGCATGGAGAAAGGCTTGGCAATAAGAGCTGACACATGGATGGTGCAAGCAAGAAGACTAGTGGCTGTCCATATTTCTGTTGGGGGGGGGAGGGGTGTTGGTGATAATAGACATGGCAGGCATGAGGTTGGTGTATGGATCTGTTTTCTTTTCCATCACATCTCTGTCCTCCTTCAGCTAAGCTAAGCAATATAGGTGAAGGGATCTGGCCACCGTCTTCATATACTCAATCTGCACAGAGATATACATAGAGATTGCAGTGAATCTAACACGATACCTTAGGCCGTACTGCCATCTAGCATGTGCATCCTAGACCCCTGTAACATATATAGCTCTAGTATACCCTGATGATGCTTTCTGGGGGTCAAATGGCCATGCCAGGTAGCAGGATCCTTTATCTATATTTAGTCACAGGATGGCTATTCCTATTAAAAATGTGATCAGAAACTTAGCGGTGTGTTTGGATTGTGAGGGCTTGTGAACTTCAAAATAGCCAGGGTTGTTCAAAATGGTTAATATAAACTTTCATGAGACAACTCAAACTGAATTTGGATGAACAGGTGCTGTGTTCAGTTAAGCTTTAGTTATAAGTATTTTAGACTATTGCAATAGTCTTATTGATGGGCTATCTGATAAAGCTTTAAAAATATTTGAAAATATAACAGCTAGGATACTGAGAGGGTAAAAGAAGGGAGAATACTTGATCTGCCCTGATTATGCTCCACTGTCTACCAGTAAGAGAAATGTGCAATTCAAATTGATGGCTTTAACTTTTAAGATGAGTCACAAACTGAGACGTAATATTTGCTGAACCACTTAGCAACAGTATGTGCTCACATGAATTCTATGGCCTTCTTAAGGCTGTATTCTAAGTATTTTCTCTGAAAGGTTATGAGAAAGAGTTGTTGATGGACAAGAGCACTACCTTGGCAGCGCTGAAGTTGAGGAATTCACTCTCACTTGAGATAGACTCTGAATTGAATTGTTTTAAAGACTTTTAAATTAAAAGCCAGTCTCTTTCCTGCATGCAAATTTGGGGAGTATTTGCATATCAGTGGTTGGGAGATGACTACTTCCTGATTATTACAAGTTATTTCTGTTTATTTTATGGTGTTCTTTTTCTATTCTGTATATTCTGTATTTTGTTTTTTTATGTTTTTAAGTAAGGCTTTCTTTATTGTTCTATGGTTTTATATAATATTGGAAGTTTATTGTTTGTAAATCGCATAGAATGGTTGTTCTAGGAAGCTGGTATATACATTTTTGAAATCATTCTGTCTACAATCACATACATGCAGAGGAGTGCAGTCGCCTACTTCTCTGGTCCCTCCTGGGTGATGCCAGGTTATGTTGGCCATGGCCAAGGCACCAACAAGGTGCCAAAGACAGAGTGTGGCCATCTGCCAACATATACAAGTAGTATAATGGGTACACTACTCGTCAAACTGATTGATAGGTAAGATAAGGACGACAGCAGCCAATCAGCGCTCACTTCCGGTGTATGTCCCACCTCTGGCCACGCCCCTCCCATAGAAATGAATGGTGAGATAGCTCCGCCCATCCACATCCAAAGGCATGGCCACACCCCCACTCTGACACACCCCACCCCAGCCCCCAAGGATGACATCAGCCAATCAGCACCCACTTCCGGATTTGTGCCACACGCTGCCCCGCAATGATTGCATTAGCCAATCAGCACCTACTTCTGGGTTTGTGCCACACCCACACCCTCCCACCCTCAACCATGCCCCCAGCCTAATTCATAGGAAATGACATCACCGGAAACAGGGTGTAATCGGAAATGGACAGTGTTGCTTTTCGATGACCTCATGCGGAAGCAGAGTGACTGACTCCTGAAATGTGTTTTGGTTCTGGTTTATGCTGACCTGGTTTATCCTGAAACACAGAGAAAGAGAGACCTGGGTTCAAATCCCACTGCAGCTATTTTTTAGTGGCTTTGAAAAAAAAACCAATACAGAGAAACAAGTCTGGGCATGCTTCTAGGAAAAATGTCAACATGTGATTGTTAGAAAGAACAGGCTATACTTTAAAACACACAGGATTTGTGGAATAAATCCATTCTGAAGATGTTAGCAAAATGAAAAGAATAGTCAAAGCACAGCAATCATGAAGGAAACCTTATTGAAGAGCATTTACTATGACCCCAAAGCAATAGGGAGTTTTGGGGGCATAAATCCTCTACTTCAATCTGCTAAAAAGTGGCTATTGACATTTTTCCTAGAAGCATGCCCAGACCTGTTTCTCTGTATTGTTTTTTTTTCAAAGCCACTAAAAAATAGCTGTAGTGGGATTTGAACCCAGGTCTCTCTTTCTCTGCGTTTCAGCCTGAACTACTCTTTTGCCAGAATACTTCTCTCTAACAGTGAGGTCTTAAAAGCAAAATTTCTCTGTATTTTTTTGGTTTTTTTTTTCAAAGCCACTAAAAAAATAGCTGTAGTGGGATTTGAACCCAGGTCTCTCTCTCTCAGCCTAAACTACTCTGTTGCCAGAATACTTCTCTCTAACAGTCAGGTCTTAAAAGCAAAATTCTATCACATGGACAGCACTGATTTCTCTAACAAAGATGTGTTAATTGCATTTTAACATTTGTAAAGAAAAGCCTGTATACCAAATGCTGTGTGCTTGCATCACATTACAGATACATGTTTGTGTTCCTGTTGCTACCAAAGGGTTATTTTTAACAATAAGTTCTAAATAGTCTGCAATACACACAAAAGCATTGCACTACTTTGTGAGAAAAAAACTCAGGTGGGGGGAGAGAAAGCATTTTTGTTTTGTTTTCCAGGGTTCCTGCTTTTGCTGATGTCAGCATAAACCAGAACCAAAACACATTTCAGGAGTCAGTCACTGTGCTTCCGCTGATGTCATCGAAAAGCGACACTGTCCATTTCCGATCACACCCTGTTTCCGGTGATGTCATCGAAAAGCGACACTGTCCATTTCCGATCACACCCTGTTTCCGGTGATGTCATCGAAAAGCGATACTGTCCATTTCCGATGAGACCCTGTTTCTGGTGATGTCATTTTCGATGATGTAGGCTGGGGGCATGGTTGAGGGTGGGAGGGTGTGGGTGTGGCACAAACCCAGAAGTAGGCGCTGATTGGCTAATGCCATCATTGCGGGGCGGGGTGTGGGTGTGGCACAAACCCGGAAGTGGGTGCTGATTGGCTGATGTCATCCTTGGGGGCAGGGTGGGGCATGTCAGAGTGGAGGGTGTGGCCACACCTGGAGGCGTGGATGAGCAGAGCTAGCTCACCATTCATTTCTATGGGAGGGGGCATGGCCAGAGGCGGGACATATGCCGGAAGTGAGCCCTGATTGGCTGCTGTCATCCTTATCTCACCTGTCAATCAGTTTGACGAGTAGTGTGCCCATTATACTACTTATACATATGCAGAAAATACATTCTGAGCTGGGCTCCTTCTAGAGCTGCTTCACAGCCTATCTTACTTTGCATTTTCTTTCCAGATACCCTCTGTGCTCCCCCTTTCAATATTGCATTCCTGTGGTTCCAAAGTGTACCCTCCATGTAGGTCCTTAACCTTCTAGAATATGATTGAAGTGCCTGGAGAGGTGCCCTCATGCTTTATTGGTGGCCTCCAGGTTCCTCATCTGTCTGAGGGCAGGAAAGAGGTGTTCTTTACAGCCCAGCATCATCCCAATGAGGATGAATGTCAGCCTTACCAACATTAGGTTTTCTTATACAAGATGCCGTTTTTCTGATGTCCCCATGGCTGCATTGCCAATGGGCATGTCGCATAAAAGTATTTGTGCGGTGTGAACGCCCATATGTATGTGCATACTTTTCTGCAGGAGATGCATACTTCGGGGTGCGCATAAACACATATTTTATAACTTGTGTGGCCCTACCGTGCACTTCATAGAATGCAGGTATACATTTAGATATTTTTTTCAGGTGCACACATCTTCCTATCTGACCTATATAAAATTACCCCTAAGGGGCTAATTTTGTAACATAGATGCCTATGTGCCATTATAAAATTGGCACCTGAACCAGCCCTAGTAGTACACAAATATACACCTGCTGCAAAGAGGATGTAAATCATTGCATGTATTTTATAAGACGTGTGTATATCACAATTCTGTGCCTGTTTTGCCCAAACAATGCCTCTGGAAACACTCTGTATGATTAGCATTTGGATACCTACTTTTTACACACACACATGCCTGCATGCAGTTTTATAAGATCTCTTTTCTACTTGTACAGCATGCTTTACATACAGAAAGTGCTTTATAAAATTACCCTAAAAGGCTTTTTTTCTGCAGTGATTTTGAGCAGAACCCTGTAGGGCTTTTTGTGTCCAGCTACAAGAAAGATTTGATACAAATAAATGATTTCATAAATAAGTCAATGTAGAAATGGTCAAAAATCAGCTAACTGCACTGGAGCATATTTCTGGAAAACAGTGAACAGAGTCCAGATGTATACGTCAAATCTCTTCTCTTTATAAAGAAGCAACAGAATTACATTATTGGTCCATATCTAAGAGCCTGGGACTGAGAATTCAGTATGCAAATAAGAAAACATTGCAGGCCAAGATATTTCAAATATTCTGTTCTTGCACAATCTTTCCTACATGAAGTAGTTCTTCTGAAAGACAGTTAATAAACGCCAAGGTTGTGCATTGTTAGTGCAAATTCAGTTGGTTACTACACCTTAAAGCAATTTAATTTTCACTAATTTTTTAAAGCACACTCATCTACTTATGCTTCAATTCATTGGTTAGGGTGCAATCAATTTAGTGTGTTAAAATGAATATGTAAAACTAACCAAAAAAACACCTGAAAATCGGGAAAACCTGCCCATTTATTCACACAACTTACTATAGTACCATGATTTATGTGGATAAATGGCGCATAACTTTAGGAGGCTCCTTATCACATTTCTCTCATAGTACATTCTCTTTGTTTCTATTGTTAGCTACAAAGTCTTACTCATAGTTAGTTCCAGTTCACATTTCCACACACATTCTTCCATTCCTTCTCTCCCTTTTTCTCCACCGTACCCTTCCCTCTTCTCCCCCTCTTAACCTGAATTTTCATTCTTTGATCATACTGCTTCTCCTCTTGAAATTCCCATCTCTAGGGCTTTAACCATGCTTAAATCAGGGTTATAGTTACTGCAGTATTTCCAAAATAATGTACATTAAGAGGGTCATTATAAAAAGATGCAATTTGGATGTCCAAAAATGTGCATGCGGACATCGAAATCACTAAGATGTCCATGGGGCCATTTTACAAATGGCTTTTTATGACGTCTGTACTGCAGGGATGTCCAAGTATGCAGGGGGCATGACAGAGACATATCTGGAGCAGTACACCAGACTTAAGATGTCCTTGCTCGATTACAGAATCATCAAGAGTGTCTGCAAGTCCATCCAAGTTTAGACCTGCTCCAGGCATGTATAGGCATCAGATAAGTGTTCCTTTGGGCTATAAAACATCAGGAGGGTATAGGGAAGATGGCACTCCAGCATCCCCTGTACTCTTCACAATCACAATGATTTTTGTTGGGTTATTGGGGCACTTGTTTTGTGTTTCCACCACCACTGTATGTCTCTGGGACGTCCCCAAGCTGAATTGTATTCCAGGGACATTTATGAGGATGGCACCACAGATGTCCATATTGGATATGTCCATGTTTCTGAAATTGTGCCCAAATTTGGACATGCCTGCTTTTTTTTTCAGGACATTCTGGTTCTGATGTCCCAGAGTTCATGTGGACATCCTTTGTAAAATGTGCCTTTAAGTAGATAATTCTACGTATATAGGGCATGTAGGTGGAAAAATTGATTTTTTAAGTCCTACTGTTTAAAACTATGCAGATATTTTATAAAAGACTCAGTAAGTGTGAGAGACAGCCATTTTGTACATGTAAATGCACAAAAAAAAAGAATGACATCACAGTAGGAACATGCACATTTTATAAACTTGTACACACAGTGGCTGGCAATTAAGGAGCCTTCTCCACAGACATATTTTATCCCCATGGAGGTAGATTTGCCACTCAAAAAGAGATATGAATTTCCCCCATCAAACCTTTCTCCAGAACCCAAAATCTGTTTTATATGTTTATGCTTTAATATGTATTGAAGTTGTATTTGTATGTAATCTACAAGGATCCTAGTTTCTAAGGAAATGTGGAACAGCTGACTATAAATATTACAGTACAAGTTTAGGATTTTTACTATAATTAGGCTTCTAATCAGGGGCGGCCCAAGGGGGGTGCGGATCCATGTGCGGAGACTCGGTGCGGGGCCTCATTTGCATAAGGGGCCTCATTTGCATAAATATTTGCATAATGTTACCATACACTAACTTTTAGTAAACATGCCTCTTAATGAGTGTACGGATAAAGAAAGACTAAAAGATTTCTACATTACTATAATCCAGTGCCAACCGCCAGGCACATTAGGAACTACTACAAACACTGCCCATTTACAACCCATAATCCCTAAGAGTAATAATGATTACACCCCCCGAAATCAATCCCAATGTATCCAAAAAAATACTGTGATTTCCGTTTAAATACCCCTTTATAAAGGAACCAAATCACCTACCCTATATCCCAAAAATTTCCATAAATGTAATTATGTGAAAAAATATTATACTTTGTTTCCTTTACTTTTTTGTTGGATCACTCACCATGAGCAGGAACCTTCCTGCTCAAGGTGAATGATCCAACAAAAAAGTAAAGGAAACAAAGTATAATATTTTTTCACATAATTACATTTATGGAAATTTTTGGGATATAGGGTAGGTGATTTGGTTCCTTTATAAAGGGGTATTTAAACAGAAATCAAAATATTTTTTGGATACATTTAGAACCCATAGCAAACCCACCGTATCCTAACAGCACTACCAGGACTCAAAAAGCACCATACCCTACCTATCAAAAGGAAACACTGCAAATATTAAACCAATACATTTCAGAGAATAACAATACATGACCTACTGGGGAAAGAGAACAAGTGGCAATGTCTCATAGGAATTACATAAACAGAATACCTCAGCTCAATTACACATGCAGAACATAGACCATCACCAAACAAGGAATCACAATTTAGAAATAGGAAGACAATAATTAAACTGGGAACCCCAAAAGCCAAACTTGGAATGTACAACAACACTGTAGAAATAAAACTATAAATTAATTTCCTCTTGTACTAAACAAAGCGCAGATGTTAATGATGCACATTTGCAGAGCTGACATATTCCAGTTAATAAATTCAAAATAAAGAGAGATTTTTCTACCTTTTGTGCATTTTTTCTTCAGTTGCAATTGCTCCAGCCACTTTCTTCTGGTTTCTTCGTGTCTTCTGCTAACTCTCCATCATCTGCTGTCCATTTGTCCTTTTTTCTCTCTTCTAGTTTTTTTCCATTTTCTATCTACATCTGCTTTAACATACTAATCTTTCTCCTTTTGCTCTTTCCTCATTCCTATTTCATCCACTCAAATTTTATACCTCCATCCTCAATCCCCACTTAATCTCCCAATATCCGGCCAATTGTAGATTTGTCTTCCCTCCCACACAAAATATTTTTTCCCCTTTCCATTTCACTCTCCCAGCTCCATCCCATTCTAATCCTCCCCCAACATCAGCTCCCTTCTAGTTCCAGCCCCACCCAGCATCCGCTCCCTTCTAGTCCCTGCATCAGCCCATTTCCAGTCCTAGCCCCCCATAAGCTCATTTCCACTCCTAGCCCCCATAAGCCCATTTCCAATCCTATCCTAGCCCCACCATCAGCCCATTTCCAGTCCTAGCTCCCACATCCATTTCCAGTCCTATCCGAGTCCCTCCATCAGCTCATTTCCAATCCCAGCCCCCATCAGCCCATTTCTGGTCCTTTCCTAGCCCCACCATCAGCCCATGTCAAATCCTAGCTCCCCTCCACTCAGCCCATTTCCAATCCAAGCCCCCCATGAGCCTACTTCCAGTTCTAGCCCCTCCATGAGTCCATTTCAATCCAAGCCCCCACCACAGCCTATTTCCAATCTTAGCACCCCCAAAAGCCCATTTCCAGTCCTATCCTAGCCCCTACATCAGCCCATTTCCTGTCCTACCCCCCCTCACTCAGCCCTTTTGCAGTCCTAGCTCCCTCCCCTCACAGCCCATTTCCATTCCAAGCCCCCCTCCCCATCAGCTATTGCAGTTCAAGCACCCCTTCCACTCAGCCTATTTCCATTCCAAGCCCCCGTCCCCATCAGCTATTTGCAGTTCAAGCCCTCCTTCCACTCAGCTCATTTCCAGTCCTAGCCCCCCCATCAGCCCATTACCAGTCCTAAGCCCCCATCAGCCCATTACCAGTCCTAAGCCCCCATCAGCCCATTTCCAGACCTAAGCCCCCACATAGCCCATTACTAGTCCTAACCCCCCATCAGCCCACTTCCAGTCCTAACACCCCATCAGCCCATTTTTAGTCTTAGCCTCCCCATAGCCCATTACCAGTCCTAACCCCCCATCAGCCCATTTCCAGTCTTAGCCCCCCATCAGCCCATTTCCAGTCCTAGCCCCCCCATAACCCATTTCTAGTCCTAACCCCCCCAACAGCCCACTTCCAGTCTTTGCCCCCCCCCCCCCATAGCCCATTAACAGTCCTAACCCCCTCCCCCCATCAGCCCAAATAGATAAAAAAGCAAACCGGCTGCTGCTACAGCTGCCGCTGCCGCCGTGGCAGTGGCAGAATTGAGTGTCCTGTCGCGGGGGCCCCCCCCCCCCTGCCCGGCAAAGCCTCCTTCCAGCATCAACTCAGGACGGAGTCCCAAAGTGCGGGCTTTCAGAGCCGCGAGAGTTTCTCTTTCTTGCGGGGCTCTGTTAATCCCGCCGGGGCTGATGGGATTTCCCATCAGCCCCGGCAGGCTTAACAGAGCCGTGAGAGGTCAGAGAAGCTCTCCCTTCGCGACTCTGAAAGCCTGCGCTTTGGGACCACTGTTCCCTCTAAGCTGTGCGCTTGTGCGCGCGCACACACCTCGCCGAGCGAGCGCACATACTTTACAACAGAGCGCACTGATTCCGATAGAAAACAACACAGATGTCTTAAAATTTAAAAGTTGTTCTGTATTTACGGTTTTCACAAGTTCTACAATATTTTCTAGTGCAATCAATGTGGTGTACATACTGTATTCTGATGTGTAGTCAAATTTTAAAGTATATAACTCCGAGTGTCATTATGTGGCGCACAAAAATTTAATCTTCCTTCAAAAGCTGCACAGCTGATATTTTATGCGCACACAGCCTACAGAAAATTAGAGGGAACATTGTTTGGGACTCCAGAGCTGATGCTGCAAGAAGGCTTTGCCGGGCAGGGGGGGCCCCGCGGCGGGACGCTTGATTCTGCCGCTGCCATGGCAGTAGCGACAGCAGCAGCCGGTTTGCTTTTTTTTTAAAATCTATTTGGGCTTATGTAGAATGTTTTTTGCGCGGGGCCCTGTGCAAAAAACATTCTTGCTCAATGGACGGTCTGGCCCTGCTTCCAATCACACTTTGCCAAGAAAACAAAGTCAGGATTGACTCGACAGCACATAACAGGCATAACCTGCCATTGCCTTCTCTCAGAATTCCCATGTTGTGCGCTTTCTACTTTTAGAACTTCTTCTTCAGGAGCAGTGTTTCCAAATGAGTTAGTTTTGCACATATTATGACATAATGAACTTCATGCCTAAGCCAGAGTAAGTGGAGTATGATCTCAGTCTCTCAAATTTACTTGTTTATGCCATAGTACTTTCATTTTGCGAAAGAGAGCTTCCTTCTGGACTTCATAGGTTGTAACATGTGTAGGCAACTTATAAAGGTATGCTCATAAATTGCTTTTAACCAGGTATGTGACTCCTAATATGAAAAAATATTTCTGTATTTTTCAGCCACATTTTCTTGGTCTCTGAGTGTATTTCTTGGTAGTTGAGGATTTTCTCCCTTGCCACATGATTCACAGAATAATCACTTGGAACCGACACTGCTGTTATTATTTATTTATTTATTTGTTACATTTTCTATACCGCCCCTTCCAGAGATCAGGAGCGTTTTACAAGGAACTCAACAACAATTTACATGGAACAGGAAACAATTTTTGAACAGGATAATGCTGTTCTGATGGAGTACTCGCTTACCACTATGTCTAGTTTCCTTACATTCTGCTTTTTATTGATTGGAATGGGACTGTCCCAGATAATCGAAGCATTTTTATTTTCCATAATTCTCTTTGGGTCATAATCTCAGTGCTTTTCTGGTACAGTGATCTTATATTGTTTACAAAATTTCCAATAGATGAGACATACCATCTTATTGTGCCTTTCTGTATAAAAATGTTCTGTCATCAACTTTGTAGCCAATTGCAAGATTAGTTTCCAGCTCTCACTTACAGAATGTACATTGTCTGTTTTACCAGTTTTTTTCTGTGCATGCTGTGAATCATCTATTCTGAAATCTACTGCCCTGGGCTGCAATTAGTCTCTCATCCTTAGATTTCATTTCACTTCTCCTAAACCATTCATTTGTCCAGGTTTGATCTATGTATGATTCCTGGCAGGGCCGGATTTAGCTAGAGTGAGGCCCTACGCCAAGAAAAATTGTGGGCCCCCCCCCCCATGTCCCCGTGCAGTTCTGGGCCCCCCTGTGCAGTCCTGGGCCCCCCCGTGCCTCCGTGCAGTCCTGGGCCCGCCCCCGTGCAGTCCTGGGCCCGCCCCCGTGCAGTCCTGGGCCCCCCCCCGTGCCCCCGTGCAGTCCTGGCCCGCCCCGTGCAGTCCTGGGCCCCCCCATGCAGTCCTGGCCCCCCGGACAGCATCGCGGCTGTCTGAGGGGCTTCAGAGGGAGCCGGGGAAGCCCGCGCGAGGCCCCGGCTCCCTCTGTACAGCCGCCAGCGTGAAGAGCCTTTTCCTTCACGCTGGCGGCTGTTTCTGTGAAGCCGGGAATGCTGGGAAAGGTTAAAGGGCAACCTTTAACCTTTCCCAGCATTCGCGGCTTCACAGAAACAGCTGCCAGCGTGAAGGAAAAGGCTCTTCACGCTGGCGGCTGTACAGAGGGAGCCGGGGCCTCGCGCGGGCTTCCCCGGCTCCCTCTAAAGCCCTCCGGTGGGCCCAGGGGCAGCCCAAGGGGGGTGCGGGGCCATGTGCGGAGACTCGGTGCGGGGCCTCATTTGCATAAGGTGTCTCATTTGCATAAATATTTGCATAATGTTACCATACACCAGAGCTACTCAATTCCAGTCCTGGTGGTCCACAATCCTGCAGGTTTTCGGGATATCCCTAATAAATATGCATGAGATATATATGCATTGGAGGTATCCTGCCAACCTGACTGGTTTGTGGCCCTCCAGGGCTGGATTTGGAGACCCCTGCTTTACATCTCTGTCATTTAAGATTGTGAGTGAACAAGGTACAGATATCCTAGACATCAAAAGGGTAGATAGAATGTGTCACATTCCTCCTCGATTCTCACCACCACCAAAAAGTTGTCTAATAGATAATATTTTGGTGGTGGTGAGAAGCAAGGAGGAATGTGACAAATGCTATCTAACTTTTTTGATGTCTTGGACATCTGCACCTTGCCCACTCACAATCGTAAATGACAGAGATGTAAGGCAGGGGTCTCCAAATCCAGCCCTGGAGGGCCACAAACCAGTCAGGTTGGCAGGATATCTCCAATGCATATATATCTCATGCATATTTATTAGGGATATCCTGAAAACCTGCAGGATTGTGGACCACCAGGACTGGAATTGAGTAGCTCTGCCATACACTAACTTTTAGTAAACATGCCTCTTAATGAGTATATGGATAAAGAAAGACTAAAAGGTTTCTACATTACTATAATCCAGTACCAACCGCCAGGCACATTAGGAACTACTACAAACACTGCCCATTTAGAACCCATAGCAAACCCGCCATATCCTAACAGCACTACCAGGACTCACAAAGCACCATACCCTAACTATCAAAAGGCAACACTGCAAATATTAAACCAATACATTTCAGAGAACAACAATACATGACCTACTGGGGAAAGAACAAGTGGCAATGTCAAATAGGAATTATATAAACAGAATACCTCAGCTCAGTTACACATGCACAACATAGACCATCACCAAACAAGGAATCACAATTTAGAAACAGGAAGACAATAATTAAACTGGGAACCCCAAAAGCCAAACTTGGAATATACAACAACACTGTAGAAATAAAACTATAAATTAATTTCCTCTTGTACTAAACAAAGCGCAAAAATTAATGATGCACATTTCCCAGAGCTGACATATTCCAGTTAATAAATTCAAAATAAAGAGATATTTTTCTACCTTTTGTGCATTTTTTTTCAGTTGCAATTGTTCCAGCCACTTTCTTCTGGTTTCTTCGTGTCTTCTGCTAACTCTCCATCTGCTGTCCATTTGTCCTTTCTTCTGTCTTCTTGGGTTTTTTTTTTTCCATTCTGTCGCTACATCTGCTTTAACATACTAATCTTTCTCCTTTTGGTCTTTCCGCAGTCCTATTTCATCTACTCCAAATTTACCCCTCCATCCTCAATCCCCACTTACTCTCCCAATACCGGCCAATTGTAGATTTTTTATCCCTCCCACACAAAATATTTTTCCCCTCTCCATTTTACTCTCCCAGCACCATCCCATTCTAATCCTCCCCCAACACCAGCTCCCTTCTAGTTCCAGCCTCACCCAGCATCCATTCCCTTCTAGTCCCTGCATCAGCCCATTTCCAGTCCTAGCCCCCCATTAGCCCATTTCCAGTCCTAGCCCCTCCCATCAACCCAATACCAGTCCTAGCCCCCCCATCAACCCACTTCCAGTCCTAACCCCCCATCACCCCATTTTCAGTTTAAGCCCCCCCTATAACCCATTACCAGTCCTAACCCCCCATCAGCCCACTTCCAGTCCTAACCCCCCATCAGCCCACTTCCAGTCCTAACCCCCATCAACCCATTTCCAGTCAGCCCCCCATAGCCCATTGCCAGTCCTAACCCCCCCCCCCCCATCAGCCCACAGTCCATTACCAGTCCTAACCCCATCAGCCCACCTGAAGTCCTAACCCCTCCCCATCAGCCCATTTCCTGTCCTAGCCCCCCCATAGTCCATTATCAGTCCTAACCCCCCATAGCCCACTATCAGACAGCCCCCATCAGCCAACAGCCCATTACCAGTCTTAACCCCCCCATAGCCCATTGGGAGTCCTAACCCCCCCATCAGCCCACAGTCCATTACCAGTCCTAACCCCATCAGCCCACCTCAAGTCCTAACCCCTTCCCATCAGCCCATTTCCTGTCCTAGCCCCCCATAGCCCATTACCAGTCCTAACTCCCGCAGCCCACCTTCAGTCTTAATCCCCAACCCATTACCAGTCCTAGCCCCCCATTGCCCAGTCCCCGTCCTAATCCAACCTGCCAATTTCCTTTCCTAATCCCTCTCAACCTAATTTTTGTTTAAGCCGCCCCCCATAGCCCATTACCAGTCCTAAGCCCCCATCAACCCACTTCCAGTCCTAGTCCCATCAGCCCATATAGACGTAGCTCCCCCATAGCCCATAGCCCCCCCCATAGCCCATCACCACTCCTAACCCCCCCATAGCCCATTACCAGTCCTAACCCCCCCAACAGCCCACAGCCATTACCACTCCTAACCCCCCCCAGCCCATCACCAGTCCTAACCCCCCAACAGCCCACAGCCATTACCACTCCTAACCCCCCCCAGCCCATCACCCGTCATAACCCCCAACCAGCACACAGTCATTAACTCCCCTAACCCCCCCAGCCCATCACCACTCCTAACCCCCCCAACAGCCCACAGCCATTACCACTCCTACCCCCCCCAGCCCATCACCAGTCCTAACCCCCCAACAGCCCACAGCCATTACCACTCCTAACCCCCCAGCCCATCACCAGTCCTAACCCCCCCAGCCCAACGAATTTTTTTTACAAAAAGAGCTGTCGCTGCCTCTGCCGGGGCCGGGGCCGCCGCGGCAGAATCGAGTGTGCCGCGGGGCCCCCCCTGCCCAGCAGAGCCTGCCCTCCCCGGTATCACCTCTCTGAGCTGCCTCCCTCCAGTCACACGCGCCGGCTTTCAGAGCGCGAGGGAAGAGTTTTTCCCTCGCTGCTCTGTTTAAGCCCGCGGGGGCTGATGGGACTTCCCATCAGCCCCCGCGGGCTTAACAGAGCAGCGAGGGAGAAACTCACCTCGCGCTCTGAAAGCCGGCGCGTGTGACTGGAGGGAGGCAGCTGAGACTCGAGAGGTGATACCGGGGAGGGCAGGCCAGGCTCTGCTGGGCAGGGGGGGCCCCGCGGCACACTCGATTCTGCCGCGGCGGCCCCGGCCCCGGCAGAGGCAGCGACAGCTTTTTTTTTTGTTGTTTTAATTTTAATGATGGATCAGAATGTTTTTTGCGCGGGGCCCCCTGAAACGCGGGGCCCTGTGCAAAAAACATTCCCGGTGGGCCCTTGCCAGCTGTGGGCCCTACGCCACGGCGTACGTGGCGTATAGGCAAATCCGGCCCTGATTCCTGGAGTAGCATTTTGTATTTCCCACTGTGTGTTCATTTGCCACTTGTCTTCCTTTGTCTTCTGATCTAATTCTGTGAAGGATTTTTCTCTTGTTTCCCAAATTCTGTTGCTTCTTTCCCTATGTGTACTGGTGGATTCTCATTCCTTCTATTCATCAGAATGCTTGTCCAAGATTAAAGATGGAAAATGGATCTTGAACATTTACTTTCATATTTCAGCACTTCTTGTGCATTCGGATCTGTTGATGCAGTTACGTAAGCCTGAGGCCTATGATGGTAGCTCTCTCTCTATATAATCTATTTCTATGAGGCCCGTTCCTCCTTTTACTTGAGGAATATACAGTCTCAGCATACACTGATTCTTATAAATGACCTCTTTGGCATGGAAGTTCTTGCTTGTAGGCCACCTTAGCTCGCCTGCCATTGTCATCCCAGGTTGTAATGGCCTGTGGCATGGGACCCTCTCTTGGGGTCTTGCTACTGGGCGGTTTGTGTGCAGCCCTCCAGGACATCTATGGACTCCTCATCTCCTGTAAGTAGGATATGAAATACTATCACCTACCATGTTAAAGCTGTCTACTCATCCCATGTCATGTCAGTGGTGCATGCCCTTTCCACACATACATATACTATCTGTTACAGTGTTGCACAATGTGTGACAATGGATGGCACTCTGAGTAGAGACAGTGGCCCTATTTCATCTGTCTTGGCGAAGGTGAGCTGCAGCATATAAGTGAGAGGGACAAGGCTATGTGATATGGATTGGATCCAATTGCTGCACCCTCCAGTGCCACACATTCTGCATGTCTATAACAAGCCATGTTTTCAATACTGCACATTGTGAACAGGTGTTGGTGGGAGTCAGTATCTGGAGGTGTCACCTGCAATACATCCCATCACCACATCCAAAGTGAGGAACACAAACCAAACGCCCACATGCCCAAAGATATGTTCTGGCCCCAACCCTAGGCAAATATAGCAATTTGCACAATAATTAATATGTTTCAAAATGGCATTGGGGAAAGAGTGTGGCAATAAGCCTGGTGCTGTGCTAGGAGACAAGCCCAAAGAGCTTGGGCTGAGGTGAATCCTACTTACATATCTCCTTAGCAGAAGATCTTGGAGGTGGCCTAGGTTCCCTAGGAGGTCTCTTTAAAGTGTTTTCACAGACCGTTAGTGGTAGTAGGATGGATTGGTGGTGAGGGTACTAGAGCATCAGGCTGCAATTGTAGCAAGTCTACCTCAGGGAGTGGGGACAGCCAAAGTGAATTCCTGTAATATACTATTGGTGACAGGAAAAAGATTTAGGCATCATTGTGGATAACATGTTAAAACCCTCGGCCCAGTGTGCAGCGGCGGCCAAGAGATCAAACAGAATGCTAGGTATCATAAGGAAAGGAATGGAGAATAAAACAAAAGATATTATAATGCCTCTATATCGTTCCATGGTGAGACCGCACCTTGAATATTGTGTGCAATTCTGGTCGCCCTATCTTAAAAAGGATATAGCGTTATTAGAAAAGGTTCAGAGAAGAGCCACCAAAATGGTAAAGGGGATGGAAGGATACTCCTATGAAGAAAGGCTAAAAGGGTTAGGGCTCTTTAACCTGGAAAAGAGATGGCTGAAGCTACAGGGTAAACTTTGTAAGACTAATAAAAGAAAATATTTTTTCACTCAACGTGTAATCAAACTCTGGAATTTGTTACCGGAGGATGTAGTAAAGGCTGTTAGTGTAGCTGGGTTTAAAAAAGGTTTGGACAAGTTCCTGGAGGAAAGATCCATAAACCATTATTAAGAAGGGGCCCAGGATATCAATGCTTGACCCAGTTACAAGCATTGTGGAACCTGTGTCTTTTGGGGAAACTGCTAGGTACATATGACCTAGATTGGCCACTATTGGAAACAGGATAACTGGGCTTGATGGACCTTGGTCTGACTCAGTATGGCATATCTTATGTTCTTATGAACTAGACTTCCCCTACTGCATGCACCTCTGTCAGTGCATCAGTCACATATTCCCTAAATGGTTACCCCACATGAGTATGGGTGATAGATGTTGACATCCCCAAACGTAGCACCTAGGTGGAGGGAATTAGCAACATGAGCTGGCAAGGAGGACAGGTGTGGAAGGTGTGCAACAGATACGTACTCTGCACATGGGAGGCTCTTAATGAATCCATGTTTTCCACCCTCCTCACAGTCTCCTCATCAGTTGTTTGGAGCACCTATTGTTCCAGGTCGATTAGGGTCTGCGGCTGGCCATCTGGTCCTTTGTACTGGGCTCTGGCTTTGGTCTTCCTGTTGAACTCCCTTCACTTCCATTTTAGGTTCTTGGTTATGGTGGAAAATGGCATTCAGTCTCTGACAGATGCCCAGCTAGTTTCTGTTTTTGGTAGGCACTCACACAGACCCCCACATGGCCTAGAAGCACAGACGTTCCATCACATCCTGGCAAAGATTGTCCTTTTTTGGTGAACAGCCTTTGCTTTGGAGCCATGACTATGCCTGAGAGAGCCCTGATCACAGTGTTTCTAGAATGAGGACATGTATACCTATCCTTCTATTATAAAACCATGAATATGGGCATCACCCACATATCCCTAATCTGTACATGTCCTGTTCTGAAATGGGCTGCAGGTGGACATATGTACGGGATATAAATGTGCCTGATAACCATTTTAGAAAAGGGGGGGCAGTCATGTAAGAAAGCTGCACATGTTGCAATACTAAATAGCCAGCTCAGAGACAGCAGGTGGGGTGATACCTCCAACACTTAATCTGCTTCCAAGCCAGCTAAGGGATATCTGTGCATTGCACAGGCCCTTGCAAGGGATCACATGGGTGTACTGTGTTTGCCAGTGTCTGGTAGATCAGTAAATGCTGTCACATGAGCTTTCCCCCTTTCAATGTGGCTGGGTTTTGAGGATGGAGGGTCTGAGATGGTTGATGAGACTTCTCAGTGTGGTGTAATGCTAGCTGCTAAGAATGTTCCCTTTGCTTCACCTGCTAGTAGCATCCAGAAACACTGAAGAAAGGAACACCAGGGAGGGGTGGGAGGGGGGTGGGGGTCAAGGTTTATATGTGTGTTTACCCATTGTAGATATGTGCTCTGCAGCGCCCCCATGGCCTCTTTTAAGCTGTAAATAGGGACTGCAGGCCTGATACCTGCTGTAGGTGTCTAGTACTTGCCATGTCTGATGTGCACATATGACATTCATTGCAATGTGAACCTTTCTATGTCTGTAGTATGTGTCCACTGTGTACAGACCTTCAATAAAGATAGATCTTTCATTGGGTACCTATTTCTTGCCTCACTTCTACATGTGTGTATTTGCAGTGCCTGGTACATTGCCATGCTCCCAACCTGATGTGTTGGTGCTTTCCTCTGGGCACACTGGCTTTGCAATGTGGGTGCATGTGCTGTGGCACAATGCAGGGTGGATGGATGTGTAGCCATTGGCAGGATGGATGTAATGACACCTGTGTAGTCATTGGGGCCCCTGATCCAGACTACCACAAGAGCCTTTTCATGGTCTGTACTGTGGGCAGATGCAGTGCACAGGTGTACATCTCCAAACATTCTGTAGATGCTGGCATGGATGTAGGTGAGCCCCCATTAGACATGTGCCTGCTTATCTGTGCCATGTCCCTCTGGCCACTCGTTCCATGCACAGGGCCTAAGAGGCAGAGACAGAGCTCCAGAGTCTCAATGCGTGGATGAGACAGTTGTACAAGGAAGAGGATTTTGTATTTGTTAGGAACTGGGTAACATTCTAGGGAAAGGGGCAGTTTTTCCGAAAGAGTGGGCTCCACCTTAACAGGGTGATACCAGGCTGCTGGCATTAATCTTTAAATAGGAGATAAAGCAGCTTTTAAACTAGAAAATGGGGGAAAACTGACAATCACACAAGAGTGCATGTTTTGAAATTGATGTATCTTTGAAGGATACTAGAAAAATAGGGAAGTTGGGCATCCTGATAGAGAGGTTCCAATAAAGGTAAAAGTAACCCAGGGGCCTTTAAGTAAAAAAAAAAAAGATTCCAAATTACCCCTATTATCCAATAGCCAGACCGTTAATTTGAACAAAAAAAACCCCTTTGAATTGCCCATATGCAGATTCTAGAAGTCTGAAAAATAAGATGGAGAGGGGGCAGTGAATGAAAGTTTAGATATAATTGGCTGGAAAGAAATCTGTACTAGTAAGTATTTACTTTTGGGAAATTCTCTAAATCTTGGGGACAAGGGAATTCTTTGGGTTAGAGCTGATAAATATGAGGTGTGACAAAAAAGAAACAAGACTGTCCCATAAATGTTACAAAATCTACAGAGAAATTACACATTGTCCCCTTCAAAGTAATCCCCTCCAGAGTTAAAGCACTTCTGCATTCGCTTCTGCAACATACAGAAGCACTTGGTAAAGTCCTCCTCTTTGAGGTCCCTCAGCTCCCTCGTCACAGTGGCCTTGATCTCTTCTACAGAGAGAAAATGCATTCCTTTGAGCACAGTCTTCAGCCTGGGGAAGAGCCAGAAATTGCACAGTGCGAGATCTGGGGAATAAGGGTGGTCGAGAGCTGTGATCAGTTTGTTGGTCAAGAACTGCCTCACACTGAGCACATTGTGTGTGGGCGCATTTTCGTGGTGGAGCAGCCATGACTTGTGTCTCCACAGAGCCTGCCTGCTGTGCCAAACCCAGTCATGGAGGCAATTGAGAACCTGCTGGTAGAAGGGCTGGTTGACTGTCTGACCCTCAGGCACAAACTCATGATGGACCACTCCCTTCTGGTCAAAGAATGTGATCAGCATGACCTTGAGATGTGCACCTTCTTTGGTCTGGGTGACAGTCGAGTTTTCCACTGCAGGCTCTGTCTCTTGCTTTCAGGGTCGTACTTGAAGACCCAGTCTCTTCTCCTGTGATGACTCAGCCAACGAACTCTGGATCTTCTCCAATCTTCTCTAGCAAGTCTTGACAAACATTGACCCGGTGCTCCTTCTTGTCGTCTGATAAAAGCTTGGGCATTATCTTGGCGCACACCTTCCGCATCCCCAGCTCCTGCACCAAGATGGTCCACACTGACTCCCTGTTCAGGCTGAGCTCCTCCGCTATCATCCACACCATCAATCTGCGATCACTCCACACCAGCTGGTTCACTCTGTCAATGTTCTCAGCCGTCTTTGTCGTGGAAGACCGTCCTGACTTGGGGTCATGCTCTACCTCCTCGCGGCCATCTTGAAGACTCGCGGCCTTGCCATTGCATCTTCTCCATAAGCCTTTTGGAGAAGTTGGAGACACTCAGTTGGGTCCTTCTCCAACTTAACCAGAAATTTCAAGTTGATTCTTTGCTCCATATTTCTGCCACCTCCAGTTGCGTGATAAAGCGATGGAGCAGTGTGCTACAAAAAAACCTGAAAAAGAAAAAGAGTGAGAGAGATCAAAAATATTATAGCAGAATAGTGGTGAGATGTTGCACAACACAGTGACATAAGCAGTTAGCCAACTGGAATTGAGTCATGGGCGTGACTGCCACAGTCTTGTTTCTTTTTTGTCACACCTCGTATGTGTATTTTAGAATCCAGCGTATTTATTAACTCAGTCAGGGCTTAGCAGCACTAGAGAGCTTTAAATTTAAATTTAAACTCTGTCAGGACTTAGTATAGAAGGGATACATATTCTTTGAGTAGAAAGAAATAAATTGTTTCTAGAGAGCTTTCATTTAAATTTAAACTCAGTCGGGGCTTAGCAGCACCAGAGAGCTTTTAATTTAAATTTAAACTCAGTCAGGGCTTAGCATAGAAGGAAGAATAGGGTAAATATTCTTTGAGTAGAAAGAAAGAAATTGTTTCTAGAGACCCTTACAAAGAGGCCTTCCAGTTAGGAGGCAAGAGACCTGTAAAATTGTTTTAAATAGGTGTTAAAGCCAAGTGACAGATCAAAGGGGCAATTTGAAAGGCTTCCTCTGTCAAACCAAGGACTGTGTGAATCACCTAGGAAATTGTTAAGAGATTACCTTAGAAGCACAGGTAAGGGCAAGCCAGGTTTTACTAGGTGTTCTTTCCCTCCCACCCCTCCAGGCATAATCTTAGCTTTATAGGTTCATAAACCAATTAAATGGGAAGAAGTAGTCAAATTCACTTTCAGGTTCAGCTGGTTATCCTCACCAGGAAATAGATTGAGGCCCTGAAATTAATTGATTTTGAGTTGAAGAAAGTCCTTTAAACTTATTAGGTATAGTTATATCAGTACAAGTATTCCTAGCAACTTTAAGTAATTAACTTAAATAGCTAAACAGAGCTTAAAACTTCTTTTCTATTTTAATTATTGTTCACCGCATAGGCTACTATGCAATGTTGCGGTATATCAGATAAAATATAACCATAACCATAAGATGCAGACAGCAGTCTAGTAGCAAGATGGGGACTATCCAGTCTTTTGCACTGAGTGTCACATGTACGATTTTCTCCCAGTTGGTAAGGGGTTTTATGTGTGCACTAGGTGCAAGGAGCTCTTTGCCCTCAGGGAATGAGTCCGATCTCTGGAGACTGGAGTAGCAGACTTGGACGACTTAAGGAAGACAGAGAGGTATATAGATGAGATCTACAGGGACGTAATACTGAAGTCCTGCCTTCAGCCTGTCATAGATTGCAGACCTATTAGTAATCTGTGAACTATCATTAAAATCATCTGTAGTACCTGACGATTGGAGAATGGCCAGTGTAACGCCAATTTTTAAAAAGGATTCAAGGGGTGAACCAGGAAACTACAGACTGGTGAACCTGATGTCAGTACTGGGCAAAATGCTAGAAACCAATATAAAGAAAAAAATTACAGAACATGTAGAGAGTCATGGCTTAGTGAAAGAAAGCCAACATGGATTTAGCCAAGGAAAGTCTTGTCTTACTAATCTGTTATATTTTTTTGAAGGTGTGAATAAACAGGTAGACTAGAAATGAGTCGGTTGATATAGTGTATCTGTATTTTCAGAAAACCTTTGACAGGGTCCCTCATGAGAGACTCTTGGCGAAATTAAAAAGTCATGGGATTGGAGACAGTGTACTATTGTGCACCAGGAACTGGTTAAAAGATAGAATGCAGAGTTTAGGGCTAAATGGCCAATTTTCTCAATGGAGAAAGGTGAATAGCAGAGTATCCCTGGGATCTGTACTGGGCCCACTGCTTTTTAGCATATTCATAAATGACGTGGAAATAGGAATAACGAGTGAGGTATCAAATTAGCAGATGACACAAAATTATCAAAGTTGTTAAAACACAAGAGGATTGTGAAAAATTGCAAGAGGACCTTGATAAATTGGAAGACTGGGTGTCCACATGGCAATGATAGGGTAGGTCACTTAGGTGGAAGGATGGTGCTATATGTTAGAGGGCATGAAGTCAAACAGAATAAAGGTTTGCAGGAAATAAAATACACTGTCAAATCTTTATGGATAGAAATTCCATTTAAAAAGGGGAAAGGAATGGCAGTGGGTTTGTACTATTGCCCGCCAGGCCAGAATGAACAGATGATTCTCCAGGACCAAGCAGGAAGTCAGTCCTCACTTATGGGTGACATCGGCGCCGATGGAGCCCCCGTGCGGAACATTTCCCCAGCTTTCTAAGAAAGCCTTTGGGAATACTGCACGCATGCGCGGTCCCCTTCCCGCCTAAAGGTGCCATCTTGCTCAGTCTCTCTTTTTCCGTGGAGCCCATCGGACGTCTGTCCTAGTTCACCCAGAAAAGTTGACGTTTTTTCGAAGATTTCTTCATTTTTTTTCTCCGAGTTCGACGCCGGTTCCCCTTCCCACCAGGTTCGGTACACCGGTATCGAGCCCGTTTTTCTTTTTTCGGTTTTTGCCCTTCATGGCTGGCGTTCGCACCCTTTTTTCTGTTTTTCCCTGGAAGTCCGGTCTTTTGACCACGCGGGGGCCCTTTTTTCCCCGATGGCTTCCAGTGGTTTCAAGAAGTGTGATCGGTGCAAGAAACTAATGTCCCTCACCGACACACACGACTGCTGCCTTCGGTGCCTCGGCTCAGATCATGATCCCATGATCTGTGGCTCGTGTGGCAAAATGTCCAGCAAGGCACTTCGAAGCTGTCAGCACCAGAAGGAAAGGATTTTTTCGGATTCTGCCTCCGGCTGGGCCCGGACCTCGTCTGAGGCCTCGACGTCTCGGGAATCTGATCCCGAGCATCGCCGGGGTTCCTCGGACAGGGAGTCCCCTGACCGGGAACGCAAGAGGAAGAAACGTCTCGTGAGGGCGGCGTCGGAAGAGGTCCCTGGTTCCTCGAGGGCCAGGTCTAAGACCCCCGACCGCTGTCCCGGGCCTTTGGAGCAGGAGAAGCCATCCAAACTACCTCGTGTAGAGCCGGAGACCGTTGAACACGTAAGTCCTGTAGTCCTCGTGGACTCTCCTCCGAGGGAGCCGACGTCGGGCCTGGTGCCGCCGGGGCCCGAGTCGGTGGCTGCTGAGTCTCCTGAGCTTGGACTCAGGCTGACAGCCTTGGAGAGCAGATTGTCTGCCTTCATGGAGCAGCAGCGGGTACTGATGGCCAGCCTCGCTGGTGCATCTGCCCCGACCACCGGGACATCAACGTCGAAGTCAACCCCGGAGACCGAACTGATACTCGAGACCATGAAGGCTCGAAGTTGTCCTCGGTCAAGGTCTCCCTCGACCTCCCGCTCGGAACCGAGGGCGTCGACGCCGGTGCCTTCGGCGTCGGGGCGGGTGCCACCGAGACCCGTGCGGTCAGAGCCCCTCAACTCCTCTTCGGATGAGTCAGCATGGGAGACGGAGGACGAGGAGTCCCCTGACACCTTCCGGACTCGGTGCGTCCCTTCGGACTCACCGCAGTCCGAGCCCCAGAGTAGGTCCCCTCCGGAGGACACCTGGTTCTCGGAGTTCGTGCGGGACATGGCCAAGGCCTTGGCGATTCCCGCAGACCCCTAGGAGGAGCCTCGAGCCGAAGAGCTTGAGGCCCTCCAGTATGACTCTCCTCCGAAGGAGGTCTTTACTTTGCCGGTTCCTCCGATGCTGGAATGGCTCCTCTTCCGAATGTGGGAGGCACTGGCCTCGGCGCCAGTCTTGAGCAAGCGAGTCGATTCCATTTATCAACTCCGTAAGAGCCCTGGCTTCCAAAAGGCGCAGCTGCCGCACCATTCCATGGTGGTGGAATTGGCCATGCATCGTCTGAAGAGCCAGAAGATGCACTCTGCGTTGCCCCCCGGCAGGGAGGCCCGGAACCTGGATGCTTTCGTCAGAAAGTGCTTCCAGGGCTCGATGTTTGCTTGCCGTGTCCAGTCATACCAGCTGTACATGGGTATGTACCTGTGAGACCTGGCAAAGGAGCTTGCCGGGTTCTGTGCTGGCCTCTCCGGGGAACCTTTGCAGAGGTTCAAGTCTTTGTCTTCAGGAATCCAGGACTGTTCCAAGTTCATGTCCCGAGCGGCCTACGATGGCTTCGAGGCTTCGGCTCGGGTGGCGGCAGCTGGCATCGGGGCCTGACGCCAGGCATGGCTGCAGTCATCGGACCTTGAGCCTTGGGTGCAGGACAAGTTGGTCGATGTCCCTTGCCGGGGTGAAAACCTTTTTGGGAAGCCCATGGCCGAGAAGGCGGCTAAGCTCGAGACCAAGCACCTTACTAGGACAAGGCTGTCCAGAAAGACTTCTGCCCCTTCTCACAAAAAGAAGGGCTCAGGTATAAAGTCCTTCTACCCGAGAAAGGTGTCTGCCTACAAACCTTTCCCTCAGTACCAGGCCTCCCCAGCTCCCCAACAGGGGCAGCAGGCCAAGGAGCAGGGACATGTGCCATGTAGGCAGAAGACCCCCAAGCCTCCGGCTCCTGCTCCTACCCAGCAGGGAGGGGGTTTTTGACTCCCAAAGCATAGCCTCTCCACCCCTGCTGCCCCATTCCTGCACAGGAGGTCGCTTAGCCCTGTTTGCCCACAAGTGGCCACCCATTACAAGGGATGCTTGGGTATTAAGCATCATTCACCAGGGTTATATGCTTCATTTCCAACAGTTACCTCCTGTCTACTTTCCAGGGGAGCCTCTGCAGTCTCTCCTGCACACCAACCTCCTCCTCCAAGAACTCCAGGGTCTGCTTCTGGACAAGGTGGTGGAGCCTGTACCTCCTCGCCTACAGGGGCACGGGTTCTACTCCAGGTATTTTCTGGTGCCAAAGAGAACAGGGGGCCTAAGGCCTATCCTAGACCTCAGGAACCTCAACAAGTTCTTGGAGAAAGAGAAGTTCAAGATGCTTACTCTTGGAACACTTCTGCCCTACCTCCAGCAGGGAAACTGGCTATGCTCCTTAGATCTAAAGGATGCGTACACTCACATCCTCATTCATCCAGACCACAGAAAGTACCTCAGGTTCATGGTGGGAGGAAACCATTACCAGTAGAGAGTGCTGCCTTTTGGCCTGACGTCCGCACCACGGGTCTTTACAAAGTGCCTAGCTGTGGTGACGGCGGCCTACTTGAGGACTCAAGGGGTTTTTGTCTTCCCCTATCTGGGCGACTGGCTCATCAGAGGTCAGACTTACCAGAAGGCCCGGCAGGCCACCTTCAGGACTGTCATACTCCTTCAAGACCTAGGTTTTGTCATAAACTTCGCAAAGTCCACTTTGCTCCCCTCCCAGAACCTAGAGTTCATAGGAGCACGGCTGGACTCTCTGCAAGCAAGAGCTTACTTGCCCGAGGACAGAGCTCAGAGGCTCATGGAGTTGGCATCCCGGTTTCTAAGCCTGCCAAGGGTTCCTGCCAGGCTCTGTCTGCAGCTCCTAGGACACATGGCATCGACTGTACATGTGACCCCCAATGCCCGCCTCCACATGAGGCCTGCACAGTGGAGCCTCAGAACTCAGTGGAAGCAAGCCTCTGGGAACCTAGCAGACAAAGTCAGGGTGTCAAAGCCATTCCTGACTTCCCTTCAGTGGTGGCTACACCCCCCCAACTTGCTTCAGGGGGTGCCCTTTCAGGTGCCTGTCCCCACGGCGGTGTTGACAACAGATGCCTCCTTACAGGGCTGGGGTGCACACTGTCAGGAGCACTGCACTCAAGGCCTCTGGTCCCCTTGGGAAGCCACGCAACAGATCAATCTACTAGAATTGTGGGCTATTCGCTTAGCCCTCATGGCTTTTTCTCACATTCTGGCTCACCAGTCTGTTCTAGTTCAGACGGACAATCAAGTAGCCTTTGTTCTATGTGAACAAACAGGGCGGCACTGGATCCAGGCCTCTATGCCTGGAAGCACAGGCCCTTTGCTCTTTTGCCCTCAGGCACCAGATGTTGTTGAGGGCTGTTTATCTTCCGGGCCAGGCGAACTTTCTGGCAGACAGATTAAGCAGAATTTTACAGCCCCACGAGTGGCAGCTGCACCCGTTAGTGGTTCAAAAGATTTTCCTTAAATGGGGACTTCCATCCATGGATCTCTTTGCCAGTCCCTTGAATCACCAACTGCTCAGGTTTTGTTCCAGGCAGCCGCATCCACTGAAGGTAGCGGCGGATGCCTTCCTGATTTCCTGGTCCCAGGGCCTACTGTATGCATTTCCTCCCACGCCTCTGGTGGCCCAAACCTTGTTCAGGATTCTCAGGGACAAGGCCTCGGTCCTTCTGGTTGCTCCCAGGTGGCCGAGGCAGCCCTGGTTCCCACTCCTCCTTCAACTGGCAGTGGAGACACCACTGCCTCTGGGGTTCCAACCCAACCTTCTCTCTCGGGATCAGGGTTCCCTTCTGCACCCCAATCTCAAATCTCTCAATCTGATGGCCTGGAGGCTGCAAGGGTAGTCTTAGCTCCCTGGGGCCTGCCTCCAGAGGTGGAAGAGGTGGTCTTGGCCTCTAGAAAGCAATCCACCAGGAAGACATATGCCCTGAAGTGGAGGAGGTTCGCCTTGTGGTTTCAACAGCGCAAAGAAGATCCTTTTGCCTGCGCTGTGCCAGTAATGCTCCAGTACCTGCTGCACTTGTCCAATCAGGGTCTTAAGTCCAATTCTGTTTGGGTCCACCTCTCTGCTCTGGCAGCTCACCACTCATTGGTGGAGGGACACTGTTTGTCGGTTCACCCCTTGGTGTCCAGGTTTCTCAGAGGCTTGCTCTTGCTCAAGCTTCCTCTCCATCCACCTGCCCCTGAGTGGGAGTTGAATGTGGTCTTGCAGCAACTGACTCACCCACCTTTTGAGCCGATGGCTACATGTCCTCTCCGCTTCCTTTCTTGGAAGACTCTATTCCTAGTGGCCTTGACCTCGGCCAGGCGAGTGAGTGATCTTCAAGCCCTGGTCTGTGACAGACCCTACACTCGCTTCTATAGGAACAGGGTAGTCCTTCGGGCTCATCCTAAGTTCCTCCCAAAGGTTGTCTCCTCTTTCCACCTCAACCAGAAGGTGGTTCTTCCAACGTTCTTCCCTAGGCCCCATGCCAGCTGGGCTGAGACAGTCCTGCATACCCTGGACTGTAGGAGGGCCTTATCCTTCTACCTTGAGCGTACGCAGGGGCATAGGAGGACTACTCAGCTCTTTGTATCTTTTGACCCCAATAACTTGGGGGTGCCTGTCTCCAAGCGTACCTTGTCCATCTGGGTGGCTGACTGTATCACCTGGGCTTACAGGGCAGCTGACCTTCCTTTGCAGGGTCGGGTCACGGCCCACCGTGTCAGGGCAATGGCTGCCTCAGTAGCTCATCTCTGCTCTGTACCGTTGGCAGACATCTGCATGGCTGCAACTTGGTCCTCAAGCCAGACCTTTGCAGCCCATTACTGCCTGGAGAGGGAGTCCCGTAGGGACAGTGCTTTCGGTCAGGCAGTGCTCCGGAATCTCTTCGAGGTTTAGGCAACTCCTACCCTCCAGCCCTCTGGTTGGGCTACTGGTGGGTGGGGGTATGTTTTCAGGGAAATCCTTTCTCTGATGCTGAGGCTAGAGGGAGCTCATTTTTTTTTTCAGCTCTGGGTCCCCGGTAGCCTGAAGCTGGGGAGTCCCATAAGTGAGGACTGACTTCCTGCTTGGTCCTGGAGAAAGAGTAGTTACTCACCTGTAACAGGTGTTCTCCAGGAGCAGCAGGAATCAGTCCTCACAACCCTCCCTCCTCCCCTGGGAGTTGCAGTTGTACATAGTTCATTTTTACATTTTGTGTGCTGTTTTTTAGCTATGTCATTTGACTGAGCAAGATGGCACCTTTAGGTGGGAAGGGGACCGCGCATGCGTGCAGTATTCCCAAAGGCTATCTCCAGGAACAAGCAGGAATAAGTCCTCACATATGGGTACGTCGGTACCGACGGAGCCCGTGCGGGAAAGCTCCCCAGCTTCTTAGAATAGAAGCTTTTGGGACCTCCCACTGCACATGCGCACTGCCTTCCCGCCTTCCTGAACAGCTCTCCTCAGTTTCTCTTTTTCCGCGGAGCCAGCAGGTCGTGTTCCTGTCACCGCTGAAGAAATTGTTATTTTATTTGTTTCTTTAGACCGCGTACCTGCCTTCCCCATACCGATACCGGTATCGCCGGTCTTTTCTTTCTTTCTTTAAAAAATTATAATTCTTTTTTCTTATTTTTTAGCTTTTTGGTCACTTCAGAGAGGCCTCTCGGCCTACTCAATTTCTCCTCATGGAGAAGCCAGCCCCTGGATTTAAGAAGTGTACCAAATGTAATGCTGTTATTTCAGTCACAGACACCCATGAATGGTGTCTGAAATGTTTGGGGCCTGACCATTCCATACCGGACTGCCCATCTTGCTCCCACATGTCTAAACGTGGGCTGCAGAACCGGGCCAACAAATTCCATGTGCTGTTTGCTTCAGAGAATACAGCATCACAGTCATCCAGGTCTTCTTCTCCGGATGGATCTCAGGTAACCAAACCTTCTGTGGGCAAGTCCTCAAAGAGCAAATCTCCTTCAAAGCATCGAGAGGCTCTTAGCTTAGAACTTGAGGACCCTGCCCCAGCCAAACAACCCCGGCGGGAAGTCCAACTTCCAAAAACGCCAATTCAGGGGTCTCAGGTTGATATCGATGCTACGGCCTCGACAGATCACCTGTTAGCCTGCTCTGGGGTACCGGGTCACTCCGGTACCGACATCCAGGCAGCTATGGCGTCCATGGGCGATACTGTACAGTCCATGCAGCAGGCCGTCATGGCTTTCATTAAAGCTGCAACGCCATCGGTTCCGCTTTCAGCGGTTCCGGGCCCGATACCGGTATCGTCCGCCATGCCGGTATCGAGGCCGTCCACCTCTAAACGCAAGTCGGTACCGTATGGGCTTTCGCTCCATACCGGTTCCATACCCGATACGCCCGATATCGATACCGATCGGTACGCGTATCGTGCGTTAGAGGAAAGCACCGATTCCTCTGAGGATTTTCACTCCTCTGATGATTCTGCTGAGTTTTCACTCAACTTACCTGAGGAGCCCTCTTCTCCTAAAAGGAGAATGTCCCCTCCAGAGGATTTGTCCTTCCAGGACTTTGTTTTAGATATGGCTACAGCCCTTTCTATTACCACATCCTCTGAAAAGGAACCCAGATCCAAAAAACTGGATATTTTGGGATACTCAAAGGCCCCTAAGGAGGCAGTTACCCTGCCTATCCATGAAATCCTTCAAGAACAACTGATGGATTTCTGGGAAAATCCTTTGACTTTGTCTCCTTATTCCCGTAGGTTGGACACCATGTATAGGGTCCCTCCTTCTCCTGGTTTCCAAAAGACTCAATTGCCCCACCACTCTATTGTGGTGAAGTCTGCAATGAAGAAGATTAGGAGTACCAAAAGGCACTCTTCCACCCCTCCAGGACGGGAATGTAAGACTTTGGACTCTTTTGGTAGGAAAATTTTCCAGGCTAGTATGCTTATAGCCAGGATTAATTCCTACAGTCTCTATATGGGCATGTTCCTGGAGGAACTTGCCAAAAAGGTGCGGCATTTTGCCCCCTTTATCCCTGAGGATAAAAAGCAGGGATTCCTTTCCCTAGTGAAACAACTCTTAGAGGTTTCTAAGTTCTCTAATAGGGCAGCATATGATTCCTTTGAGGGAGCCAGTAGGGCTTCGGGCATTGCTATTGCAGCCCGACGTCTTGCTTGGCTCCAGGCCTCTGATCTGGAACCTTGGGTTCTAGATGGCTTACGGAATCTGCCCTGTACAGGTGAGAACTTATTTGGGGAAGAGTGGCAAATCAAAGCCACCCAGATGGATGCTGAAAATGCCACCTTGGAAAGACTTTCAAAGTCCACTTCAATTCCTACTAAGAAAAAGTCTTTTAAAAGGCCTTACTATAAGAAGGCCAGAGTTGCTTCAAATACTGGCCAGCAGTCTTCTCAACCTCGCTATACTGCTAAGCGTCAGCAATCCAAACAAGCACGAGCTAAGCCTGCAGCAGCTACTGTAGCTCAGCAGGCTCCAACCCCTCAGGGGTTTTGACTTGCTCCTAGGGAACTTGCCACTTCTGGTTCTAACACAACCAGAACCTCTCACCATACCCGGAAGGTTGGTTCACTTTGCTCCCAGATGGGAACAAATCACAACAGAACAATGGACCCTCTCTATCATTCGAGAGGGTTACAAACTTCATTTCTCCAGCCTTCCTCCCCATCATATGGTGAGACCATTCAATTCTCCCCCATCTCTCCTAACCCTGTTGGATCAAGAGGTTTCCTCTCTTCTTGCCCAAGGGGCCATAGAAGAGGTTCCTCTTCCTCAACAAGGGTCCGGTTTCTACTCCCCTTATTTTCTCATTCCAAAGAAGACAGGGGGATTCAGACCAATCCTAGATCTGAGAGAATTGAACAAATTTCTCTTCAAGGAGAAATTCAAAATGCTGTCTCTCGGCATTCTCCTTCCTTACCTCCAGGGTCAGGACTGGCTTTGTTCTCTAGACCTACAGGATGCGTATACACATATACTCATCCATCCATCCCACAGAAAGTATCTTCGCTTTCTGTTTCAGGGAAAACATTTCCAATACAGAGTACTCCCCTTCGGTCTAGCCTCTGCTCCAAGAGTATTCACAAAATGCATGGCAGTCGTAGCCGCATTTCTAAGAGGCATGGGAATCTTTGTCTTCCCATATCTGGACGACTGGCTCATCCGAGCTCCAACTCAGTCACAGGCCCAGATTTCCCTGGACCACACAAGGAGCCTTTTGCAGTATCTGGGACTGGTAGTAAACCTTCCCAAGTCCCAACTCATCCCTACTCAATCTCTAGAATTCATAGGGGCCCAGTTGGACACCATCACTGCAAGGGCCTACCTTCCACATGTTCGAGGCCAGCGCCTCCTGAGTTTGGCCTCCCAAGCTCAGTCCAGCACTCACTTGACAGCCAGGGAAATGCTACGCCTACTGGGTCATATGGCCTCCACAGTGCATGTGGTGCCCTATGCTCGTCTTCATATGAGAGCAGCTCAATGGACCCTGGCCACTCAGTGGACTCAGGCGTCAGGAGCGCTCTCAGACCAAATACAAACCTCCGATCGTCTGTTTTGGTCCCTCCACTGGTGGACTTCCACCAAGAATCTGTTGTTGGGGGCTCCATTTCAACCATTGCTACCCCAAGCAACCCTCACAACAGATGCCTCCCAAACAGGGTGGGGAGCCCATCTGCAAACTCTCTCCACTCAGGGCACTTGGTCTCTGCAGGAGACCACCCTTCATATCAATCTTCTGGAACTGCGAGCAATTTACCTTGCCCTCAAGGTCTTCCACTCCCTCCTAGCCAACCTCACTGTCCTAGTTCAGACGGACAATCAGGTGGCCATGTTTTACATAAACAAACAAGGAGGGACGGGCTCTCTGTCGCTTTGCAACGAAGCTCTAAGACTATGGGCCTTCGCCAGAGAGCATCAGATTCACCTGCTAGCAGTGTATCTCCCAGGAGTTCAAAACTCTCGGGCAGACAGGCTCAGTCGAGTTCTGCTGCCACACGAATGGTCCCTACATTTGGACCAAATAAACCGAATCTTTCAGGAATGGGGGACCCGGACATAGACCTCTTTGCAAGTCCGTGGAATGCCAAACTTCCCCGGTTCTGTTCCAGAACTCCGTGTCAGGGAGCTCAGGCTACGGACGCCTTTCTCCTGAATTGGAGTCAGGCATTCCTATATGCCTTTCCACCCATTCCTTTGATTCCCAAGACTCTGTTCAAACTCCAGAGGGATCATGGAACTATGATCCTCATAGCTCCACGCTGGCCACGCCAAGTGTGGTTCCCTCTACTTCTACAGCTCTCCCAGGGATCCTACTTGGATCTGGGAGCTGCGCCAGACCTCCTGTCTCAGGAGGAGGGGACTTTGTGGCACCCAAACCCCAAATCCCTTCACCTCAGTGCTTGGTTACTGAAGGCTTAAGCCTTCAAGACTTTCATCTTTCCCAACCAGTGAAAGATATCCTTTCTGCCTCTAGGAAACCCTCTACCAGGCGTTCCTATGCTTTCAAATGGAAACGTTTTTCCATTTGGTGTGCTCAGCAGGGTCTTGACCCTCTGGCACTTCCTTTGAATTCTCTTCTTGATTACCTCCTGCATCTATCCAATGCAGGCCTCAAGACGAATTCGGTAAGAGTCCATTTAAGTGCTATTGCAGCATCCTTGAAACATATAAATGGACAACCTATCTCCTCTCATCCTCTTGTTGCAAGATTCATGAGAGGCCTGACTCTCACTAAACCTCCCATCAGACCACCCCCGGTCGCATGGGATTTGAATCTAGTGCTCGGTCAAATTATGAAGCCACCTTTTGAGCCAATGTTTTCCACCTCCTTGAAATTTCTTTCCTGGAAGGTCATCTTCCTCATTGCAGTCACTTCGGCTCGCCGCATCAGTGAGCTGCAGGCTTTAGTGGCTAATCCACCTTACACAAGATTTCATCATGATAAGGTGGTCCTTAGGACGAATCCCCACTTTATGCCTAAAGTGGTCTCGCCTTTTCATCTTAATCAAGAGGTATATCTACCTGTCTTTTTTCCAGCTCCTCATGCATCCAATGCAGAGAGGAACCTTCATACTCTGGATTGTAAAAGAGCTCTCGCTTTTTACCTTAATAGGACTCAGCCACATCGAAAGTCTTCTCAACTTTTTGTGGCCTTTGATCCTTCCCATTTGGGACTTCCAGTCTCCAAGCGTACACTTTCCAATTGGATTGCTCAGTGTATTTCTTTTGCTTACCAAAGCAAAAAACATTTCTCTGGAAGGCCATGTCACTGCTCACAATGTGAGGGCCATGGCAACTTCTATGGCTCATCTGCACTCTGTTTCCATAGATCAGATCTGTCGAGCCGCTACCTGGGCCTCGGTTCATACCTTCACAGCCCATTACTGTTTGGACAAGGACTCCCGCCGGGATGCCTTGTTTGGCCAGGCTGTCCTCAAGCACCTGTTCCATTCCTAAACAACTCCTGCCCACCTTCCCGGAATGGATGCCTGAGATCCATACGAAGATGGCGAACCTTTACAGGGGATCCCATGCATCTAAGCTAGGGAGTCCCCATATGTGAGGACTTATTCCTGCTTGTTCCTGGAGATAGCACAGTTACTTACCTGTAACAGGTGATCTCTGGGAACAGCAGGAATTAGTCCTCACAACCCACCCACCTCCCCTAGGAGTTGTATCTTTTATCTATCTATCTTCCTGTCCTCTCTCTGTTGACTCAGCTATAAACTCGAAACTGAGGAGAGCTGTTCAGGAAGGCGGGAAGGCAGTGCGCATGTGCAGTGGGAGGTCCCAAAAGCTTCTATTCTAAGAAGCTGGGGAGCTTTCCCGCACGGGCTCCGTCGGTACCGACGTACCCATATGTGAGGACCAATTCCTGCTGTTCCCAGAGATCACCTGTTACAGGTAAGTAACTGTGCTTTCTTAGAAAGCTGGGGAAATGCTCCGCACAGGGGCTCCATCGGCACCGATGTCACCCATAAGTGAGGACTGATTCCTGCTGCTCCTGGAGAACACCTGTTATAGGTGAGTAACTACTCTTTAAATGCTAAAAAAAATTAAGGAAGCTTGAAAAGTTTACAACACTGTAATAATGGGAGATTTCAGTTACCCCAGTATTGACTGGGGCAGTCTGAGAGATAGATGAAATAAATAGCTGCTTCATGGAGCAGCTGGTTCAGGAACAGATTTGAGGGGAAGCTATTTTAGATCTAGTTCTTGGTGAAATGCTGTATCTAGTGCTAGAGGTAACGGTGTTGAGGCCACTTGGCAGTAGCAATCATAACATGATCACATTTGATTTAATAAATGGCAGGAGGATAAGAAGAAAATCCACTATGCTAGCATTTAACTTTCAAAAAGGAGACTAGGGAAAAATGGTTTAGAGAAAACGAAAAGGAGTAACTGCAAAGGTGAAGAATCTACATCAGGCCTGGGTGTTGTTTAAATATACTGTCTAGGAAACCCAGACCAGATATATTCCACGCTTTATGAAAGGTGGAAGGAAGGCCAAATGACAGCCAGCATGGTTTAAAGATGAAGTCAAAGAGGCTGTTATAGCTAAGAGAAAATCCTTCAGAAAATGGAAAAAAAGCCAAATGATGACAGCAGGAAACATAAGTACTGGCAAGTTAAATGCAAGCCATTGATAATGCAGGCAAAGAGAGAATTTGAAAAGAAGCTTGCCCTGGAAGCAAAAGCGCATAATAAAAAACTTTCAAGTACATTAATAGATGAACACCACTGAGAGAGCCAGTTGAACCATTAGACAGAGGGGTAAAAGGGGCACTAAGAGAGGACAAGGCCATAGTGGAGAGTCCGAATGAATTCTTTGCTTCAGTCTTTACTGAAGAAGATGTAGGAAACTTACCAATACCAGAAATGATATTCTAAGGTGATGTATCAGAGGAATTGAAACAAATCTCAATAAAATGGAAAGATGTATTACAGTTATTTGATAAAATAAAGAGCAGCAAATCACATGTCCTACGTGGCATACATCTCAGGGAGCTCAAGGAACTGAGATATGAGATTGCGGTCCTATTCTAAGTAATCTGTGAACTCTTCTTAAAATCATTTGTAGTCTCTGAGGTTTGGAAAATAGCCACTGTAATGCCAATTTTTAAAAAGGGTTCCAGGGATAATCTGGGAAACTACTGATTGGTGAGCTTGTACCAGGCAAAATGGTAGAAGCCATTATAAAGAAAAAATTTTACAAATTACTAAACATGTGTATAATCATGGCTTAATGGCAGAAAACCAATATGAATTTAGCCAAAGAAGGTCTTGTCTCATTAATCTATTATATTTTTTCAAAGGTGTGAATAAACAGTTAAAGGTGAGCCTGTTGATATAATGTATCTGGATTTTCAGAAAACCTTTGAGAGACTCTTGGGGAAATTTAAAAAAAGTCATGAGATAGGAGGCAGTGTTCTATTGTGGATTAGCAACTGGTTAAAAGATAGAAAACAAAGAGTAGAATTAAATGGACATTCTTCTCAATGGAAAAATGTGAATAGTGGAGCATCCAGCGATCTGTGCTGGGCCCGTGGCATTTTAACATATTTATAACTGATCTGGAAATGGGAATAACGAGTGATTGTGAAAAATTTCAAGAGGACCTTGAAAAATTGGGAGACTGGGTGTTGAGGGCGTGGTGGTTGAGAACCTTCTATCAGCTGTTATACTTATGCTTTAAGTAAAAAGATTGTAGTCGTGTTAAACCAAGGGTAAGGCTTATGACAGAAAAAGAATTTATTTTGAACACAATAGAACAGATCAGGTTCCTGGTACCATTTACAGAATTTTAAATTATAGGATTTTTGCTTAAGGTTCAGTAAGTTGGTGGCAAAACAAACAGAACTCAGCATTGGCTTTTAAAGTCCTCTTCACTGCAGAAGCTTAGCCTTTTCACATATAACAAGATGCCACTTTTCTTATTCTCCTTTGTCAATCAGAGCAATAGAAAAACCAACTTTACTTCTTCTATGGAAAAATTATCTTCACTCAGCCATAATTCTCACTAGGCTGCACTTCCAGGTGAAGAACCAAACTTAGGTTATGAAATAAGCATTCACAGTGTCCTCAAGGCTCTTATAGCAGGCTTTTCTTATAAACAGGAGCAAAGCACAAACTCTTATAGCAGGCTTTTTCATATAAGACAGGAACAAAGCACAAACTCTTATAGCAGCCAATTAACTTTCTCTCCGTTGTGGAGTTTCAACACAGTTGACACAGAAGCATGAATCACAGCCTTACTTCACTAGCTTATGCTGCAGTAAATTCCTCCTTTCAAAACACACACAGGAATTTACTTTCTCACTGCTTAGCTCTGAGGTTACTTCAGCAAGAGGAACAGTTCTTTCAAGGCTGGCTCTTTTCAACCCTTCAAGTCTAGAGCTTGGCATAAAGAACAATCCATCAACATATCTTCTTCTCCCCCTAGCTCTGACACTGGTTCTCCCAATTGCATAGGTTCTGACTCACCCACTTGATCAGAGTGCCCTGCTGACAACCTCTCTGGTGGCCTGAAAGCTTCTCTCCTTCCTGGCTCCCACCTTTGTTGCAAACGTGATTCAGGGAAATCACCTTTCTCAGCAATGGGTAGCTCAGCCTGTCTCCAGAAGTTAGCACATGCTCTGGCTTCTCCAGCATTCCATCATCCTTGCTGCTCTGAAGTCTGTCCTCTGCTGCTTCCTCTGCTCCTTCTCCAATCACTCCTCCTTCCACTGCTCCTTCTTCTCCTACTACTCTCTCCATAGTTCAACCAAGGTTTATACTCACTGGGATCCAACCCCACCTCTTTCTCTCCCAGGTGTTTGTAATCCCCCTGCCTTCTGACATCAGAATAATCAGTGCAGTTATTAGTGAGGGTTTTTGTCCTCGTGCTTGCAATCTATCCCTCTTACATTGTCAAGCATTTCCTGGAACTTGTTCCAGCTGGGATTTTTCTGCCTTTGAACTGTGGCTCTGGCCTTTTGACCCTGCACACCTAACAGAGACCCCTTGATTAAGGTGAATTTCTTATGCTGTTCACCTCCCCCATGCTCAAAATGGTTGACTTTGCCACAATAGCTATTCTAAATTGTGTTCGGTCTTGAGTCAGGCGGCTCATTATTGACAGACTGGTACCCGTAGCTGCTGTTATTGTATCGATCCATCGCATTGCTGGCCTTCCTCTTTTGTGCTGACCTTCTATCTTGCCAAGCATGATGTCTTTCTCTAATGATCTCTCTCTTCGCATGATGTGTCCAAAGTATGAAAGTTGAAGTCTTGTCATCTGAGCTTCTAAAGAAAGCTTAGGTTTGATCTCCTCTAGTACCGACTGGTTTGTTCTTCGGGCAGTCCATCTTATACACAGTATTCGCCACCAGCACCATAATTGAAAGGCATCAATTTTCTTCCTGTCTATCTTTTTCACTGTCCAGAACAAACCAGTCGGTACTAGAGGAGATCAAACCTAAGCTTTCTTTAGAAGCTCAGATGACAAGACTTCGACTTTCATACTTCGGACACATCATGCGAAGAGAGAGATCATTAGAGAAAGACATCATGCTTGGCAAGATAGAAGGTCAACGCAAAAGAGGAAGGCCAGCAATGAGATGGATCGCTACAATAACAGCAGCTACGGGTACCAGTCTGTCGTCAATGAGCCGCCTGACTGAAGACCGAACACAATTTAGGATAGCTATCCAGAGGGTCGCCATGAGTCGACTCCGACTCGACGGCACTTAACAACAACAGCTTTCACATCCATATGATGTTATTGAAAATACCATGGCTTGGACAAGTCGAATCTTTGTATGGAGAGAGACATCTCTGCTCTTGAGAATCTTATCTAGGTCTTTCATAGCCATTCTGCCAAGAGCAATGCATCGTCTTATTTCTTGACTGCTTGTTGCTTCTTTATTGATAGTTGATCCAAGTAGGTTAAAGTTGTTCATGATTTCAATTTCTTCTCCTTCAACGATGAACCTGTTGATTATGCCAGTTGTCATGATCTTTGTCTCCTTTACATTAAGGTGCAGGCCCATTTTGAGACTATGTTCTTTGATTGTGAGAAGCAAATGTTTCAGATCATCTTCACTTTCAGCCAGTAATGTGGTATCATCAGCATAGCGAAGGTTGTTGATGAGTCTTCCACCAATCTTCACACCTCTGTTGTCTTCATACAATCCTGCTTCTCTGATGATTTGTTCAGCATATAAATTAAACAGGTAGGGTGAAAGTATGCAGCCTTGTCTTACACCTTTGCTTATTTTAAACCATTCTGTTTCTCCTTGTTCCGTTCGAACTGCTGCTTCTTGATCAATGTACAGATTGTGCAAGAGTACGATCAGGTGTTCTGGTATACCCATGCTTCTTAATGTGGCCCAGAGTTTCTCATGGTTTACACAGTCAAAAGCCTTGCTATAGTCGATAAAGCACAAATAGATATCCTTTTGGTATTCTTTAATCTTTTCAAGGATCCATCTCACATCCGCAATGATGTCTCTCGTTCCTCGCCCTTTCCTGAACCCTGCTTGCACTTCAGGTAGTTCTTGTTCCAGGTATGGTTGTAGTCTCTTTTGAATAATCTTCAGTAGAATCTTGCTGGCATGTGGGATCAGAGCGATTGTGCGATAATTTCCACAGTCAGTTGGATCACCTTTCTTTAGTATTGGTATAAACACAGATCTTTTCCAGTCAGTTGGCCATGATGTTGTCTTCCATATTTCTTGGCAGAGCCTTGTAAGTACAGTAACAGCTGCATCAGATTGCTGTAATACTTCTATGGGAATGCTATCAATGCCTCGTGCTTTGTTCTTTGATAAGGCTTTCAATGCTGCTTTAACGTCTTCTTTCATCACCAATGGTTCCCGATCAAAAAAAAAAAGTACCTGTTAGTATACATGTAAACCGCTCTGATGCACAAGTAAAGGGTGGTATATCGTGCCTAAATCATAAACCATAAGAACAATTTCACTAAATGGATTCATTTTGTGCCTAAAATGACTGTAATAAACCTCACTCCTAAGCCAAGGTATGTAGTCTATGATCTCGGTCTCAGATTTACTGCTAATGCTCAGCATAGTACTTGCATTGTGCCAAAGAGCACCTCCTGGAATTCATACGATGTAATATGTAGGATAATTTATTAAGGTGTGCTTAGATATTTTCCAAATCAAGCCTGTGGCACCTAACATAATGGGAAATATTTTGGTAGCTTTCTGCCATATTTTCTTGTTCTCTTAGTAGCATTTCTTCGTACTTGAAGATCTTCTTCCTTTCAATGTGATTCACAGAAAAGACATTTGGAACTGACACTTTAATAGTCAATACCATTCTGGTGGTGTTCTCCTTTACCTCTATGTCTAGCTTCCTTGTATCCAGCTTTTAATCAGTCTGAATGAGAGAATCCCAGGTGTTCGTAACCTAATTATTCTCCAGAATTCTCTTAGGATGATGATCCCAGTGCTTTTCCAGGACATAGAAACATGACGGCAGAAAAAGACCACATGGCTTATCTAATCTACTCTTCCATATCAAATACTAAAATCCCTTCTTTTCCTTTAGAGATCTTCTGTGTTTGTCCTATGCTTTTTTGAATTCAGATACTGCTCTCATCTCTACTACCTCCCATGGGATACTATTCCATATATCTACTACTCTTTCCGTAAAGAAATATTTCCGCACATTACTCCTGAGACTATCTCCTTTCACTCTCATCTTATGTCCCCTCGTAGCAGAACTTGCTTTCAATCAAACAAGGCTTTCCTCTTGTGCATTTATGCCATCGAGGTATTTAAGCGTTTCTATCATATCTCCTCTATCCCGCCTTTCCTCAAACATATACATATTAAGTTCTTTCTACAGGAACAAGGAGGAAGTCAGTCCTCGCATATGAGTGACTTTGGCACCGATGGAGCCTCTGCGGAGCATTTCCCCAGCTTTCAAAGAAAGCCTTTGGGAAGGCCATCACACATGTGTGGTCCCCTTCCCGCCCAAGGGTGCCATCTTACTCAGTCTCCCTTTTTCCGTGGAGCCCTTTGGACGTGCGTCTCATCCCCGGAAAAAGTTTTTCAAATTCTAACTCTGTTTTTGCCTTAACGGCCTTCGCCGGTCCTCTTGCCGCTATCCTTAGCTCCACTGCTTAGGCTCTCAGTCTCAGGATTATTATTATTTTTTTTTACCCTTCTTTTCTCCCAGCGCTTTCATTCCCTTTTTAACTGCTGGCTGCACTAAGGATCTTCAACGTTGCCGGGGTCCGTTTTGCCCTAATGGCCTCCAGTTTCAAAAAATGTGATAGGTGTTCTAAGAACATGTCACTCATGGATACCCATGACTGTTGTCTCAGGTGCCTGGAAGCTGACCATGATCCGTAGTAATGCTCCCTCTGCATGAAGATGTCCTCCAAGGCCATCCAGAGTTGTAAGCTGAGCTGGATGATCTCTTCCATAAGGCAGCCCTGGTATCCCTGGTAGCCTCCTGCTCCACAGTCCCGCAAACTCTGAAGTCCCCTAAGGTTCATCCTCGGACCCGGTGGCACTCCGACCAGGGGTCGCCTGAGCATGAGCGGAAGAAGAAGGCCAGGAGGACACTGTCGGGGGTGCCAGACAAGCGTGAGCGGTCACGTGCCCGGTCTCTCAGCCCTCCTAGGCAGATCCCAGAGTCGGAGAGGTAGTGGCTCAGAAAGGTACCTCGAACTGATATGGAGGCCTCTGGCAATGGCGCCTGGTCTCCTGAGGGTTGTCCTGGTGAGGACCCCTCTCCTCCTCGACATCTGACCCGGCATCGGTGTCGCAGGATCCCACTCCAAAGTGGGCGACCCAAATACTGGCCTTGGAATGCAGTGTTTCTGCATTCCTCACTGCTCAGCAGGCACTGGTGCCAGGCCCCGCTGGCAAGCATCTCAAGACCACAGAGACCTCAACCTCGAGGACTCTCCAGGCCACTGCAGTGATCCCCAAGAGCCAGAGGCCTCACAAGGGTCTTCAGCAAGGGTCTCGATCTCCGTCCCAGTCCTCGGGCGCGAGATCTTCATGGGTGAGCGCCTCAAGCTCCAGGCAGGTTTCAGCCTTGGGAGTCCGGCGCAGGTCACCAACACTTCTCAGTCCGCCCTACCTCGAGTCCTCCAGGGACTACTTGGACTGGGAATCCTTTGGGGATACCTCCCCAGAAACCTCGGATCCCTCTCTGCCAGCACAGAGGCGGCGGTCCCCTCCCGAGGAAACCTCCTTCTTGGAGTTTGTCCGGGATATGGCGAAGGCCCTGGTGCTTGCCAACAAGTTGGAGGAAGAACCCCACATAGAGGAGCTTGATATCCTTCATTGTGAGGCTCCCCTGAAGGAGACCCTCATGGTCCCGGTTGCCTCCATCCTCAACTGGCTCCTCCTCTGCATGTAGGAGACCCCAGCTTCTGTCCCTATTGTTAGCAAGCGCCTGGATGCTATACACAGAGTCCAAAGGAGACCGGGGTTTTGGAAAGCCCAGCTTCCCCACACCTCAATGGTGGTCGAATCAGCCATGTGGAAGCAGAAGAGCCTGAAGACTCATTCTTCGGTCCCACTGGGCAGAGAGTCTTGTACCCTCGATGCCCTCGGTGCATGGCTTACCAGGGCTCCATGCTGGCATGCTGCATTCAGGTTTACTAATTGTACATTGGGATGTTCCTCTGTGATCTCGCAGAGGAGCTCGGAGACCACCTCCGTCATTTCCAGACCTCCCTTGAAGTCTGTCGGAGAGTGTTCTAAGTACCTCTCATGGACAGCATACGGTGGCTTCAAGTCCTCTGTCTGGGTGGCGGCTGCTGTCATCGGAGCCCACCAACAGGCCTGACTCCAATCCTCAGACCTGGAACAGTGGGCCCAGGAGAAACTGCTAGATTTCCCTAGCCTTGGGGAGCAACTGTTTGGCAAGCCCATGGAGGACAAGGCAATGGAGATTGAGACAGAGTATGTGACCCATACTTGCCTCTCCCGAAAGATCTCCTTCCTCCCCAAAAAGAAACAGCAGGGCAAGAAGCCTTTTTTCCACTGGAAGGGGCTCCTGTATAGCTCAGCCTGCATCGGGGTTTTAACATCATCGGCATAGCCTCTCATTCACTGGCAAATCAGCTGCCGGTCAGGGGGCGTCTGGTCCACTTTGCCCTCAGGTGGGAATCCGATGCCTAGGTTCTCCAGGTTGTACGGGAGGGTTATCTCCTCAATCTGGACCAGCTCCCCCTCAGTACTTCCCCGGGGAGCCACAGTGGCTTCCTCTGCACCAGCCCTCCTGACTCAGGAGCTAGTAGGCCCCCTCGAAGATGGGGCAGTGGAACCAATCCCACCGCACCTCAGAGGACGGGGGTTTTATTCCCGATACTTTCTCGTCCCGAAGAGAACAGGGGGTCTCCGACCCATTCTTGACCTGCGGAACCTAAGCAAGTTCCTAGTCCCTTGCAACACTGCTGCCCTACCTCCATCAGGGCGATTTGCTATGCTCCTTGAACCTAAAGGATGCTTATACTCACAACCTTGTATATCCCAAGCACAAAAGGTACCTCTGCTTCATGTTACAGGGGAAGCACTACCAGTACAGAGTGCTCCCCTTCGGCCTTGTGTCCAACCCGCAGGTCTTCTCAAAATGCCTGGCCTTGGCAGCGGCCCACCTCTGTTTGCAGGGCACCTTCATCTGTCCTTATCTAGATGACTGGCTTGTGACAGGGGCACAGCCTCCGAGGCTCGTCGAGCCCCAGACCGCACCATTTGTCTTTTGGAACACCTGGGATTCATGGTCAACTACCCAAAATCCCACCTCTCTCAAGTGCAGTCCCTAGAGTTGTGTCCCTAGACTTGTGTCTCTTGGGGAAACTGCTCAGTACATATGACCTAGATTGGCCACTGTTGGAAACAGAATACTGGGCTTGATGGACCTTGGTCTGACCCAGTATGGCATATCTTATGTTCTTATGAGTTCATTGGGGCCCGCTTGGACACTCTGCGGGTCATGGTCTTCCTTCCCCAGGACAGGGCAGACTGTCTCATGTCCCTGGCGTCCGATGTGCAATGCCACAGCGTGGTCTCGGATCGGTCGACACTTCACCTTCTCGGCCACATGACCTCCACGGTCCATGTCGTACCCCACACCCGCCTCAACATGTGGGCAGCACAGTGGTGCCTCCACGCACAGTGGACCCAGGCAACAGGCCATCTTCAAGACCCCCATCTTGGTCACACCCTGCCTGGTAGAGTCCCTGACCTGGTGGCGGGATGCATGGAACCTGCTCCAAAGGCATGCCCTTCCGGACCCTGATGCATCTGCTGATCTTGACGACGGATGCCTCCCTGTTGGGCTGGGTACCCACTGCGAGGAAATATGCATGCAGGGGACTTGGTCCTCTGAGGAGGCTTGGCAGCAGATCAATCTTCTGGAGCTCCGAGCTGTCGTCCTCGCGCTCAGGGCCTACCGGCACCGCTTCCAGCACAGAGTGGTCCTTGTACAAATGGACAACCAGGTCATGATGTTCTGTGTGAACAACAAGGGGTCACCAGCTCTTACAGTCTCTGCCTAGAGGCGTTGGCTCTATACTCTCTTGCAGTGAGCATGGGCATCACCCACCAAGCCACCTATGTCCCGGGCCAGGACAACAACTTGGCAGACCGGCTAAGCAGGGTCCTCCAGCCACACGAGTGGTGCCTGAGTCCACGGATGGTGCAGCAGCTCTTTCAGCATTGGAGGACTCCAGACCTGGACCTCTTTGCCAGCCCTGCGAACTCGCAGCTCCCCTGGTTCTCTGGCCCCCTCCCTCACCAGGGCAAGGTGGCACCTGATGCTTTCCTCCTGTCATGGACCACCAGTCTGCTGTATGCCTTCCCCCCCCAAGCTGTTCATTGTTCGGAATCTTTTCAAGGTCCAGCGGAACAGGACCTCGGTGATCCTCGTGGCCCCAAAATGGCCCATGCAACCATGGTTCCCTCTGTTACTCTGCCTCTCAACGGAGCCCCTGGTTCCTCTAGGGAACTCGCTGGGACTGCTGACGCAGGAGGAGGGGTCTGCTGCTTCACCCTAATTTCAGGTCTCTCTTCCTCACAGCTTGGCGGCTGAGTGGGTTGCCCTAGCCTTCTACCATCTCCCTATGGAGATTGAGGACATTCTTCTGGCCTGATGGAAGGATTTGACCAGGAGGGCATACACCTTCAAGTGGCACTGGTTCTCGGTGTGGTGCTCACAGATCCAAGCGGACCCGTTTTGCTACCCCACCCAATTGGTCCTGCAGTACCTTGTTCACCTCTCGCAGGCTGGGCTGAAGTCGAACTCAGTTAGGGTTCACCTGAGTGCCATCTCAGCAAACCACCACCCCATTGAGGGGAAAACCCTCTCGTGGAAACCGCTGGTCTCCCGGTTCATATGGGGCTTGCTTCTTTCTAGGCTCCCCACCCACCCTCCACCTGCAGAATGGGACCTCAGTGCGGTCCTCATGCAACTCACCAAGCTGCCCTTTGAGCCCATGGCTACTTGCTCACTGTGGCGCCTGTCATGGAAGGCGGTCTTCCTGGTGGCTCTCACCTCTACATGGAGAGTCAGCGAACTCCAGGTGCTGATGGCCGAGGCTCCATATATGAGGTTCTACATGTAATAAACATAACTTTTTACACAATAACAGACAGCTCAGTGAAGCAGAGAGTTACTTTAATTACATTCTTGCAAAAAAGGGTGAAATGCTTGACTGAGCATTCACACTCATCCTCTTTTTCACGGTTCTTTTATAGTACACTATGTCCTCGCCTTCTGCCAGCATGTCCATAATTCATTGGTTAATACTTATACACCTGTATCAGGCTACGTGTTATTAGCCACGTAGTCTCTCTTCCCAGAATGCAGACATACAGTAAAGGAAGTCAGAAAATCATTACATACTACACTATGTCCTCGCCCTCCTCCAGCATGTGTATCACTCATTGGTTAATAGTTGTCTCACTCCACTTCTTTGTACTTCCGCACCTGTGACAGGCTACGTATTACTAGCTACATAGTCTCTCCTTTGAGGATGCAGGCATACAACAAAGGGAGTCAGAAAGTCATTACATGCAAAATTATATTACAGAATGGTGAATGAATGGAATACAAGAATTATATTACATTGTAAAAATAACATCACATTTGTTTATATCAAACCCCTCCCTCTTTCTTTCTAAAGTTGTATTGTTACTTTTTACATTTACGTTACAGTTCCATAGGAGGCTTCTAATTTAGATAACACCCTTCCTGACCCTCTCTTCCCCTTTATTGTCCATTAATAACATTGCACCTTTGTGCACTGGAGATGATACAATCATTTGCTTAGTGCTTGCTGTCTCTATCAATCTTTGAGTTAACCCTCCTATACACGTATTATGCAACACCCCACCATAATTAATACTCCAATTACAACAAGTACAGAGGTAAATATAGATACTACCACCCCTTTCCACTTCTCAAACCATGACTCCAACCATCCAGTGAGAGAGGTATCCGTACCTGAATTTTCTGCCAATTCCTCTGCCAAAGTAGTTAGTCCTCACAGGGCTTTAGTGATAGTGCCATCAGGGGCCTTGTTATTGGGGATGAACATACATTTCCCCCCCCCCCCCGACATTACACACAACCCTTTTTTCAGCCACCATCATATCTAAAATCATTCGGTTCTCCCAGGCCATTCTGCTAGTGGCGTCCAATTGTTCTGCAATCCCCTTTATTGCATCATAGGTATAATTGATAATATATATAATTTATCCAATCTACATTTTTGTTTATCGTGATTACCCCTAACAGGGATTCAAATCCAGCTGCAATCTGGTTTTGTCCTTTATACTCATCCGGAACTCCCCGAGGGACTCCTATTGCATCTATATATATCCTGTCATCAAATGAGGCTCCCAAAGTACTCCTCCTTTCCCTTTGTATTTGCCCCTTGTCCTGTTCTGTGAATGCCAAGATGAAACGAACTGCCAGTTGAACTATTGCACATGTTCCCAACCATAGGGTAGGCAATGTTGCTCTCAGTGTCCGCCCTCCACAGTACCACCACAGGTCTGCCCTAGGGATTACTAGGTTGGAGTAGCTCTTCTCTTATCCTTCCATCCCTGTTAGGTTTAGGCTTGGAACGCAGGTATTCAGTTCCCCCACTTCTCTTGTGTAGTTCTTCCCCCACCTGGTGAGACAGGCAGAGTGATTTCCAAACACTGCTGAAAATGTGGGGGGAACTCTTACCTCCTTCAAGTCTGTAGGGGGAAAGAGCAAATTCAATGACTTGCAACTTTCATTTCCCCAGGACGTTTTCCTGATTCAGAGATATGAGGCAGCTTACTCCATTGGGATCTGTATCCCACCTCAAGGGTAAGGGCACAACCTGTGCAATGGGCCTCCCGGAGGCACATGCGTAGCAATTGCTACGGTTGAGACTTCCTATGGTATATTTAACCCATTCCACCCAGGCGTTCACATCCACATAACCCATTTCCACCTCTAGAGTGTCCCTCAAATCTTTAATCTCCACTATCTTGACTGCCTTAGGGTCCTTATTAGGTTCAAAGAATACACTGGGGAATGGTGTGGAGACCTGAGTCTGATTCTTGAGGGGTATTTTTATCCTCAATCTTCCCTGGGGATCTTGCCCACTAACGTCTATTCCTAATCCATAGGTCCCATCCAGTGAGTCATCCCTTCCAGAGAGGGGTGACCACGATGGGGTTGCAACTTCCTGCGTTTTATTGATGAATGCTGTGTTTCTTTATCATTGTTATTTTCTTTTCAGTTTGGTGCCCCTTCCCCTCTGGGGAGACCCAGACTCCATCCTCGGTGATCCACCAAACTTGTGACCACCCGTAATAGGGCATCCCGTATAGAAGTGTCTGGGCAGTCTCTGGACACATATACTTATGACTATTTCCCCACAACATTTCGTATTATCCCCCATCACAATTTATCACTTGGCAGGCATAAAATTCTAGGCTCACTGGTCCCTCTCCCTCTGGTATGGTTACAGAAAATATGTTAGGGTATATCCTTCACCATCGTGTCTGTGTTTGTATTTGTTCATCCATCCATCCCTTTCCCTGTCCTAGATCCCATGTCATTCCCCTTAACAGAGAAAGTGATATTCCCCCCCCCCTCATTATAGCAACATCATCCACTTTTCTTTGTCCATGTTATAATTTTTATTAGTCCTTTTAACCAACTCCTCTCCTGTTCTTCTATTTTTCCTTGTTATTTTCAGGCGCAGAGGGTCATTAGTTCCCTGGACCTTCCATTGTTTGTCTGAAGAAGCTTCGACCAGACCTTTAATTCATGTATAATGAGTCCAACCTTTTTCTGCAGTTCTTACAGCAGTCTCAGTACTTAGTAAGACCTGGAACGGGCCTTCCCAGTCTGGTTGCAATTTGGACTCCTTCCAGGATTTTATCAAGACCCACTGTCCTGGTTTGAGACCGTGAACTGCTATTCCTTTTTGGAAGCATCAAACACTTGCTGAATTAATCTTTTCACTGTTTACATTTAAGTTAAGGATTTGACATAAGCACCCTTTGTGCCAAATTTCAGCCAGAAAGCTGCAGCTAGCTTTATGCTTTCTTTTGTCTATGTAAAAAAAGCAATTCTTAAAACACTTCTTTGCTGTATCCTTATTCTTAGTGTGTTCATTAATCTACTAATACCAACATCCTCCCTAATTGTCTGGAGGAATGTCCCTGGGGTCTTTATTCCTGACCCCATCCTTACTCGCGTTTCCTTTAGAATTCCTAATCCCATCGAGACTTGTTTCACCAATGTGCTTTTCACTTCGTCTCTGTCCGGCTGCACTCCTCACGGATGTGTCGGAACCGCGGATTGAGACTCCGCACGCACTTTGTGTTTAGGACACGTCTCATACACACAACAATCTGTCTCGATACCCAACCACCAAGGCAATACTTTGCAGTCTTGTTTCTTACCTTGGTCCGTGCATGAAGTTAACCCAGTTGACAAATTTTTACCTGCTTAATACCTGGTCTGCTTCACTGAGTCTGTATTGATTTTTCCTTCATGGTCTCGGGATTCTGCTGTCAGTACACTGTTGGAGCCCCCCCGTCGTCGATACACGAGGCCATTGAACTCAACGGGACGCGTCTCCCCGTCCTCAGTGGTAGTGGTCTCCTCCAACGATGACACAATCCTGGACACGAGCCCCCAATCTGTAATAAGCATAACGTTTTACACAATAACAGATACCTCAGTGAAGCAAAGAGTTACTTTAATTACATTCTTGCAAGAAAGGGTGAAATGCTTGACTGAGCATTCACACTCATCCTCTGTTTCACGGTTCTTTTATAGTACACTGTGTCCTCGCCTTCTCCCAGCATGTCCATAATTCATTGGATAATACTTATACACCTCTATTAGGCTACGTGTTATTAGCCACGTAGTCTCTCTTCCCAGAATGCAGACATACAGTAAAGGAAGTCAGAAAATCATTACATACTACACTATGTCCTTGTCCTCCTCCAGCATGTCTATCACTCATTGGTTAATACTTGTCTCACTCCACTTCTTTGTACTACCGCACCTGTGACAGGGTACATATTACTAGCTACTGTTGATGCAGGCATACAACAAAGGGAGTCAGAAAGTCATTACATACAAAATTATATTATAGAATGGTGAATGAATGGAATACAAGAATTATATTACATTGTAAAAATAACATATTGCATTTGTTTATATCATACAGGATCAGGGTGGTCCTGCATACTCATCCCAAGGTCCTTCCTAAGGTTGTCTCAGATTTCCATCTCAACCAAGAGATAGTGCTGCCCACCTTCTTCCCAAAGCCCCACGCCAACTGGGCATCGGTGGTTCTCCACACGCTGGACTGCAAGAGGGCTCTCTCCTTCTATCTGCAGCGCACTCGGGACCACCGCAGATCCTGGCAGCTCTTGGTCTCCTATGACCCCAGCCGCCTGGAGCTCGTAGTCACCAAGTGAATCTTGTCCATCTGGGTGGCAGACTGTATCGCCTTTGCCCAGGCCCATGTCGGGCTTCCCCCAGATTGCTGAGTCATGGTGAAGAATGTCCAAGCGATGGCAACGTCGGTTGCTAGCCTGCACTCAGTGCCACTGGCAGACATCTGCCGGGCTGCCACCTGGTCCTCCACTCACACCTTTGCGGTGCATTACTGTCTGGGGAGGGAGTCCCATCAGGACAGCACCTTTGGCCAGGCCATACTCTGTAACCTCGTTTGGGGTTTAAGCAACTCCTACCCTCCAACCCTTCTTGTTCCGGCTACCGGGTGTACGGCCATCCAGGGACTCAGGGTCCTCGGGCTACCTTCTTTTTCACTGGCAACTGCTCACGGCTCTGCTGTGATTTTTCCTACAGGTCCTCGGTAGCCTGAGGCTATGGAATCCCATATGTGAGGACTGACTTCATGCATGTTTCTGGAGAAAGTGTAATTGCTCATCTATAACAGGTGTTCTCCAGGGACAGCATGAATCAGTCCTCATAACCCTCCCTCCTCCCTTTGGAGTTGCTGTCTATTTTTGCCAACTTCTTGGTAGGGCTCTAGCTATGGCACCTAACTGAGTAAGATGGCACCCTTGGGCAAGAAGGGGACCATTCATGTATGGTGGCATTCCCAAAGGCTTTCTTTGAAAGCTGGGGAAATTTTCCACGCAGGTTCCGTCGGTGCCGACATCACCATATGTGAGGACTGATTCCTGCTGTCCCTGGAGAACACTTGTTACAGGTGAGTAGCTACACTTTAAGTCTGACCTCATATGCTTTATAATGAAGACCACTAACCATTTTAGTAGCCACCCTCTGCATCGACTTCATCCTATTTGTCCTTTTGAAGGTGTCTCCAAAACTTCACACAATATTCCAAATGAGGTCACACCAGAGACTTATACAGAGGCACTATCACCTCCTTTTTCTGCTGGCTATTCCTCTCCCTATGCACTCAAGCAACCTTCTGGCTTTTGCTGTTGCCTTTTCTATCTGTCTAGCCACTTTAAGATTATAATTATCAGAAACAATCACGCTCAGGTTCTGCTCTTCTTTCGTGGATGGAAGTACTTCGCCCACTACACTGTACTGCTCCCTTGGACAGTGATGTTGTAATGTTTACAGGTTTCCAGTGGATGAGACTTGCTACTTTATTGTATCTTTCTGTATAGAAATTTTCTGTGATCAGAACTTCACAAGCTAGCTACGAGGTCAGTCACTGTTTCTATCTCATTCTTACAGAATCTACATATGTCTGTTTTGCCAGTTTTTCTATGCTCGATATAAACAATCTTGTCCATAAACGGCTGTCCTGGGGCTACGACTATCAATCTCTCATTCTTTGGTTTCAGTTCACCTCTCCTTAACCATTCATGTGTCTGGTCTTGAGTGGCAAAGGGTTCCTGGAGTAACACTTTGTATGTATGTATTTATTTATTTAAGGATCTTATATACTGCTTTACACATAATGAAGGCGGTTTACAGAGAACTCAACTCTTACTGCATTGAGACGTTTACATAGAACAAGAAACATATTAACAAGTTTGGAATATATTAACAAGTACAGGAAAACATAAATTATAAAATTTGTTCCAACGAACTTTGGCCTGTAGTATAATATATAACAGCCAACTATACATGTATGGGTAGATTTTATGGAGGGTGCATTATTGAAGGGTTTTTTTACTTGATGGGTGAATTGCCGTTCTGGGTCGTTGAGGCTTGCTCATCCATTATCGCCTGGTACACTTCAGAGAACAGGGCAGTTTTGAGATTTTTCCTGAATATGGAAAGATCTTTTATCTCTCTTAGGTAGTTAGGTAAAGAGTCAAGAGCCGGTGCGTACAATGAGAAGGCCCTGTTTGTGGTTGATAGGTTTGCTTTTCTTGAATCCATTGGGGTGGCTAGTAGATTTCTCATATTTTCTCTTCTACATCTTGTTTCCCGTTGAGTTTGAATTAGTGAGGTCAGATATGTAGGAGAAATGTTGGTTATAATCTTGAATATAGTCAAAAAGCTTTGAATTTGATTCTGTGAGAGAATGGTAACCAATGGAGTTGGTACAGGATTGGGGTTATGTGTTCAAATCTTGATACTTTAGTTATTGTGTGTGCTACCGAGTTTTGCGCCATTTGGAGTGGTTTTAGTGTTTGTTTAGGAAGACCTTGTAATATTATATTACTGAAATCAAAGTGTGGGCAGATAAATGCTTGTGCTATTGTGTGAAAATCTTCTGTAGATAGTAGAGGTCTCAGGTTTTGTATCATTTGGGTCTTGTTATATATTCTCGTTATCATATTGATAGGTTTTGTCATGCTGAGGTTATGGTCGAGTAGAATACCTAGGTATTTTATTTCTTATTGATAATGAGGGAAGCCCCGTTTACTAGGAGTTGTTGAGGTGGTGAGAATGATTTATTCCTGGAAATCATCAAGACTTCTGTTTTTTTAAGGTTGATTGAAATGTTCACAGAGTTGAGCCATTGTGAGATTTCATTGAAAGAGCTGATAATGTTCTCATAGTTAAGGTCTTGTGTGTTGAACGGTGTGAATAGCATGATGTCTGCATAAATTCTATATTCAACATTGAATTTGCAGATTATGTCACATATTGGTTGAATATAAATGTTGAAAAGTAGTTCTGACAAGGCGGACCCCTGTGGGGTCCCTTGAGTTAGATTGAATGTCTTGGAAAATGTATTGTTGAATCTGACTTCTTGTGTACGGTTGTTAGGTATGATATAAACCATTGAATTATGGTGCCACTGATTCCAAGATGTCTTAGGCGTATTTCTCATTGTATTTGTGTACGTATTTGCCACTTGTTTTGCCTTGTTTGCTGATCTAATTCTTTGAAAAGCTTTTTCTCTTGTTTGGCAAATTCTGTTGCTTCCTTCTGTATATGTGCTTGTGGATTCTCTCATTCCTTCTAATCATTGGAACGCTTGCCCAGGTTTGATTATGGAGACCGATTCTATTATTACTAACCCTACTTATCATTTGTAAAGCACTACAAGGCATACACAGCACTATATAGAATCATCTTCTACTGACCTACAATTGCATTCATTCTGCTGTTCCTCATTACCTCTCCTACCTCTCCATATAATCATCCTCAGGAACACCACTCATCAGGCAAATTCCTTCTTTGTGTGCTCTTCTCCTCCACTGCCAACTCCAGACTTTGTTCATTCCACCTTGCTGCACCGTATACTTAGAACAGACTACCTGAGTCGATGTGTCAGGCTCCATCTCTAGTCTGAATGACATCCAGGCTAAAAAACCCCCATCTCTTTGAAGCTGCTTTTAGATAGTGATCCTTATGTGTTTATCACCCATCTGTATTAAAACACTCTCTTGTCCCCTGTTTGTTATGGTTGTCTTGCATAAATTGTAAGCTCTATCAAGCAGGGACTCTTTCTCATGTGTGTATGGATGTTTACTTTCAAATTTCAGCAGCATTGACTTGATGGCAATTAAAAATATATTTACAGATCTTTTCTCTCAGTAATTTCTGCTTGATTGCTGTTCCTTCCTCTACTAGATGTTTTTATATATATACAGTATGTCTTCCTGTTCAAGTTCCTTGATTTCATATCCCTCAGTCAGGGAGTTGTTTTTCATTTTGTTCAGTTTTCCTCTAAGGAAGGTTGCTGTAGCATATTTGTCAAGACCAAAAGTCATTGTGATGTCATCTGAAAATTCATATTTCAAGAGGTCCAACACTTCCTCTCTGCTTCAGGGATTCACTCCATCATAGCGGCTCACTTCACAAATGTTTGCGTTGGACCTCTCGAAACATGAATTCATGTCAGACTCTATGTTCATAATCACATGAATTAAGATAGAATTTCTAATATTGATCTTTAACAATACAATTTGGGGACACTTATGATGATATGATTGAAAGATGACGTATAATCTTAAAGTATCATAGACTTACTCCTGTGTTTGATGGTGTTCCCCTCTCTAAACATTTTCTTCGCAGCTGTTTTAAGTGTTTATAACCTGAAATATTCTGAGTGCTCTGCTAATTTGGTTTTGATTATCATCCTGACAGCAGGAATTGTCAGCTGTGAGCACAAATTTCTAGCAGGGGCATATCTAATAGCATACAAAGTTACTTAGGCCTAATGTCATGTAAAATGTTGAAAAATTAAAACTTTAAAAAAGATCCTTAGATCGCCAGTGCAAGCTAATCAGCAGAGAAGTGGCTCTCCTCCATCTTTTTTTTTCTTCAAAACCATTTAGCTGCTGTATTTTGTAGTAATTATAATAGGTTTAATAACCTTTTAGGAATACTCAGATATAAAAGGTTACAATAATCTCTGTGTTAAGGGGAGCTCACATGAACCACCAGTCATTCAGAAAACCATGAATTTGTCTTATCATAAGAACAGCACAAAATGATTTCTTAATAACAGAAGTAACCTGATCTTCCATTGAAAGCTTGAAGTCAATAATGACTCCTAAGCTTCTAATTTTTGATTGCACTGAAATAGGACTCCCACCAATATTCATCCTAACCATAGGGAAATCATCTATATAAGTCTCAACGCACAGCACATTAGTTTTGTCAGGATTAATTTTCAGATGATTATTAAGCATCCAATCCCTAATAAATTCAAAACAAACGGCGAGCTCAGATTCCATATTTGCCAGAGACTCAGTTGCTGGAAGAAATAACTGAAAGTCATTCACATAAGAAAGATGTCAAATGCCTTTTTGCATTATCAACAATTCCAAATAATGTATAAAGATGTTGGATAGCAGAAGAGATAGCAGAGAACCTTGTGAACACCATAGATTTATTTCGGTTCTGCAGACACCTTATTAAAATTAAGGGGGATGTTTACTAAACTGCGGTAATTGTGATTAACGCGCGTAAAGTACGTTTAACGATCGTTAGCACGTCCGAACGCGCGTTCTGACGTGCGAACGATCGTTAAACGTACTTTACGCGCATTAACTGCAGTTAATGATCGTAAACCTCCGCGGCGCGTTAAAACAGCGCGGAAGGTGGAGAGTGGGCGGAGAGAAGGGGTCAGTGGGCGGGGAGAGGCTCCCCTCATACTAACGCGCTGAATTTCTGAGCTCAATTCCAACGCGAATGAAAACCTGTCGTTAAAGGCATTTAAAGGGAAGAGAAACCATTTCCGTCAGCAATGTACAGCAAAACCGGGGAAACCCACAAAACGTGAGCAGTGTGATACATGTGCACAGAACAAAATTTCACATAAAACGTTAAAAATGACCACAAGAAACATTTTAAAAAGCATAATTCAGCTGGGCAACAGTGATAGCAATGGGCAACAAGGAACAACACTCCCTGGAAAGCACCAAAAAAAAATGAAATGATGTGTGGAAGGGTCTACGCTCTGCAGACCCTTTCAAAGATCATTTCATTGTAATGGAGCTGTCCTGGGAGTGTTGTGTAATGTTGCCCAATGATATCATTGTTGCCCAGCTTGGTTATGGGTGTGTGCCCATTTTTTGCGGTCTGTTCTGAGGTTTATGTGCACCTTTGCCGCCATACAAGGTAAATGAGGCCACAGTAAACCTGTTGCAGAGCAGGGTTTCTGACTCATCAGGCCGGTTTAACTAACTCCAGGGACTGCACTGTCTCTGTGGCCACAGTGTGGTGCAACAGACACAGCCAGTGCCTGTAAGACCAGAGGGTCACAGGTTCAGCTGGGGCTCCCACCAACCCAGTCCCCATAGTTTTACCCACCACTAAACAGTGATAGTAAAGACACTCCTTTATTGCAGAGAACATACTCATGGCCTATATTTTACCACACCAAACAGAGACACCAGAAACAGGCACATTACCTAAAGCAGAGTCCCGCAAATGCAGTCCTAGAGGGCCCCACACCATTCCGGCTTCATGCTGCCTCTAATAAAGATGTCTGTGCTGCATAGCTATGCACCACCCCCATGGTATGCAGATGTAGCTCATGCATATTTATGAGGGACAGCATGAAAACCCGAACCGTGTTTGGAACACCAGGACTGGAGTTGGGGAACTCTGCCGTAAAGCAGCAGCCAACAGGGCCACACACACCCACAGGCCCCATTGGCCAATGCCTCCTGGAGGCAAGACATTGGGCCCTGCCTGTATCTCCCAATACTAGCAGTTGCATACCTTAGCAATGCCACCCTACACCTGGGTATATGGTACACAGCTATCAAATGTTCCCTATGAGAACTGGCAGATATCAATTCCTACGTTAAGCACAGTTTGCTCATTGAGCTCCACCATAACAATCATTCTGATGTCTGCGGTGTTTGCTGCAGGTCTGGTCTCTGACAGTGTTCACCACCCTGGGGAGTGACCCCCCAACAGCCTTGTGTACCATATCCATGCCTGTACTATGCCCATGACTGGTGTGGTGGGTATGGCTGCTGACCACCTCTATAGTAGCACAATGCTGGCATAGGTGTGGGGGTGGCTGTCTGTCTATCCAGTGTGTGGTGGCTGCAAACACCTTCCACAGCCCACACTGCCAGCAATGTTGCCAGTATTGGGCTGCCAATGTGCATAATGAGGAGCAAGGTACCATGGGTATAGGCCGGACAGGGTGGCCTGGCCAGGGTGCATCTGCACAGGGCATAGGGCAGTGACAGGCACATTGTAGTGCCCGGCCACCACCTACACAGACAGGGTGACCTCAGTATATCCTGCTGAGCGATCACTCCCACCCTGACTGTGCAGTGACCACAGCATGGCTAGGCACTCCCATAGTGCTATCTAGTATTTCTCTCATGTGATAAATATGGGTTTCCTTTTGGGGCCCAGTCACTGATGTATCTGCTTGCTGTGTATGCTGACATCCCAGTTCTGGGTGCAGGCATCTCCACTGGGCACTAGCAGACTGTTTGCAGCTGGTAGGTGTTGTGATGGAGTGGCTTGCAGGGTGCAGTGGCTGATGGCTTGCATCAGGAGAATATCAGATAGTGGTGGGGTGCAGCATACCATATCCAGGCCTAATGTCTGTTTGCTATTGTGTTATGGCTGTGTACAGAGCTGCATTGACTGCCCTGTGGGGTGTCTGTTCCTCAGCAGGACTAGGGTTAATGTTCCCCTCTACTGCCACCTTTACAGGGAGGTAGACTGTGGATCTTTTGATGGGAGACCCTGTTTGCCACCCTGGGGGAGGGGGGTGGTGGTGCATGGGGGCTACACCTGACTGAAACAGACAGAGATGTCCAAGGTAGTCCTGCAGAACCTACCTATCTCACACAGTAACACTGCTTTGGACCTGCGCCATTGCCTCTTTCAGCCATGGACGGTGCTGTGGACCTGGTGCTGGGCGCCTCACTGCACCCTCAGGGTGAGCACAGTACCCGCACAATGTGACGGTGTGTAGCTACTCTGTGCCAGTACAACACACGGTCAGTACCCCCTACCAGGCCGAGGTGCTGTGGGGGTGCATTCCCCATGGTGTGTATCTGTGGACAGCTGATTTGCATGTGCAGTGCATCATGGGTGTGACTGGCACAATCCAACCCTGTGAAACCCCAGCACCTGCTCACAGGCTCTGATAAACCATAGGCCATCACACGTACATCTGCTAGCATAATGCATAGGTGCAAAACACCCTACAGAGTCTGTAATATAAGATGCCCACACTGGTAAAAACACACGTACCCACGCACGATTGTACGCGCGCAGCTACGCACGGGGCTACGCACGTACCAATGCACGCAACCTCGCACGCACCAACGTACGTGGCTAGGCACACTCCGAGGGTGTTTTTCTGACACCAATACTCAGCGTAACGAAAAACATGCCTCCTCTTTCCCTCTGTAATGTACAGGGTGATGCCTGGGACAGCCTTCTGCGTTAGGCACACTGGGGACTCGAACCCATGCTGCCTGTAAGAGCGGTCAGTACCGTAACCATTGTGCTACAGCTCTGTTTCAGTGCTTTGTGTCTGTACGTCTTCTTATGTTTAACACGCAGTGACGCGCCACGGCGCCCGGTAACGCTCGTTAATTTTTTAAACGCGCGTTAGTGGTGATGCTGTACCGCCCATGTCCTTATTTGGGGTTTCTGTCACTACCGCGGCTCCTAACGCGAATTGCACTAACGCAGTTTAGTAAACATACCCCTAAGTTTCATATCTTCAATTTTTGTAAAATAAGTTTATGGTTTACTAAGCTGAATGCTACAGAAAAGTCTAACTTTGCAGATCTTTTTCCTGCCACGATCAAAGTTGTATCAACAAGACCACTAAAACAGTTTTGTTAAAGAACAATTATGAATCATCCAAAAAATAACATAATGTCAAAAAAATCATGCAATTGGCTTGTCCCTGCTGCCTTTGACAATTTTGCTAAAAATGGCAGATTAGGGTATAGGAATATAATTACTACACAATCGAGCATTACATTTAGGCAGCTGTTTCAATACAATAGACTTTAGGCATGTTGGATAGCATCCCTAATTAAGACATATATAAAGCCTGTTAACCAAGTTATCACTTTCTCCAAACTGAGATGGACAGAAATCTAAACTATATGATCCTTGACTGAATTTAGAGACAAGTTTCAGACAGAAAATTCTTGCCATAATAGCCCATTGTTATCCAGTTTGTTTAAATGAGGGGAACCTGTTACGTCCTGAAGCCCTTAGATCAGCTCAATCTCCACAGGATATGAAGAAGCTACTAAAAACACATCTTTTCATAGAACACTTTGGACCTAATGACATTACCTAAATGTATATACTATAACCACCCACTGACTGTTGATTCATGTATAACCCCTCATATTTAATGGCACGTTTACCTTCCCTAGTTCTATGTAAACAAATCTCTTGAGATTGTATATTGTTGTTAAATGTAAACCGCCTTGGACCAAAGGTGGTATATAAAAAAAACCCCTGTTAAATAAATAAATAAATATATAATTTCCTTGTATCTTATAAATAAAAACATTCTAACCCTTTTGATTGGATCTCAGAACCTGCTTGATTTCTACTTGTTACCAATTATTCTTGAAAATTTACAACCTTATCCTGAAAATATTGAGCCAATTCTTGTGTGGTGGTAGTTGTCCTATAATTAGACTCCAGAGATGGAACAGAAGTCAGTATTTTTGCTGTTTGATATATAGGTCCACAAATAACCCTAATGTGCTAACTTTTTTTCAGGAAATTTTGAATGCATTTTTACATTTAAAATTTTTAATCTCTTGGAAACCTTACCAAATTGTTCACTGAGAGTGTCATGATCTAACTATCCACATCAGAATATGCTCTCCTCCTTCTCAGAGAGTAATGCAGTTAAACACATTCTATCAGGGGAAGGAGGGTGGAGATTTTTATTCCAGGTATTTACTGGTCCCAAAGAAAATCTCCATCCTTTATCTAGATCTTCAGTACCTCAAACAAGTTCCAAGTTGGAGAAAAGTTCAAAATGATTTCCTTCAGTAAGGAGGCTGGCTGTGCTCTATGAATTTAAAGGATGGTAACACCAACATAAAGACTGGTTGATCAAGAGCACATCTCAGGCAGGTGCTGTAAAATCAGTGAAACAATAACAATGTGGGTGTTAGTATCATCTAGAGTTTATGATAAATTATTCCAAGTCCCACTTGAGCCCTTCATCTTAATTTGTATGAGAGTTCTGCTAGGCATGACTCGGTCAAAAGCCTACCTTTTACAGGAAATGATCACCATCCTAATATATATAGTGGAAAAAATAAGAATCAGTAGGAATCAGCATGGATCTTACATTCTCAGTGGCCACAAGTCAAATGGGGGGGGAGGATAATTTTATAAACTTTTCGTGCTTAAAACCTGTTTTTACACATATAAAAGAGCCTTAATAAAATTACCCTATAGGGAAAAGTGCACGTTCTGCGGTGGAGATCATAAAAGATATACCTATGCACATACTTCATCTACATACATAGTAACATTGTTATGACGGCAGATAAAAGACCAATATGGTCCATCTAATCTGTCCAGCAAGGCGGCAGGAGTAGGTGCACTTGCCACTCCATGCAGGTCACCCCTCCCCATGCCTTTGTTTAGGAGTCTACCCGCCGCTCCGTGTAGGTCACCCCTATTTACTGAGATATAAGAGATAGTTATGTTTGTTTTGATTTTATGCTGTTGCTATAAAGGGATCCACTGTGTCTGTCCCATGCCATTTTGAATTCTGTCATTGTATTTGCCCCCACCCATCGGGAGGGCATTCCAAGCATCCACCACCCTTTCAGTAAAAAATATTTCCTGGCATTGCCTTTCAGTTTACTCCCTTGCAGCTTCTTGTTATGCCCTCTAGTTTTGCAGCTTCCCTGTCTTTGGAAGAGCTTAGTTTGCTCATTAATACTCTTTACGTTTTTAAAGGTCTGAATCATATCTCCCCTGTCCCTCCTCTCCTCTAGAGTGTACATATTTAGGTCTTCAAGTCTCTTCTCATAAGTCTTCTGATGCAGGCTCCAAATAATTTTTGTCGCCTTCCTCTGAACTGTTTCCAGCCTTTTTATGTCCTTTGTGAGATACGGTTTCCAAAACTGAACACAATATTCCAAGTGAGGCCTCATCGGCGTCTTGAACAATGGCATTAGTACCTCTTCCATTCTGCTGGTAACTCCTCTCTGTATGTAACCCAGCATCCTTCTGGCTTTTGCCACCACCTTGTCACACTGTTTTGCCACCTTGAGATCCTCAGAAACAATCACTCCGAGGTCCTTCTCCTGGTCCGTGCACACCAACCTCTCGCCCCCTATCATATACATTTTCCTTGGATTTCTGCTTCCCAAGTGCATGACAGTGCACTTCATCACATTAAATCTTAACTGCCAAGCATTAGACCATTCTTCGAGCTTTTGTAGATCTTTCCTCATGTTATCCACTCCCTCAGGTGAGTCCACTCTGTTGCAAAATTTCGTGTCATCTGCAAAAAGACAGACTTTTCCATTTAGCCCTTCATCAATATCACTCACAAATACATTGAACAGTACCAGTCCCAGGATCGAACCCTGGGGCACACCACTAATCACCATCCTTTCATCCAAGTGAGTTCCATTTACCATCACCTTCTGTCATCTGTCAGTCAACCAATTGATCCAATTCACCACCTGGGGACCCATCTCCAAACTACTGAATTTATTGATAAGCCTCCTATGAGGAACAGTATCAAAGGTTTTACTGAAATTTAGTTAGATTATATCCATTGCATGCCCTTGATCTAGTTCTCTGGTCACCCAGTCTAAGAACTCAATCAGAAATGTTTGGCAAGATTGTCCTTTGGTAAAACCATGTTGCCTCGGATCATGCAACCTGTTGGTTTCGTGGAAGTCCACTAGTTGCTATTTCAGGAGCGCCTCCATTACTTTTCTCGCCACCAAGGTAAAGCTTGCTGGCCTGTAGTTTGTCACTTCTTCCCTACTGCCACTTTTGTAGGGAAGAGGTACCATATCGGCCCTTCTCCAATCCTGTGGAACTTCTCCTGTCTCCAAGGATCTATTAAAAACATCCTTTAATGGCCCTGCAAGAACCTCTCTGAGCTCTTTCAGTATTCTGGGATGCATCCCATCCGGTCCCATGGCTTTAGCCACTTTCAGTTTTGCAAGCTGCTCTAACACATCATCTTCTGTGAATGGTGTGGTATCTACTCCATTCCCATTTGTATATTTGTCAATCACAGGTGGTCCTTCTCCAGGATTTTCTCTAGCAAAAACAGAGCAGAAGTATTTGATTAGCATTTTTGCTTTTTCAGTGTCACTTTCCATAAATCCGTTCTCAGCACTTTTGAGTCTTGCAATTCCATCTCTGATTTTCCTCCTCTTCCGAATATGCCTGAAAAATGTTTTGTTGCTACACTTGACATCTTTAGCCATCTTTTCTTCTGCCTTTGATTTTGCTATCCTTATTTCTCTTTTTGTCTCTTTTAGTTTGATCCTGTATTATTTTCTGTGTTCCTCTATTTGTGAACATTTGAATTTTGTAAAACTGTGGTTTTTGCCTTTATTTGTGCAGCCACTTCTTTGGAGAGCCAAATAGGTTTCCTTTTCCTCTTGTTTTTATTTACTTTCCTTACATACGTATCTGTTGTCCCTTTTATTGCCTCCTTTAGTTTAGCCCACTGTAATTCCACTTCCCTTATCTCCTCCCACTCTGCCAACTCCTCCTTCAGGTACTTAGCCATTTTGCTAAAATCATTGTTTTTGAAGTCTAGGACTTTGACTTTGCTGTGATTGGATTCTAACTTGGCTTTTATCTCAAACCATACAGTGGGATAATCGCTGCTGCTCACATGGGCCCATCCGGATATTTGACACACTATCTCCGTTGGTGAGCACTAAATCCAGTACCGAGCACTCTCTGGTCGGTTCCATCACCATTAGTCTAAGTAATGCATCTTAGAAAGCATCCACAATTTTTTTTACTTCTTTCCAGATTTGCAGAAGGAATACTCCAATCCACATCAGGTAGATTAAAGTCACCCAATATGATCACTTCCCCCTTCATAGCTATCTTTGCAATATCGGCAATCAATTCGCTATCCATTTCTTGGTTTGAGTTGGAGGCGTGAAGACTACACCAGTATGGATGATAGTGCCATCTCTTCTTTCCAACACAATCCACAGTGCTTCTTCTTTTCCCCATGGCCCCTGCATTTCAGCATCTTTAATATTGCTTTTGACATATAGGGCGGCTACTCCTCCTTTTCTACCCTCTTTGTCTCTTCTAAATAGATTATAGCCAGCTATGGCTATATCCTATTCATTTGTGCCCAAGTGGATGACATCAGTTTTGGAGTGCTCACTTTCTGCTTAAATTCACCTCTATTCTCAGGCTGGTATAAATGTATGCTGGTGCATTCTACTTGTGGTTTCTCCAGAACTTGTGCTAGTATTTTATAAAGACAAATAGGGACCTACTTGCCCTCTCAGCCTAGTTGACCTGTTATAAAATAACTCCTTGGAGCTTACGAGATGCCACCCAAATCAGTCTTTGACTCAGTGACCCTCTGTCCTGTTGGCTGAATCAGTCAAAACTAGCCAGAGGAATTTCCAGATGAAGTCCACCAACTTCTTTCCTAGGTGCATAACTTTGCACTTGTCCACATTAAATTTCAGGTTTTTTTTTAATTTTTATTTAATGCTTTTCTGAATTACAAATCCCATCAAAAGAAGACAATCTATCAAGAAATAACAAAATTCAAAAAACTTTCAAAATTAACACATATTAATCACATCAAGGAGAGAGAATCAACAAAACAAGAATCACATAATGAGAATAAGCAATAAGGAGTGATAACACTCCACCTAAGGGAGCAACAAAAAAAAAAAAAAATCAAACCACCTACCTACTTCTTAGCCATTTCAGAAATTAACAAAGGTTTCTGCAATTGTGACACATCAGTATACACATAATTTTGCCCTTGATAAGTTATCAAGCAGCGACACGGAAACTTCAAAAAGAAAGACGCCCCTAAAGCAACAATTCTTGATTTTAATTCTAAGAACTGCTTACGTCGAAGTTGAGTAGCACGCCACACATCTGGAAAGATTTGGAGCTTATAACCACAAAATAAATCGTCCTTATGCTTAAAATAGGCTCTAAGGACAGAAAGCTTACTGAACTCAGAGTCAAACGTAGCAACAACAGTGCAACGCTTGGGTATAAGGTCCAAGGTATCCTCCAAAAAAGCTGTAAGATCCTGAGCAACAGACTCAGCAGAAGGGGTAATCTCCCCCGCCTGGTGAGATACTGCTGAGACAGGATTAAATGAGTAAACATGGACAACTTCCAAAGTACTCTGCAAGTGCAATATCTCAGAAAAATAATTTTTCAGCAATATTTCAGAAGACAATAGGTGAGTTGAAGGGAAATTAAGGAAACAAAGATTTCTTGCCCTTTGCTGATTCTCCAGACTCTCCAGGCGACAAGAAACAGCAGACATATCTCGAATTAAAACAACATTACTATTCCTGCCCGTCTGGAGCTGAGAATCAGCGTGAGCAGAAGCACGAACTAGAGAGCCTATCTGTTTATCAACATCTACAAATTTATCCACAACATCCTGTGTAAAAGCACATAAAGCAGAAACAGTTGGAGTTAGACGCTTATCAATTCGCTGAATCACAGTCCAAATGTCCATAAGAGTTACCTCATCAGATGGAATAGGCAGAGGAACATCCTCACCAATTGGACTGACAGCCCTCAAAGAAAGAGCCGGAGCTTCTGAGGGAGCATCAAGAAAAGTAGAAGATAATGGCTGAGGAAAAGGAGGGGGTAGCCGAGACTCAGGGCTCAAAGAGACCTCTTCCGGCAAGATTGCAGGCAGTAATGCCGTCACATGTCTGTCCATGGGTCCAACCAGCTTCCCTCCTGCTACACCATTGCTGGATCCAGGTTTAACACCGGACTTCCCTTTCCACTTCCCCATAGGCACTACAATGATACGGCCAGTGCTTAGAGTAGATTCTCAGGAGCACCGAAGGAGCACATAAGGAGCAGGTCTTCCCCCTTGTAACGCGCCCCTTAGGATGCGACCACGCGGGCCGTGACTCGCGGCTGCGAGTGAGCTAACAGAGCTATATGGGAACCGGAGGGGGGGTCCTCGGAGGCAGGAGCGTCCTCACAATGCCTGCAGCCCAGCACCGTGGCTCAACTCCTTCTCACTGCGCTGCTCCGCGCAGCTGGTTCAAACACGGCAGACTCCCAGGTAAGATGAAACTCTCCCACTACCACACGACTCCCTCAGCAGTTTATGGGAACTGGAGGGGGGGTCCTCGGAGGCAGGAGCGTCCTCACAATGCCTGCAGCCCAGCACTGCGGCTCAACTCCTTCTCACTGTGCTGCTCCACGCAGCTGGTTCAAACGCGGCAGACTCCTAGGTAAGATTTTAACAACTTTGAATAATTTTGTGTCCTCTGCAAATTTGACTACCTCGCTCATTCCCATTTCCAGGTCATTTATGAATATCTTAAAAAGCAGCGGACCCAGCACAGATCCCTGGGTACTCCACTATTCACCTTTCTCCATTGAAAAAATTGGCCATTTAGCCCTACCCTCTGCTTTCTATCTTTTAACCAGTTTCTGATCCACAATAGTACACTGCCTCCCATCCCATTACTTTTTTATGGAGAAAGTGTTTTTTTATTAACTGTAAATTTAAGCATCTGAAAATCAACTCAGCAATAAAGAACTTACAACCAATGCATTGAACTAATATAACACTGTACATTTTTAGATACATTATATTTTGTCGCCCTCTCTCCCCTCAAAGTTCCAGCTCCCCTCCCAACAGTGATAACCACATTGAGTGTCAAGAAATGTCCACCAAAAGGAAAGGAAAGAATAGATAAATGAATAGGAGGGAGAGAGAGATAGACGGGAGGGAAGACTGTTGGACCCATCCAACTTCCGCTTAGCATTGCAGACAATCATAACACCACACTTTGACTACTGCAATTCAATTTACCAAGGTTTACCAAAACCACTTTGCTTCCGCTAATCACTGCATTGCACACCGTTGCATGCCCAATTCAAAGTGCATCAAAGTATGAGCACATAACTCCTATTCTCAAACAGCTCCATTGGTTGTCCCTACCCAGCCGCATACTCTATAAGGTCCTACTTCTGACCTTCAAGATCATCAATAAGTGAATGCCTCCAACTTTTGCAGATCAAAGAGGCAAAACAACATAAACATATTAAGCATACCACAAGAAAAATCAAAAGCACCCAGTATACTTGCAACAGGGCATTCAAACTGTACGTGCTGTCCCTCAGCAACTCTTGTGATAAGGAAGCTTATCATAGCTCAGGAAGGAGCTATAGTAAAGGTGAAGTGACTCTGAACAAGCAACCTGTCAGTTCTGGTAGAAATAAGAAAACAGAATTTTTCCATAAAAGACTATCAGTCCCAGAATGCACCAGGTTTCCAACAGCCATTAGAGGAGTGGGGAAACGTGTGTTCAATAAGGAGGGCTATGAGGTAATCCCCAAGCACTCATCTCAAAGGGCAGGGCCTGATTCAGCACAGCTGCGCTGTGCTAGGGTGGAGCACTCATCTAACCAGAATAAAGGTAGAGTTTATTCTACAGAGAATTATCCTCAGAATCATCCTCAGTTTCATCTTGGAGATCTTCATGATCTTGGACAGCTTCATCATCTGGAGGATCATCAGAAGCAGAAGCCAGAGCGGACGGACAGAGAGGGCAAGAAACCCTTTGGAAGAAAGAAGAGAAAAGCATTTGGGAGATCTAAAGGAGTCCAGAGCAGTACGTATACTGGGAGACATTCAAAAGGCCAGCATACACCATTGGACTGGGGAAAGCCAGAGGAATGGTGCTGCAGAGCTAGGAATCTCCAGACGGTACCTGTGAGGGAGACGGCTGCACGTGGAAGGGACCCTAAGACCCATGCCAGAAGGTATATGAAGAGAGATCCAGTGTCCAGGGATCTGGATTGGAAGGCTGGACATAAGAACTGGACTACATACTGGCCAGGCTATTTAGAGAGGAACTCTAACAGCAATGGAAGCTCAGGTATGAACACTGATCTATGCCCTAGCTATACCCTTGAAAGACAGCAGGGAAACAAGTATTCTCCTGAGAGTGCTCCATTGAGAAATTCCTCTGTGCCAATCCATGATATTGAACCCATGATTGTTGAAGGAGGGGGAGAGGTTATAGACACAGGCTGTGAATACATGGATTGCTCTCTGTCTAAACTCCTTTGGTAATTTACTGTTACAAAGTACAACAACCATCACAAAGAAATACAAACTTGTTCTTTAATCTACTCAGAAAATCTCCTGAGTAGGATTTTGAGCCGCACAGTAGAAAGCAAGCCAGCTAAGGGGTTTCAGCTGGGTAACTGCTAGCAATTGAGCCTTACCTAATTGCTTGTGAGCTCTGAGGGAATCACTTCTGAGTCTATGTGTGAAGATATAAGAAGTTAACCAGAAAAGAACAGTTTTTCCCTTCTTTGTGGGTTTTGCTTGTTGTTTGATGCACTGCTAAGAAAATATTAGCTAAAGCCTACAGAAAAGACCAGTTTGTTACCAACCAGGTCTTTATTCTTTTGCTTTGATTGCCTGACAAGTTCAGCTGCTTTCCTGATTTTGTTTTTCTAAGTTTAACACTGAAAGCAAGTATCCTGTTTTATGTGCTACCAAGCATATCTGTGTTGGGAGAAATAACCCCATAAATAAATATCTTATTGGCTTTACACTCAAGCACAACTAATTATTGTGAGCGGCTGTGTCTGGTGTGAATGGACTGCATTTCCCACAATCCCTTGCAAATCATATTGATATATGCCTTTGCCAAGACTGTGAACATTCTCACCCAGGCACCCGTCTGACACTCTCTCCCCGGAACCCTCTGATCAACAAACGGACCTATCCATATTCAGAAAACTACTCAAAATGCATCTATTCAATGAACATTTTGGTCCCATTACATAACTTCCCCCCCCCCCTCAGTATCCGCCCATAATGAACAGTCGACCTTATATGTAACGTAATTGCTCTTTCTGTCCAGGTATTATAATGTATATAAGTTATACCATCAAGGTATTATAATGTATATGTTACACCATTCTATGTAATATCTCTCGCATATATTGATTGCCCTATAAATAAGTTCCATTGTTCTATGTATAACAGTTCGTCATAATGTACACCGCTTTGCCCCGGTGAAAAGCGGTATAAAAAAAGTCAAATAAAATAAATTAAATAAATAAATATAAATAAATAAACACAGTGATGCTCCCCAAAGTGACACAGCCCGGTCACAAGGAATAACAGGAGAGCAATGACCTCATCCCTGCCTGGATCTATGGACATTTCCCCATTCCTTCCCCCTCCCATGGAGCATCTCGTCCCAACAAACACAAAGAAAGAGATTCACGGCCCCGGCACAGGGTTCTTCGTACACCATGAGTCTGGTCAGAGCAAACCCGTTGAGATGCCCCTTTACTCCTAACCCTCACACCCCCCTCCCATCCTTCCCACATTCACAGCACATATTGAACCAATTATATGCACACCAACTACAGTTAGCCACAGTAGTTAAACACGCGACTCCTTGTTGATGTTGTAGAGGCTGTATATAGGGACTCCATATTTCCGAAAAGGCCTCCCATGTATGTGCGTGTCCACGCTCTCATTCCCTTTCCAACAGCAGAAGGCCATGTAATTCAGTCTGCCATTGCCTATGAGATGGGCCCCCGGGTGACAGCCAAGCCTGGAGTACAGATTTACGAGCAAGAAGTAATGCCAGCCATGCCCATGATTGGCCCATCCCCTCTGATGTGTCAATTCCCAACCATATGTTCAGCAAATACACTGCTGGAGGCAGCCTGGTCACCCCTTGAATCAGTGTGTCCATATATCCCAACACTCTGGTCCAGAAGCGTTTTGCAACCCTAAGATGCTGCCACATATGTCCAAGGGTCACCACTTCCCCTCCACAACTGGGACAAGCACCAGTGGACACCACCCTGGCCTGCCAGGCCCTCTGAGGAGAGAAATGGAGACGATGCAACTGCTTTAACTGCATATCCTGAAGGGACCACGTCTGTTATCATCCCTGGGATATCGCTTATTGCGGACAAAATAGACACCCCATCATCTGAAATCTCCAGGCTGGTCCCCTCTGATGAGTAGTTCCTCCATCCTTGAACAGATACTACCTGCCATTGACTCCTAGGGTAGGCTACGTACATAGCTATGAATTTGCATAAAAGGAAACTTATCAGCCTCCTGCAGGCCATACCATGTCTGTAATTCTTTAAATGAGAGCAGGCTAGTAATACCCATCTGCTCCCAGCATATATAGTCTGGCAAGTCCAATCCTGGCAGAAAGCCACGATTGGCCCTGCAAGGGCAAGTATGAGGTACAAGAGGCTGACCAGCCCAACATGGACATGAGATAACACCAGGTCTGGCAAATTGGGTAGAATAGCACATTCGGGCACATCTCTGCTGGACCATGGGATGCACTGGAGTGCAATAGGTACCTCAGATGCAGGGGCTTAGCCAAAGACTGCTCCCAACCCAGTAGCATGTAATCAGACATATCCCAAAGCCAGTCTCGAATGTGTCTATGTAAGCAGGCTATATTGTATTACTGCATATCTGGAAATACCATTCCTCCCTGCTCCCTGGATCTCTGAAGGACTGCAAGATGAGCTTGAGGGTGGCGTCCTTTCCAGAGCAAGATGTTGACCTGTTTCTCAATTGCATGGAGATTGCCCTTGCTGAGCCCTAGTAGGAGAATCTGTAGGGTATATAGTCACCATCTTAAACCATGCCACCCGGCCCCCTAGAGAAAGCGGGAGGTCCTTCCAACTCTGAGTGCGGCACTCAAGGTCCATCAGAAGACCAGACACATTCACTGCATGGAGTTCAAGTCAGGCCGGAAGTTGAATTCCCAAATATTTAAACCTCCCCTCTGCCATTTGAGAGGAAAAATCCCCGACCAATTTGTCCAGAGGGCTGGTTTCAGGGGCAAGGCCTCAGACATGTACAGATTGAGCTTATGCCCTGAAACACTGCCATAGTCCTCAAACATATATAAAAGTACAGGGAGTCCTTTCTCTGCATCCTCCAGATGTACTAAGATGTCGTCTGTGAAAGTGGCTACTCAAAATTCTTCCGAGACCAGACTAATCCCGCTCAGGAGAGGATCAGCACGAATACAACAGAGCAGTGGCTTGAGAGTGAGGACAAACAGCAGTGATGATTATGGGTATCCCTGCTGGGTGCCCCGTCGTAATGGGATGCTAGCATTCATCTTGCCATTAACGAGGATCGCACCACTAGGGTCAGAGTAAAACAACCATACTGTATTGACAAAGAACCCTGTAAAGCCTACTGCGGCCAATACCTGATACATGAAGTCCCAGTTGACTCTATCAAATGCTTTCTCGGCATTAAAGCTGATAAGCAAGGAGGTGCGTGAGTCCCGGAGAGTGAGATACATTAATGCGAGCACTCATTTCATACCCACAATGATACTCCATCCTTTCACGAAGCCAACCTGGTTCCCATGGATCAAAGGTGATAGGAAAGCAGCCAGCCATTCTTCCATGATCTTTGCCATTAGCTTAACATCAACATTTAATAACGAGATAGGGCAGTATGATCCCTGTAATGTCGGGTCCCTGCCGGGTTTAGCCAGCACCACAATTACAGCTTTGTTAGATTCATATGGAAAGGACCCCTTCCCCACCAAGTCCACCTAGTAGTCACTAGGGGGGCTGCCACTTTATCACTGAGAAGCTTATAGAATTCACTGTGGAAACCATCCGGTCCAGGGGCCCCTCCACTCCTCAGGTTCTTGATACCCACTGCACCTCCTGGGGGGAGATAGGATCATTCAGTACCTGAAGTTGTTCGTCCGTCAACCGGGGGAGCCCACACTCCACGAGGTATGTGTACCTTGATCACCTGGGGTCTTCTCCACCTGGTATAATTGTTGATAGAATTCACAAAATACTGTTTCTATTCCTTCAGCTGTAGTTTGGGCCATGCGAGACTCATCAGAATGACTACAATGTAGCTCGGGCCAGCGCTTGACCTTATGAGAGGAGCTTGCCGGCCTTGTTACCAAAACAGTAAAGTCTGTATTGATAGAAAAAACTCAATTTTTTTTAGCTCTCTGATGTACTAGCGAAATCAATTCTTGCTGTATTTCAAGCAGGACGGTTTTGCGGGTCAGTGTCGAAGAGGCCACAAAGCGGCGACGTGCCGTCCTAAGGTCCCATTCCAGTTGTATTATTCTGTAGTTAAGTTGTTTATGCTTAGACCATACATACAGCTGGTCATTGTTCTATGCATATTCCTTCCATTTAGAGAGCAAAAAGGTGCAAACTGCATGTCCCCCATCACCTCTAGAGGAAACCACCAGGTATTACCATCACTTTGAGCATCCAAAGTCAATACCAGCAATACCGCTGCATGATCAGAGATTACCACCAGATCAATGTCTGCTCGTACCACTCGATTTAACAACCTAGTAGAAATAAGAAAGTAGTTGATACGAGACCATGTGTCATGTGCATGGGACAAGTGTGTATAATCTCTCTCTTTGGGATGTAGTACCTGCCATATGTCTAGAAGCTCATACCCATCACATATGCCTCTCAACTGCTGGGTTCTGCAGCAGTCACAGTTGCTCACACCTAGTGTCCAGTCCAGGGAGGACTCCAGGGCACAATTAGTCTCCTCCAAGTATCAAGCACACATCTCCCATATCCTGGATACACTGATTCAAGCAACAGAAAAATGAAGTATCATATACATTGGGTGCGTATATACATCACAGAGCTACCATTTGTCCACACAGTTTCCTAAGGATGCATACATAGTGTCCATCTGGATCCGATACCGTTCGGGTGGTCTTGAACCCGAGAAGGCTGCTAATAAGAATAATGACACCCGCTTTCTGTCCCACTGCCGCAGCTCCGTGGATTTCACCAATCCACCAACGTTGAAGCTTAGTGTGCTCCACCTTAGACTGATGAGTTTCCTGCAATAAAGCTATATCGGCTTGGCTGTCATGCAGGCATTTCAGAATTCCATAGCATTTCACAGCGGATCCAATCCCGCAAACGTTCCAAGTAACTATCTTGATATCTTCACCCAGAGTTCCATGATTCAAAGGGGATCTGAACCAAAATCAACCAATAACATGGGAAGCTGGACCCTCCCAGCATAGAGGAGTTTGTTATAGTTCCAGATGCACATGGAATCACTCAACTATAAACCAACCGGGTTCCACACAATTCCCCATTCTCACATTTATCCCAACTGCACCCACTCCCAGCCACTCCCCATCCCCCATCCCCTCCTCCTCCCCCCTCTTCCTGCATCCTCCTTCCCCCTCCTCCACATCCAAGGGAGTTCACTGGAAGCCAAGATGACAATCATGCTCCGTCCCTACAATGTACCTTACTCTCCCCCCACCCCTACCAACCATGCACCTCCCCTCCCTCATCAACAACATCCCTCATAGCTATTCGCCCCCTCCCACACTGATTTAGCACTCAAGAGAAGAGGTGCCATATCAAGGGATGGGGGCAGGTCATCCACCGAGGTTCTCAGCAAATGTGACAGGCTACATCAATGCTGCTCTCAGCCAAGCCTCCTTCCAGCCTGTATCAGCATGGCTGTAGCAGTATAGGCCTCTGTAGTACCAACATTACCCAGCACAGTGTCATTGTCACTCTGTAAATCCCCTCCCTATACAACATTCACCCCACACACCACGTTAACGTGATCTTCATCCGCTGCTCATGCATTCCAGCCCCCAGAGGCTTACCCAAGAGATAGGGAGCAGACACCAATACAATATAAAGAGCAAATGAAATATCCGGGAGGTACCCATACCCCTTCCAGGCCTCGACTAACAGAAGCCAAATCCCTATGTGGGAAACCATGAAAGAAAGGGAAAGCTAGAGAGGAAGAAAAAAAAGAAATAGACTTAAGAACTACCCTTTCATAAGGTTTGCTGCATTGCAAGGTTGTAGTGATGCCCTCTGGCCATTCCAAGTAATTCCAAGTATCAGCCCCCAAAGGAGAGATAGGCACATAAAAGAATCGTAGTGCAATATAAAAGAAGAGGAGAGGTAACCAAAGAAAGTGAAGGGGCATCAATGCTAATACAAGAGGAAAGGAGGAGGGAGCAGGCAGATATGCCGTGAACCAGTTCGGGACCTCAGTTACGTCAAGGGAGAAAATACAGCGGGTAAAATAAATTGGGGCATCCTTGTAAGAGTTCCAAGCATTCACATGGTACCAATAGCACAGTTCTAGGAAGCAAAAAACAGACAGTTCATACATGTCAGTGACATGGTGCTATAAACCAAAATGTCCCTTCACCCCACGGGAACTGCATGTTTCTCTCATGCCCAGCATCCAGCAGCCTGAGGGCATGTGGCAAACAGTGTTACTATTACTACTGAACATTTGTATAGTGCTACAAGATGTATGCAACGCTGCACAGACACATATAAAAGATGGTCCTGCTCATCAGAGCTTACAATCTAGTCAAGACGTACACCACAGTAGCTGTAGCCATGGGATACAGCTAGGGGGAATGGTAAGGAAACACAAAGAAGATCAGGTGAGTCAAGATCCGAAAGCAGCAGTGAAAAGGTGAGTTTTCAACCTGGATTTGAAAATGGTCAGAAAGCGCCAGGCATAAGGAGCAGCAAGGTGAAAGGAGCGAACAGATAGAAGAGATTTGCCAGAAGAGCGGAGTTCTTGAGGAGGAGTGTAGGGAGAGATAAGAGAGGAACGGTAGTGAGGAGCTGCAGAGTGAATGCACTTATAGATCAGCAGGACAAGTTTGAACTGGATGCAGAAATGGATAGGGAACCAATAAAGTGACTTGAGAAGAGGGGTAATATGAGTATGATAAGGCTGGTGGAAGATTAGCCGCTCAACAGAATGTTGAACAGATTGAAGGTGAGAGAGATGATTTAGAGGGAGACCAGCAAGGAGTAGGTTACAATAGACTAGATGGCAGGTGACTAAGGAGTGGATAAGTGTCTTAGTACTGTGTTCAGAAAGGAATGGACAACATTTGTTGATGTTGTAGAGAAAGAAACAGCAGGTTTTAGCTATCAGTTGGATGTATGTGGAGAAGGAGAGAAGGGAGTCAAAGACAGCCCCAAGGTTGCGAGCTGAGGAGACAAGGAGGAGTAGAGAGTTATCCATAGAAATGGAGAAAGGAGTAAGGGGAGAAGAGGGTTTAGGGGGAATAATAAGCAGCTCAGTTTTGGCCATGTTCAATTTCAAGAGGCGGGGAGACATCTAAGCAGCAGTGTCAGAAAGGCAGGCAGAGATCTGGGCCTGGATTGCCGGAGAGATTTCAGATGTAGAGAGATAGATCTGGGAGTCATCAATGTAAAGATGGTACTGAAAGCCATGGAAAGAGATGAGTGTACCAAGGGACTGGGTATAGAGAGAGAAAAGGAGTTGGACACAAGACAGATCCTTGGGGGGTACACCCACTGAGAGCAGGATAGTAGTAGAGGAGGATCCACCAGAACCAACACTGAAAGAGCGATGGGAGAGATGATAAGAGAACCAGGATAGCACAGAGCCATTAAAACCAAGTGAGGACAAGGAATCAAGAAGAAAGTTGTAGTCAACAGTGTCAAAAACAGCAGAAAGTTCAAGCAGGATGAGGATTGAGTAAAGGCTCTTGGATTTTGCCAGAAACAGGTCACTGGAGACTTTGGCAAGAGTCATTTTGGTAGAATGTAAAGGATGAAAGCCAGATTGTAGAACATCCAGATGGGCTTCAGAGGCAAGAAAGTCAAGGCAATGGATCACCTCTGGAACCCTTTTTAAAAATTGGCATTACATTGGCCATTCGCCAATCTTCAGGTATTACAGATGACTTTAATGATAGTTCACAGATTATTAATAGTAGGTCTGCAATCTCTTATTTCAGTTCTTTCAACACCCTCTGATGTATACTATCCGGTCCAGGTGATTTGCTACTCTTAAATTTATCTAATAGTTGTAATATATCTTCCCTGTTTATCTATACTTCTTTCAGTTCTTCTGATGCATCACCTTTAAATACCATTTCAGTCATAGCTAACTTCCCTACATCTTCTTCAGTAAAGACCAAAGCAAAGAATTACATGGTAACATAGTAAATGACGGCAGATAAAGACCAGTATGGTCCATCTAGTCTGCCCAGCACAATGTCAAGAGTAGGTATACCTGCCGCTCCGTGCAGGCCACCCCTCCCCATGTCGCTGCCCAGGAGTAAACCCACCACTCCATGTAGGAGACCCCTATTTGTTGAGGAATTTGATGATTCAGTTAATTTTGATATTTTCTTGTTGCTGTAAAGGGATCCACTGTGTCCAATGCTCTTTTGAACTCCGTCACTGTGTTTTCCCCCACCACTTCCATCGGGAGGGCATTCCCAGCATCCACCACCCTTTCAGTGAAAAAGTATTTCCTGACATTGCCTTTCAGTTTACCCCCTTATAGCTTCATGTTATGCTCTCTAGTTTTGCAGCTTCTCCGTCTTTGGAAGAGGTTTGTTTGTTCATTATTTTCCTTTAAGTGTTTAAAGTTCTGAATCATATCTCCCCTGTCCCTCCTCTCCTCCAAAGTGTACATGTTTAGGTCTTCAAGTCTCTTCTCATAAGGCTTCTGACGCAGGCTCCAAATCATTTTGGTCGCCTTCCTCTGAACAGTTTCCAGTCTTTTTACATCCTTTGTAAGATATGGTCTCCAAAATTGAACACAGTATTCCAAGTGAGGCCTCACCAGTGACTTGTACTGTGGCATAAGTACCGCTTCCTTTCTGTCGGTAATTCATTCAATTCATTCAGTCTCTCCGCTATGGCCTTGTTCCCTCTTAGTGCCCCTTTTACCTCTCTATCATCTAATGATCCAACTGACTCTCTCAGGTGTTTTGCTATGAATGTACTTGAAAAAGCTTTTATTATGCGTTTTTGCTTCTACAGCAAGTTTTTTTTTCAAATTCTTTGCCTGACTTATCAATGCCTTGCATCTAACTTGCCAGTGCTTATGTTGTTTCCAGTTTTCATCATGTGGCTCCTTTTTCCATTTCTTCAACAGCCTCTGTGACCTCAACTTTAAACCATACTGGTAGTTTTTAGGACATCTTCCGCTTTTCTTAAAGCGTGGAATACAGATGGTCTGGGCTTCCAAGATAGTACTTTTAAACACCACCCATGCTTGATGTAAATCTTTAACCTTTGCTGCTGATCCCTTAAGTTTTTTCTTAACTATTTTCCTCATTTTATCAGTCTCCCTTTTTAAAGTTAAAAGATAGTACTGTGGATTTCCTTGCCATCGTTCGTCAGTTTATTAAATCAAACGTGATTGTACTATGATTACTATTGCCAATCACTATTGCCTTATTTCTTGCACCAGATCTTGTGTTCCACTAAGGACTAGGTCCACAATGGCTTCCCCTCTTGTTGGTTCATGAACCAACTGCTCCAAGAAGCAGTCATTTATTTCATCTAGAAACTTTATCTCCCCAGCATGTTCTGCCATGGCAATAACTAGGTCAATACCGGGGTAATTATTATTATTACTGTGCTATAACTTTTGTTAGCTTCCCTAATTTCTTTGAACATTTCATCCATTTATTCTCTCTGGCCAGGCGGTCATTAGTGTACACCCCACTATCATTGCCTTTCCCTTTTTATATGGAATTTCAATCCATAGAGATTCTACAGTGTATTTTGTTTCCTGCAAAACTTTAATCCTGTGTGATTCAATGCCCTCTGTAACATAGAGTGCAACCCCTCCACCAATTTATTTTATCATTGCGATATAGTTTGTACCCAGGTATCACAGTGTCCCATTGGTAGTACGCCTTTCACTGGGTCTCTGAGATACCAATCATATCTAATCTTTCATTTAGTGCTAAATGTTCTAACTTTCCCATCTTATTATTTGAACTTCTAGCATTTGCATACAAGCATTTTAGAGGTTTTATTTTATTCATATTATTCTGGTTATTGGTAGGCAGGGGTATTTTGTAATCTTTAAACTCTGTCTGCTCTGTACTTGGCATTTGGGTTACTTTTGTCTTTATTGGTATCTCTCTGTCCATATGCCCTAACTTCAGTCTTTTGCTAGCATCTTTCAAGGATACATTGTTCCGAACCATGTGCTCTTGGACAACTGTCGGCTTTTCTCTATCATCTAGTTTAAAAGCTGCTCTATTTCCTTTTTAAAAGTTAATGCCAGCAGCCTGATTCCATCCTTGTTTTGGTGGAGCCTATCTCTTCAGAATATCCCCTCCTTTCCCCAGAATATTCCCCAGTTCCTAACAAATCCAAAACCCTCTTCCTTGCACCATTGTCTCATCCATGCATTGGAGCTCTGCCTGCCTTTTGGGTTCTGCACATGGAACAGGAAAGATTTCTGAGAATGCTATCCAGGAAGTTCTGGATTTGAACTTCCTACCTAAAAGCCTAAATTTGGCCTCTAGAACCTCCCTACCACACTTTCCTATGGCATTGGTACCAACATGTACAAAGACAGCAGATTCTTCCCAGCACTATCTAAAACCTTTTCTAGGTGGTGTGTGAGGTCTGCTACCTTTGCAGCAGGCAGGCATGTTACCAGGCAATCGTCACATCCACCAGCTATCCATCTATGTGCCTAATGATCGAATCACCAACTATAATGGCCATCCTAACCCTTCCCTCATGGTCACATGGCCCTGGAGAAACCTCCTCAGTGCAAGAGGGTTTTACATCACCTAGAGGACAGGTCCTAGCTACAGGATCAATTCCTGCCATACCAGGGTGATGCTCTCCTGTCACATGACTTCTCTCCTCCATGACAACTGAGAGGCTGCCAGACTGGAGGTGGTACTTCAGTACTGCGTCTCTGTAGGTCTCTTCTATATACCCCTCTGTCTTCCTTATGTCCCCCAAGTCTGCTACTCTAGCCTCCAGAGATCAGACTCATTCCCTGAGAGCAAAGAGTTCTTGTACCTAGTGCACACATAAGACCCCTCACCAACAGGGAGAAAATCATACATGTGACACTCAATGCAAAAGACTGGAAAGCCCCCATATTGCTGCTGGACTGCTGTCTGCATCTTAGTTTTAAGGTTTTGTTTAGGCATTTAAGTTGTTTACTTACGTTGGCTGAGGATACATACATACAACTGTACCTAATACATTTAATGGACTTTGTTCACCTCAAGATTAATTAATTTCAGGTCCTTAATTAATGTATTCCTGATGAGGATAACCAGCTGCACCTAAAAGTGAATATGGGCACCTCCTTCCCTTTAATAGGTTTAAGAGCCTACAAAGCTAAGATTATCCATGTGGTGGGAGAGAAAAAAGACTTAACAAAAGCTGGCTTGCTGCACAGTGCCCTGACCTGTGCTTCAAAGGTAAAGTCTTAGCAATTTTCTGGGTGATTCACACAGCTCTTGTTTTGATGGAAGGGGCCTTTCAATTGCCCCTTTGATCTGTCACTTGCCTTTAACACCTATTTAAGACAACTTCACATCTTTTGCCTCCTTCCTGGAAGGTATCTTTGTAAAAGTCACTAGAAACAATTTTATTTCTTTGTACTCAGAGACTCTTTGTTCTACTTGTATGCTAAACTATACTTGGATTTGATTTTAATAAAATAGCTATCTAGAAACCAATTTATTTCAGAGACTATTTATTCTATTTTACTGTCTATGCTAAGCTATACTCTAATTTGATTTAAATGAAAAGCTCTCTGGCTGACTCAGCAAAAAACACTGAATTCTAAAATGCACAGATTTATCAGCTGTAGCCCAAAGAATTTCCTTTCCCCACAAAGATTTACAGTATATTCGAGAAGATAAATACTTTCAAGTGCAGATCTATTTCCAGCTATAGCAGTCCCTTTTGGTAGTCCTTCAAGACGGATGTAACTGTTCCATCTAAATTGGCACAGTGATGCGCATAAGTCATTGTATAACTTATGCATGTAGATTTTGGTCCTGCATGCGCTCTACCCAGACACCATCCCTGTGAACATCTCTACGGAACTTATCCTATCCCATGTGTCTCCAGGGCCATATGCCCATGAGGGAAGGGTTAGGATGGACATTAGAGTTGACAATTTGATCATTAGGTATGTAGATAGCTGGGTGGCTTTTGGACATGAAAATCGCCTGGTAATATGACTGCCTGGTACAAAGATAGTGGACCTCACACGCCACCTAGGCAAAGTATTAGATAGTGCTGGGGAGTAACCTGCTATCTTGGTACATGTTCATACCAGTGACATAGGCCAATGTGGGAGACAGCTTCTGGAAGCCAAATTTAGGCTTTTAGGAAGAAAGTTGAAATCCAGAACTTCTAGGATAGTGATCTCAGAAATGCTTTCCATTCTTACCTGGACATTGCACCTTAGAGACTTTTACTTTTACTGTTATTGTTTTTAAGTCTCAAGCAGATATACCATCACTGCTTAAGACAAATTATTCTTTGTTTGACTTAATGATTAGTCTTGCTTTGAAACTTATTCACTGGAAAGATTCTACCCAGCTTCCGAACCATATTGGTGGAATTTACTGTGCCTCTGTCGCACCTAAGAAGCAGCACATGTGGGCCATAATCCACTTACTTGTGACATTCTTAAAAAGTGTAGCACCCTGGAGGTCTACACAGTCACAGCGACATGTGGGGAATGATACCCCAAATTCTATATTTTTTAATGGCTACCTTGCTGGTGTATGTATGTTATCATAAGACTTTGGCATGCTTTTAACCATGGTCAGAGGAATCGGGGATGGCACACATGTATTATGTAAAGTTTGTTTTGGTATGTTGATGTTTAGTTCACTGTTCTTGTATTTACAAAACAAAACTTTAAATAAACTACTTTAAAAAGAAAGAAAGAAATGCTTTTCATTCCACGTGCAGGACCCAAGAGGCAGGCAGAACTCCGGAGTCTCAATGCATGGATAAGAGGAGGATGCAAGGAAGAGGATTTCGTATTTTTTAGGAACTGGGCAAAATTCTGGGGAAGGTGGGGTGGGGGGGGGGGGGTTCCAAAAGGATGAGCTCCACTTTAAACAGAGTGGAACCCAGGCTGTTGGCATTAACCTTTAAAAAGGAGATAGAGCAATTTTTAAAATAATGGGGGAAAGCAGAGAGTCACCCAAGAGATAATGGGGGAAAGCAGAGAGTCACCCAAGAGTGAATGGTTTGAAATAATGTATCCTTGAAGGATACTAGCAAAAAAGGGAAGTCAGGGCATCCCAATAGAGAGTTTCAATAAAGGCAAAAGTAAGTCTGGTGCCCTTAAGTAAAATTCACAGAGTTGAAAGATTCCAAATTAACCCTGTCATCAAATAGCCAGACTGTTAATATTAGCAAAAAATAAACTTTGAAATGCCTGTTTGCAAATTCTAGAAGTCTAAAACATAAGATGGGAGAGTTAGAAGACATAGCAATGAATGAAAGGTTAGATATAAGTGTCATTTCAGAGACCTGGTGGAAGGAGGATAACCAATGGGACACTGTGATACCAGGTTAGAAACTATATCACAATAATAGCGTACATCACATTAGTCGAGGAGTGGCTATAGATGTTAAAGATGGCATAGAATAAAAAAGGATAAAGATTTTCAAGGGAAACAAAATTTACTATAGAATTTCTATAGATGGAAATTCAATGCAAAAAGGGGAAAGGAATGGCAGTGGAAGTATACTACCATCCGCCTAGACAGAATGAAAACAGATGATGAAATTCTAACAGAAATTAGGGAAGCTTGCAGAATTTACAACACAGTAATATAGGAGATTTCAATTACCCCAGGAATGACTGAGTCAGTGTCACATTAGGACATGCTAGAGCGATAACGTTTCTAGATAAAGTAAATGACTGCTTCATAGAGCAGCTGGTTCAGGAAATGATACACGGGGATGCAATTTTATGCCTAGTCCTCAGTGGAATGCAGGATCTTGTGCAAGAAGTAACTGTTTTGGGGCACTTTGGCAATAGAGATCATAACATGATACATTTGATTTAATAAGTGGAGGGAGGATAAGCAAGGAAATTGACTGCACTAGCATTTAACTTTCAAAAAGGAGACTATGTAAAGAAGACAAATACAATAGCAACTGGCAAAATCAATAAGTTCATCATTGATGGAGAAGAAATTAAAATAGTGGACAACTTTAACCTACTTGGATCAATTAATAAAGAAGCAACAAGCAGTCAAGAAATCCGACGACGCATTGCTCTTGGCAGAATGGCTATGAAGGATCTAGACAAGATTCTTAAGAGCAGAGATGTCTCTCTCCATATAAAGATTCGACTTGTTCAAGCCATAGCATTTTCAATACCATCATATGGATGCGAAGGTTGGACAGTGAAAAAGATAGACATAAAGAAAATTGATGCCTTTGAATTATGGTGCTAGCGACAAATACTGTGTATACCATGGACTGCCTGAAGAACAAACTAGTCATCACTAGAGGAGATCAAACCTAAACTTTCTTTAGAAGCTCAAATGACAAGGCTTCAATTTTCATACTTTGAACATCAGGGGCGGCCCAAGGGGGATGCGGGGCCATGTGCGGAGACTCGTTGCGGGGCCTAATTTGCATAAGTGGCCTTATTTGCATAAATATTTGCATAATGTTACCATACACTAACTTTTAGTAAACATGTCTCTTAATGAGTGTATGGATAAAGAAAGACTAAAAGATTTCTACATTACTATAATCCAGTGCCAACCGTCAGGCACATTAGGAACTACAACAAACGCTGCCCATTTAGAACCCATAGCAAACCCGCCGTATCCTAACAGCACTACCAGGACTCACAAAGCACCATACCCTACCTATCAAAAGGCAACACTGCAAATATTAAACCAATACATTTCAGAGAATACTGGGGAAAGAGAACAAGTGGCAATGTTAAATAGGAATTACATAAACAGAATACCTCGGCTCAGTTACACATGCAGAACATAGACCATCACCAAACAAGGAATCACAATTTAGAAACAGGAAGGCAATAATTAAACTGGGAACCCCAAAAGCCAAACTTGGAATGTAGAACAACACTGTAGAAATAAAACTATAAATTAATTTCCTCTTGTACCAAACAAAGCGCAGACGTTAATGATGCACATTTCCCAGAGCTTTCATATTCCAGTTAATAAATTCAAAATAAAGAGATATCTTTCTACCTTTTGTGCATTTTTTTCAGTTGCAATTGCTCCAGCCACTTTCTTCTGGTTTCTTCATGTTTTCTGCTAACTCTCCATCGTCTGTTGTCCATTTGTCCTTTCTTCTCTCTTCTAGTTTTCTTTTCCATTCTCTCTCTCTACATCTGCTTTAACATACTCATCTTTCTCCTTTTGCTCTTTCCTCATTCCTATTTCATCCTCACAAATTTTACCCCTCCATCCTCAATCCCCACTTACTCTCCCAATACCCGGCCAATTGTAGATTTTTCATCCCTCCCACACAAAATATTTTTCCCCTCTCCATTTTACTCTCCCAGCCCCATCCCATTCTATTCCTCCCCCAACATCAGCTCCCTTCTAGTTCCAGTCTCACCCAGCATCCATTCCCTTCTAGTCCCTGCATCAGCCCATTTCCAGTCCTACCCCCCCATCAGCCCATTTCCAGTCCTAGCTCCCCCATCCATTTCCAGTCCGAGTTCCTTCATCAGCTCATTTCCAATCCTAGCCCCCCATCAGCCCATTTCTAGTCATTTCCTAGCCCCACCATCAGCCCATGTCAAATCCTAGCTCCCCTCCACACAGCCCAATTCCAGTCCAAGCCCCCCCAGGAGCCTACTTCCAGTTCTAGCCTCTCCATGAGTCCATTTCAATTCAAGCCCCCAACACAGCCCATTTCCAATCTTAGCTCCCCCCAACAGCCCATTTCCAGTCCTATCCTAGCTGCTCCATCAGCCCATTTTCAGTCCTAGCTCCCTTCCCTCACAGCCCATTTCCATTCCAAGCCCCCTCCCCATCAGCTATTTGCAGTTCTAGCCTCCCCTTCCACTCAGCTCATTTCCAGTCCTAGTAACCCCCAACCCATTACCAGTCCTAGCCCCCCATCAACCCACTTCCAGTCCTAACCCCCCATCACCCCATTTTCAGTTTAAGCCCCCCCTATAACCCATTACCAGTCCTAACCCCCCCATCAGCCCACTTCCAGTCCTAACCCCATCAGCCCATTTCCAGTCAGCCCCCCATAGCCCATTGCCAGTCCTAACCCCCCCCATCAGCCCACAGCCCATTACCAGTCCTAACCACATCAGCCCACCTCAAGTCCTAACCCCTCCCCATCAGCCCATTTCCTGTCCTAGCCCCCCCATAGCCCATTATCAGTCCTAACCCCCCATAGCCCATTACCAGTCCTAACCCCCCATCACCCCATTTCCTGACAGCCCCCATCAGCCCACAGCCCATTACCAGTCTTAACCCCCCCATACCCCATTTCCACTCCTAACGCCCCCCCAACAGCCCACAGCCCATTACCAGTCCTAACCCCATCAGCCCACCTCAAGTCCTAACCCCTCCCTCTCAGCCCATTTCCTGTCCTAGCCCCCCCATAGCCCACTATCAGTCCTAACCCCACCATAGCCCATTACCAGTCCTAACCCCCCATCACCCCATTTCAAGACAGCCCCCATCAGCCCACAGTCCATTACGTCTTAACCCCCCATAGCCCATTACCAGTCCTAACCCCCCCCAACAGCCCACAGCCCACCTCAAGTCAAGTCCTAACCCCCTCCATAGCCCATTACCAGTCCTAACCTCCCCTCCCCATCGGCTCATGGAAAATTTAAAAAAAAAAAAAAAAAAAAAGCGGGCTGCTGCTGCCACGGCAGCAGCAGAAAGGAGTGTCCCGTGGGGTCCCCTCTGCCCAGCTGAGCCCCTCTACGCCGGCTTTCAGATATGCGAAGGGAGAGTGTCTCCCTCGCGTCTCTGTTAAGCCCTCAGGGGCTGATGGGAAGCAGGGGCTGATGGGAAATTTCCCATCTGCCCCTGCAGGCTTAACAGAGATGTGAGGGAGACACTCTCCCTTCGCGTATCTGAAAGCCGGCGCAGAGGGGGCCCCGCGGGACACTCCTTTCTGCTGCTGCCGTGGTGGCAACGGCAGCAGCCAGCTTCTTTTTTTTTTTTTATTTAATTTTTAAAAAAGCAGAATGTTCTTTGCACGGGGCCCTGTGCAAAAAACATTCTTGCTCAATGGACGGGCCAGCCCTGTTGAACATATCATGCGAAGAGAGAGGTCATTAGAGAAAGACATCATGCTTGGCAAGGTAGAAGGTCCATGCAAAAGATGAAGGCCAGCAATGAGATGGATCAATATAATAACAGCAGCTATGGGTGCCAGTCTGTCAACAATGAGCTGCCTGACTGAAGACCAATTACGGTTTAGGACAACTATCCAAGCAGCAAATTGATTTTGCAGACAGTCTTTAAATTCTGATGGTATATTCTCAAGGTATTATTTTGCTACATTCATGAGTGGCTTGCTCTTTTTCAGCTTTAGCTTGAATTTGCATACTAGTAGTTGGTGATCTGTACCACAGTCTGCTCCAGATTTGTCTTCATTGATGATATAGAGCTTTTCCATCATTGACTTCCACAGATGTAGTCAATTTGATTTTTGTACAATCCATTAGGTGAAGTCCATGTGTACAGTTGCTGCTTGTGTTGCTGGAAGAAGGTGTTTGAGATGAACAGATTGTTGGTCTTGCAGAATTCTATCAGTCTTTCTTCAGCTTCATTTTTGTTGCCAAGTCCATTTTTCCAACTATTTTGCCGCCTTCTTTGTTGCCAACGTTTGCATTCCAGTCACCCATGACTATCAGGATATCCTGTTTGCATGTTCTGTCAGTTTCAGTTTGTACTTTTTCATAGAACTCATTGACGTCATCCTCATCTGCAGCTGTTGTTGGGGCATATATCTGAATTATAGTTGTGTTGATGGGCATTCCTCATACATGAATAGAAATTAAGCATTCACTGATTGCATTGTATTTCATTACAGTTTTTGCAAGTTTCTTCTTAATTATAAATGCAACATCATTTCTTCTTTCTTTCATTTCCAGCATAGGAGACCATGTGATCATGAGATGCAAAGTTCCCAATGCCAGTCCATTTCAGTTTGCTGACACCGAACAGATCGAGTTGTACAAGATTCATTTCATTCTTGACCACCTCCAACTTCCCTTGGTTCATGCTTCGTATGTTCCATGTCCCAATATAGAAGACATCTTTGCAGCTTCTGACTCTCATGCGCAGTTACATCAGCAGTCAGTTGTCCCAAAGGCCTTGATCCAACCACATCCTAAATGCTGGCTTTACTCTGAAAAGCCTTCAGCTCCTCCCCAATAGCCAATTGAGTGCCTTCTGACCTGCGGGTCTCATCTTCCAACACTATAGTGCAACTTGTTTCGTTGTGACTATCCATTGGGTTTTCATGGCAAGATACAGAAGTAGATTGCCAGGTCTTTCTTCCACGCAGTTTAATTTTAGTGTTGTTGCCGTTGTCAAAGAAATGTCATGCTCTGCTGCCAACACCATCCCATTCCACTGCTGCCCAGATGGGTGGTTTGTCTTGGTATGTCACTTCAGCTGAGAGCTGTCAGTCTTGGGAGACCCTGCCAGTAGTTAAGCTACTGATAGCTTAGCCCTCAGCATCGCTGATGCACACAAGCCCTCACAGCATGACAAGCTGCAAAACAAGTGAGGGAACACGTAGATAGCCATGGTTTAATGGCAGAAAGCCAACATGTATTTAGCTAAAGAAAGTCTTGTCTAACCAATTGCTCATATTTTTTTGAAGGTATGAATAAACAGGTAAATAAAAGTGAGCCAGTTGATATAGTGTATCTCGATTTTCAGAAAGCCTTTGACAAAGTCCCTCATGAGAGAGTCTTGGGGAAATTAAAAGGTTATGGGATAAGAGTAACTGTACTATTGTGGCATGCTTGTATTGTCCTCACTTGGTTTTAGGGGCTCTGTCTTGTCCTGATTCTCTTCTTATTTTTCCAGTCACTCTTTCAATATTTTTCTGGTAGTCCCTCCTCTACTGCTATCCCACTCTCAGTTGGTGTACCCCAAGGGTCCTTTCTGGACCCTCCTTTTCTTGCTCTATACCCATTCCCAAGGTGTTCTGATTTCCTCCCATGGCTTTCAGTATCATTTTTATGCTGATGACTCTCAGATCTATCTATCTATCTACACCTGATATTTCTCTGATACTCCGCCCGCATCTCTGCCTGTCTATCTGACATCGCTGCCTGGATGTCTCACTGCCATTTGAAATTTAACATGGTCAAAACCAACTTCTTATTTTTCCCCCTAAACCCTCCTCTCCCCTTCCTACTTTCTCCATCTCTGTAGAAAACACTCTTCTTCCTGTTTCTTCAGCCCCCAACCTTGGGGTCATCTTTGACTCTTCCCGCTCCTCCACACATATCCAACAGATAGCTAAAACCTGTTTCTTTCTCTATAATATTAACAAAATTTGACCCTTCATTTCTGAATGTACTACTAAAACACTTATCCACTCTAGCCACCTCCCGTCTCGACAATTGCCGCCTCCTCCTTTCTGGCTTCCCTCTGAGTCACACCTCTCCCCTTTAATCTGTTCAAAACTTTGCTGCATGGCTAATCTTCTGCCAGCCCCGTTATACTCATTTAACTCCTCTTCTCAAGTCACTTCATTGGCTCCCCTTCCGTTTCCATATCCAATTCAGACTTCTCCTTCTGACCTATAAAATGTATTCATTCTACTGCTCCTCACTATCTTTCCTCTCTCCTCTCTCCCTGCACCCCTCTTTGTGAACTCTACTCTTCCACTGGTCTGCTTCTCGCTATGTTCTTTTCTACTGCCAACTCCATTCGATCCTTTCGCCTTGCTGTTCCTTATGCCTGGAACAACTACTCTAGTCTGTATGTCAGACTTAATCTCTACTCCTTTTCAAATCCTTGCTAAAGGCTCACTTCTTTGAGGTTGCTTTTGGATTCTGATCCTTTTTTTTTTAAACTTGTGTCTCCTTGCCTTTCCCTATTTGTTCCCTTGTTCTCACCTATTGTATTGTCTGTCCTGATTAGATTTTAAGCTCTGACTAACAGGGACCTTCCTCATCGTCTCTCCGGGCCAGTCCAGGAACAGAAGGGTTGTCAATCCCATTCAGCAGCTGAGGACTGAGGACTGAAAACTGAAAAAAAAAAAGTTCTTTCTGACAGGCTATAGCACTCCCTGTGACGTCAGCTACTCAGTCTTTTCAGTCCTCAGCAGCTGGATAGGATGTTGGTCTGACAGGCTCCTGAAGAGGCTTTGAGGAATCCATTGATAACAGCTGTCATGCCCTCCTATGTCTAGGTGGTTGCCTAGTAGAGGAGGACGGACCACATTTATGTATGCTTTAAGTGCTGCGGGTCTTTTCTTCCATGTAGTTGTGGTCAAGACGAAAAACAGCCAAGGATTTTAAGGGTAACAATAAGTTTTATTGTTGCACAGGTATTTTAACTACTACCCCTACAAAAGGTAAAGAATAAAGGATTCTTCTCCACACAGAACAAAAAGTCAAATGATACAGCAAAGTCCATGTGTTACACTTTTACACCCGATTGCTTTAAATCACTTTCCCAAAGCTTTCTTCCAAATACAATTTCACTTTACTTATGCCTGGGTAAGTTTGAGGCACTTACTCAAAAGCATTAACAGCTCTCTCTCTTTTTTAGACCAGCTGTTGCAATTGTATAACCATTAGTAAACCCTTTGCATTCTCTTCACAGTGCCCAACTTGCTAGGCCTTACACTTCCAGGATTTCAATGCTTTCCCAGTGTTAATCCACCAAGCTAAGCTTCAGGCTTCTTCCAGCACTTGTAATGTCAGTATACAACATTATCAGCGTTACTCCCTTTGACAAAAAGCACAGTCATATCTCCATATCAGAGCATTCACTTCCTAAAGGGGCTTCTTCAGTTTGCATAGCCTCTTCCTCAGAGTCTGATATAACCTGGCTATCCTCAGGGTTCTGAACAGCAGGCTTCCATTGCTCTAACAGAGTTTTAAGCTGCCTCCAGCGAGACTCTTCCTTAGACTGAGGTGTAGGGGAAGAACCCAGGAGACCACTCTCCCTTAACACAGATTTAAATGTCTCAAGAGGGCTCACCTTTTTTCTAGCAGTCCTTAACTTCTCTGGTAGTGCTAAAGGTGACCACTTGTCCCCAAACTGCTTCACCTGGACTCTTGTATCCTGGTCCTCAGCAAGGTCTGGCTCATACTTCCGTCTCCCAAGCTTCTGGTCAGCTAATTGCTTTATATCAGCTGGGCTTCTCTCAAGGCTGGAACTATAAACACGCTGCCTGCAATAAGAATCTTTATGCAGCTGTTTAACAGGGCATTTGCTTCTGCCTATTCTCCCACCTTTCAGGACAGCTTCAACAGCAGACTCCCGAGAAGAACTCCTCTGACTCCTGGGCAAACTATCCAGGCTTTCCTCCCGAGGATTATTCCTTCTTCTCTCCCACTTCTCTCTGCTGCTCCTCACGTGTTTCTTCCTGTTCCTTTCCACGCCTCTTTCCAAGGCTCTCTCCACCTCTCTCTGCACCTCCCTCTTACTAACTGTTTCTCTCTGCTTAAATGTTTGGGGCTGTCCTATGAGCTCTGACTCCGCCCCTCTGCTTCCCACGTCAGCTCCCTCGGTTGTCATGGAGCTGAGGTGTGGCTCCCTCTCTAGCCTTCGGTGCACAGAGTTTTTTTCATTTGTTGCAGGTTTAACCCTTTCCCTTCCTGCACTGCTCTTTGCTTCAGGGAAAAAAAACTGATTTCTCCTGTTTTCTCCAGGGTTTAACCCTGTTTCGTCACCTCACAGCTTTTCTTGTTTTCGGGGAATATTGGGTGTTCTGGCAGAGCATCCTTATTTACTTCACTTGGCCATTTTCAATATGTAAAAAAAAAAAATAATAAAATAAAAAAACATTTTGCAAGGCAAAAGAACGAGAGTGCCCAAGTCGGGGGCAGAGCCTGCTTGCCGCACAAGGGAGATCTCTAACGAGCGCTTAGGAAGCATCTGGGAGCCCCAGGCTTTCTTCTTCTGCCTGTCTTACTTTACTCTGTATCCCGCTAGCAGCGGGAATTTGGAGGGCTGCTATTCAAGTGAGTACTTGGTGACACGCTGTTGCTGACGGGTTCTGTTTGTCTCGCTGCCGTTGTTAGCTGAAGCGTATGTTAGCTGCTTTGGTGTTGTGCCTTCAGTGTGGTGACCGCCGGGGGCTAATCGGACCGGGGGTTTTGTAGGTCTTGTGCACAGTAGTTGTTTGCTGGAGAGACTATTCGGCCTAATGGAGGCAGTTTCGCCGTCGGGAAACATGACAGACTGCTCTAATGGCAAGCATTTAAAGGCGGGAACGGCAGCCATTTTGTCTTCAGCGGCAGTTTCTCCCGCGCCACAAAACAGACTGGAGAAGCGAAAATCCAAGTCCAAAAAGGCCCCCTTAGCTGAGGGGGATCCTAAGGGGGACCGTCTGCTACAGTTGTGGACAATGTGGGCTCCTTATTTTCGCCGGATTTTATTTTGCAGATGCATAAGGCATATCTGCTTAAGCTGGAACAGGCTAACAGCGCTCCTGTTTCCATGTCTAACTTGACGACTCCTGCAGTTCCCTTAGTCAGCGTGGCACGGCCACATTTGGTTGTCTTGGGGTCTGATCCAGATGAGGGGCCCTCTAACAAGGCTCAGACTCCAGGGACTGCCGTGGATTTTCTTGAGCAGCCTTTTTCTGCTTCTCAGTTAGGAGAGGATAGAGAGGTCTTCTCAGAGGCAGATTTACATTCTTGGTCTGAGGAACTGGAGGAGGGAGAAATAGCCCCAGGCGATGACCCTAATGTTTTTAGAGTATTTCGAAAAGAAGAGCTAGGGGCTTTGATTGTACATTCTCTGGCAGCCCTTAATATGGTCACTCCTGTGGTCCCGCAGGAACCTTTAGAGGACCCCTTATTACAAGGTTTTAAACAGGAACAACGCTGTTTTCCTGTTCATAGAGTGATCAAACAGATGATCGACTCTGAGTGGGAATGTCCAGAGGCTTCTTTACGTGGTAGCCGGGCTATGGCACGGCTATATCCGGTGCCGCAGGAGGAAAAAGACTTGTTGCGTATGCCCAAAGTGGATGCGGTAGTCGCGGCAGTAACAAAGAAGACCACTATTCTCCAGGACCAAGCAGGAAGTCAGTCCTCACATATGGGTGACGTCGGCGCCAACGGAGCCCTCGCGGAGCAATTTTCCCCAGCTTTCAAAGAAAGCCTTTGGGAATTGCAGCGCGCATGCGCGGTCCTCTTCCCGCCCAAGGGTGCCATCTTGCTCAGTCTTCTTTTTTCCGCGGAGCCCTACAGACGTTGTTTGTAATTCCCCGCTAGAAAAGTTGATTTTATTTGTCTTTTTCTCGGTTCGATGCCGATTCTTTTCCCGCCTGGACCCGCAACGCCGGTTGCGAGTCCGTTCTTTATTTTTCGGGTTTTTTGTCCTTCGTGACAGATTTCGCACCTTTTTCTTTTTCACTGGCAGCCCGGTCTTTTGACCTCGCAGGGGCCCTTTTTCCCCCGATGGCTGCCAGCGGGTTTAAGAAGTGTGATCGGTGTAAGAAACTCATGTCTCTTACCGACACACACGACTGCTGCCTCTGCTGCCTCGGACCCGATGATCTGTGGTCTGTGTGGCAAGATATCCTCAAAAGCGTTGAGGAGTCGGCAGCATCAGCGGGAACGTATCTTCTCTGACTCCGGCTGGGCCCGGACCTCGTCAGAGGCTTCGACATCTCGGGACTCTGGTCCTGAGCTTCGTCGAAGTTCCTCTGAGCGGGGGTCTCCTACCCGGGAACATCATCGGAAGAAGAAACCCGCGGGGGCGGCATCGGTGGACTCTCCTGGTTCCTTGAGGGCCAGGTCGCATAGTCCCGATAGCCGTCCCGGGTCCTCGGAGATGGAGAGGCCTTCCAAACATCCTCATCTCGAGATGGACTCGCCTGCTCACGTAAGTGCTGTTGTCCTCGTGGACTCGCCTCCGAGGGAACCGACGTTGGGCCCGACGCCGTCGGGGCCCGAGTCGGGGGCTGCTGGGTCTCCTGAGCTCGGACTCAGGTTGACGGCCTTGGAGAGAAGTCTGACTGCCTTCATGGACCAGCAGCGGGCATTGATCACTGGCCTCGCCGGTGCTTCTGCCCTGACCACCGGGACGTCGACGTCCAAGTCGACCCCGGAGACTGAGCTGATCCTCGAGTCGATCCTCGGTCACGGTCTCCTTCGGCCTCCCGTTCGGGACCGAGGTGTCGACGCCGACTCCCTCGGCGTCGGGGCGGACGGCATCGATGCCCGCCCAACCGGAGCCGCTCGACTCCTCCTCCGATGGGTCAGCCTGGGAAACCAAGGATGAAGAGTCACCGGGTTCTTTTCGGACTCGGTGTGTCCCATCGGACTCCCCCGAGTCCGAACCTCAGAGACGGTCCCCCCCCGGAGGATACCCGGTTCTCGGACTTCGTGCGGGATATGGCCTAGGCCTTGGCCTTCCCCGCGGATCCCAAGGAGGAGCCTCGAGCCGAAGAGCTCGCTGCCCTCCAGTATGACTCTCCCCCAAAGGAGGCCTTTACTGTACCGGTTCCTCCGATGCTGGAACGACTTCTCTTCCGCATGTGGGAGAGCCCGGCATCGTCGCCGGTGTTAAGCAAGCGGGTCGATTCCATTTATCGAGTCCGCAAGAGCCCCGGGTTCCAAAAGGCACAACTACCGCACCATTCCATGGTGGTGGAATCGGCCATGCATAGACTTAAGAGTCAGAAGATGCACTCCTCGGTGCCTCCTGGTCGGGAGGCTCGAAGCCTGGATGCCCTCGGTAGGAAGTGTTTCTAGGGCTCTATGCTTGCTTGTCGAGTCCAGACCTACCAGCTCTATATGGGCATGTATCTCCAAGACCTGGCTAAAGAAATAGCCGGGTTCTCTGCTGGTCTCTCCGAAGAACCTTTGCAGAGGTTCCAAGCCTTATCAACTGGTATTCGAGAGTGCTCAAAGTTTATCTCTCGAGCAGCCTACGATGGCTTTGAAGCATCGGCTCGAGTAGCCGCAGCCGGCATCGGTGCCCGCCGACAGGCTTGACTCCAGTCATCCGACCTCGAGCCATGGGTGCAGGACAAGTTGGTCGATGTCCCCTGCAGAGGTGACAACCTCTTTGGCAAACCTATGGCTGAGAAGGCTGCACAGATCGAGACCGAGACTCTCACCAGGACTCGGCTCTCAAGGAAGACCTCTGCCCCTTCTCAGAAGAAGAAGGGCTCGGGGAAAAAGCCCTTTTACCCGAGGAAGGCGGCTGCCTATAAACACTACCCTCATTATCAGGCCTCAGCAGCTCCCCAACAGGGTCAGCAGGCCAAGGGACGGGGTAATGGGTCCCGTAGGCAGCAAGCCCCCAAGCCTGCCCCTCCGGCCCCTGCTCAGCAGGGTGGGGGTTTTTGACTTCATCAGCATAGCCTCTCCCCCTCAGCTGGTTTCTCTTAGCACGGGAGGCCGGCTGGTCCACTTTGCCCACAGGTGGTCCAACATCACTACAGATACCTGGGTGCTTCACATAGTCCAAGAGGGCTATCTTCTGCACTTCCACCAGGTACCTCCCTCCTACTTTCCAGTGGAGCCTCTCAGACTCCCTCTGCACAGGGACTTACTCCTTCAGGAGTTAGCAAGTCTTCTTCAGGAACAGGCTGTGGAACCGGTGCCCCACCACCTGAGAGGTCAAGGCTTTTACTCCAGGTACTTTCTGATACCAAAACGAACAGGAGGCCTCAGACCTATCCTGGACTTGCGGAACCTCAACAAGTTCCTCACAAAGGAAAAGTTCAAGATGCTTACCCTTGGAATCCTGCTGCCCTACCTCCAGCAGGGAGACTGACTATGCTCCTTAGATCTAAATGATGCGTATACTCACATCCTTATTCATCCAGACCACAGACAATATCTCAGGTTTGTGGTGGGAGGAAATCATTACCAGTACAGAGTACTGCCCTTTGGCCTATCCTCCGCCCCCAGGGTGTTCACCAAATGCCTGGCAGTGGTGGCGGCCTATCTAATACTTCAAGGCCTTTTTTGTATTTCCATACCTGGACGACTGACTCATCCGAGCCCAGTCTTCCCAAGAAGCCACTCAGGCCACTCATCGCACTGTGACTCTACTCCAGCACTTGGGATTTGTCATAAACTTCGCAAAGTCCACTTTGCTCCCCTCTCAAAATCTCGAGTTCATAGGCGCCAGGTTGGACACTCTTCAGGCGCGGGCCTTCCTGCCTCTGGACAGGGCCAACAGGCTCATGGATCTCGCCAGCCACTTTCACAGCAATTCCCTGGTCTCTGCCAGGCAATTTCTGAGACTGCTCGGCCATATGGCTTCCACAGTCCATGTGACCCCCAATGCCTGCCTGAACATGCGGCCTGCTCAATGGTGCCTTCGCACACAGTGGCATGAGGCCACTGGGAGCCTAGCGGACTCCGTACAGATCTCCGACCCGCTGGTCTCTTCTCTGCAATGGTGGCTTCATCTGCCAAACCTAGTGCTAGAAATGGCTTTTCAGTCTCCTCCGCCTTCTCAGGTCCTGACGACCGATGCTTCTCTCCTGGGTTGGGGAGCACATTGCCAAGGGACATGTACTCAAGGCCTCTGGACTCCTTGGGAGTCTGCCCAGCAGATCAACTTCCTGGAGCTCAGAGCTATCCGCCTGGCTCTGAGGGCCTTCTCCCACCTCACTTCTCACCAGTCTGTGCTGGTCCAGACGGACAATCAAGTTGCGATGTTCGACGTGAACAAACAAGGCGGCACAGGCTCCTTCCTCCTCTGTCGGGAAGCACAAAAGCTGTGCTCTTGGGCCGTCAACCGCGGCATCCTCCTCAAAGCTGTTTATCTCCCGGGTCAAGAAAATTGCCTGGCAGACAAACTGAGCAGAATCCTCCAACCACACGAGTGGAGATTGCATCCGTTAGTACTTCAGCGGATCTTTCTCAAATGGGGCCTCCCCACCATGGATCTGTTTGCCAGTCCTCAGAACCGGCAACTTCCCAGATTCTGCTCTCGACAACCGCATCCTCTCAGAGTAGTGGCGGATGCTTTTCTGATTCCATGGTCCACGGGCCTCTTGTATGCCTTTCCTCCCATGCCGCTAGTGTCTCGGACGCTCTTCAAGGTTCTCAGGGACAGGGCCTCGATGATCCTGGTGGCTCCCCGGTGGCCGAGACAGCCCTGGTTCCCGCTTCTGATGCAGCTGGCGGTGGACACTCCTCTCTCTCTGGGGTTTCAGCCCGATCTCCTGACCCAGGATCACGGGACTCTCCTACACTCCAACCTCCGGTCCCTTCATCTGATGGCCTGGCTGCTGAAAGGGTAGTCCTTGCTCCCCTCCTGCTGCCTCCAGATGTGGAGGGAAGTCGTCTTGGCCTCCAGGCGACCCTCCACACGGAAGTCCTACGCTCTTAAGTGGCGTCGGTTCTCCGTCTGGTGTGCTCAGCAGTCTCAAGATCCCTTCTCCTGTTCGGCATCAGTGGTCTTGCAGTACTTGCTTTGCCTCTCCAATCTTGGACTTAAGTCCAACTCGGTCAGGGTCCACCTCAGTGCTCTTTCTGCGCATCACATGCCGGTGGATGGCAGGCCTCTTTCCAGCCACCCTCTAGTGGCTCGTTTTCTCAGAGGCCTCCTTCTCCTTAAACCACCTTTGCGCCCACCAGCCCCTGACTGGGATCTGAATGTGGTTTTACAGCGGATTACCTGTCCGCCTTTTGAACCTATGGCTACCTGTCATCTTCGTTTTCTTTCTTGGAAAACCTTATTCTTGGTAGCCCTCACTTCTGCTAGACGGGTTAGTGAGCTACAGGCCCTAGTATCTGATCCTCCTTACACTAGGTTCTACAAGAATAGGGTGGTCCTACGGACTCACCCTAAGTTTCTTCCTAAAGTGGTTTCCCCTTTTCACATCAACCAGGAGGTGGTACTGCTGACCTTCTTTCCCAGGCCACACTTCAGCCGAGCTGAAATGGTCCTGCATACCCTGGACTGTAGGAGGGCGTTAACCTTCTACCTTGACCGTACGCGGGAGCACCGAAGGGCTGTTCAGCTCTTCGTGTCTTATGACCCCAATAAGTTGGGGCTCCCTGTCTCCAAGCGTACTCTGTCCATCTGGATTGCTGACTGTATCGCTTGGGCTTATGGGGCAGCCGGCCTCTCGTTGGAAAGTCGAGTCACGGCTCATCGTGTTAGGGCGAAGGCTGCGTCAGTGGCTTACCTCCGCTCTGTTCCATTGGCAGACATCTGCCGGGCCGCTACTTGGTCTTCAAGCCAGACTTTTGCAGCCCATTACTGCCTGGAGAGGGAGTCCCGCAGGGACAGTGCTTTCGGACAGGCAGTCCTCCGTAATCTCTTTGAGGTATAGGCAACTCCTGCCCTCCGTCCCGGATGTTGGGCTACCGGTTGGAGGCTTACTCAGAGAAGATTACTTCCTTCTGTGCTACTGAGCTTGAGGGAGCTCCTTTTTTGTGCTTAGGGTCTCCGGTAGCCTTAAGCTTGGGAGTCCCATATGTGAGGACTGACTTCCTGCTTGGTCCTGGAGAAAGAGTAGTTACTCACCTGTAACAGGTGTTCTCCAGGAGCAGCAGGAATCAGTCCTCACAACCCTCCCTCCTCCCCTTGGAGTTGCAGTCCTATCATTTCGTTTTTGCTAATTTTTTTTGCTGTCTTTTAGCTATGTCATCAGACTGAGCAAGATGGCACCCTTGGGCGGGAAGAGGACCGCGCATGCGCGCTGCAATTCCCAAAGGCTTTCTTTGAAAGCTGGGGAAAATTGCTCCGCGAGGGCTCCGTCGGCGCCGACGTCACCCATATGTGAGGACTGATTCCTGCTGCTCCTGGAGAACACCTGTTACAGGTGAGTAACTACTCTTTCCGGTAGAAGGGGGCGCTGCTCTCAAGGATCTTCAAGTTCGGAGGCTGGAGACTCTCTTGAAACAGGTCTTAGATTCCTGTGCACTCTCGTTGAAAGCGTCCATTTGCGGAGCATATGTGTCCCGCGCATCCATTCGATGGCTCCAGGGAGCAGCGGCTATCGATAAGGAGGGGACTTCAGTGCCCGAAGGGGCAAAATTGGAATCAGCTGCGGCTTACCTAGCTGACGCATTCTACGATTTAGTTAGGATCTCCGCAAAGTCCATGGCTTCAGTCATAGCCGCTCGCAGGTTTCTCTGGCTGAGAAATTGGGCAGCGGATGCTTCCTCTAAGACTCGGCTCAGTAAGTTGCCCTATCGAGGCAAGCTGCTTTTTGGGGAGGCTCTCGATAAGATTGTAAAGGACCTGGGAGATTCCAAGGGAGGTCGGCTTCCAGAGGATCGTCCTAGGGCAACGAGGCCTGGCGTTCCGCTCAGAGGTGCAGCCAGAGATGCTCGCAGGTTTCGGGGACCCCGTTTCGCTCCTTATCAGCGGGGACGTTTTGCAGTTCGAGGTCAGCCCTTTCGGGGGGCCAGAGACTTTGGCAGGGGATACTTGCATTCTCAACAGAATACCTCCAAGAAGCCGCAATGAAGGGCGGCAGGTCCAGACGGAGATTCCGGTGGGCGGCCAGTTGCAGGGGTTTCTCTCCGTCTGGACCTCCATAACCATGGACCGTTGGGTGCTGGAGATCATCCGCGAAGGTTATGCCTTGGAGTTTGCTCAGCCTCTGCCAGACGCATTTGTAAGGTCTCCATGCGGGTCGCAAACAAAGAGGAATGTGGTGAGAGATACGCTTCTTCGGCTGTTGCGGCTCAAGGCGGTTGTGCCCGTACCGCCGGATCAGTGCGGCTTCGGTCGATACTCGATTTATTTCGTGGTCCCCAAGAAGGAGGGTTCTTTTCGTCCCATCCTAGATCTCAAACATGTCAATCGGTGTTTACGTGTCCCTCATTTTCGCATGGAGACATTGCGGTCGGTGATTCGCATGGTGCAACCTGGCGAGGTGCTAACGTCCATCGACCTCACGGAAGCGTATCTTCACATTCCCATCCGAGCCGAGCATCACCAATTCTTGCGTTTTGCTGTCCCCATGGGTCATTTTCAGTTCCGGGCGTTACCGTTCGGGTTGGCCACGGCTCCTCGGACTTTCACGAAGGTGATGGTGGTCGTGGCGGCAGCTTTGCGGTCGGAGGGGATTCATGTTCACCCCTACCTCGACGATTGGTTGATTCGAGCGCGGTCCCCGGAGGAGTCATTGGTTTCGACGGCTCGAGTAGTACAGCTTCTGGAAAGTCTCGGTCAATGTTCCCTCTAATTTTCTGCAGGTTGTGTGCACATAAAATATCAGCTGTGTAGCTTTTGAAGGAAGATTACATTTTTGTGTGCCACATAACGACACTCATAGTTATATACTTTAAAATTTGACTACACATCAGAATACAGTATGTACACCACATTGATTGCACTAGAAAATATTGTAGAACTTGTGAAAACTGTAAATACACAACAACTTTAAAATTTTAAGACGTCTGTGTTGTTTTCTATCAGAATCAGAACCGTAATTTTTGTGCGCTCTGTTGTAAAATATGTGCACTCGCTTGGCAAGGTGTGTGCGCGCGCACACGCGCACAGCTTAGAGGGAACAGTGGTTGGGTAATCAATCGGGCAAAGAGTCGGTTGTTGCCGACGAGGCAGCTCACTTATTTAGGGGCTCTGTTCGACACCCAGATAGGTTCTGTCTTTCTTCCCGAGGAGCGGGTTCACAAAATTCTCAGGCAGGTGCGGGCTTTTGTGAAGTTGAAGGCTCCGTCGGCGTGGAGGTATTTACAACTACTGGGGTCCATGGCGGCTGCCTTGGATCTCGTCCCGTGGGCCAGGGCTCACATGCGACCTTTACAATGGGCTCTGCTGTCCCGATGGTCCCCTCAGATTCATCCTCTGGGCCTCAAATTGCCATGTCCGGAGGAGGTGATTGCCTCTCTTCAATGGTGGCTGGAGCCCAGCCATCTGCAGGCGGGAGTTGTCCTGAAAGAACCGGATTGGATATTGGTCACTACGGACGCAAGTCTCGTCGGTTGGGGAGCTCACTGTCAAACTCAAGTGGCGCAAGGGTCCTGGTCAACAGAAGAGAGCGGGGTTCCGATCAATCTGTTGGAACTCCGAGCAGTCCGTTTGGCACTACTGCATTTCGAAGGACTTCTGATAGGCAGAGCCGTTCGCGTCTTCTCCGACAATCTCGTAACAGTGTCGTATATCAATCGACAAGGGGGCACGGGCAGTGCTGCCTTGCTGGAGGAGAGTCTGTGGCTGCTGCTTTGGGCGGAGCATCACCTCCTAGCTCTTTCGGCGGCGCACGTGGCGGGAAAAGACAATATTCAAGCGGACTTTCTCAGTCGTCATGCTTTGGATCCCGGGAATGGGAGCTCAATGCAGCGGTCTTTCACGACATCACGGTACGTTGGGGGCAATCAGTGATGGACCTGATGGCGACTTTTTCCAATGCCAAAGCGACGCGGTTTTACAGCAGACGCCGGGAGCATATGTCAGAAGGTCTAGATGGCTTGGTTCAGCCCTGGCCGCGAAATGTCTTGCTGTATGTTTTCCCGCCATGGCCGATGATCGGCAGAATTGTGCAGAGGATAGCGGGTCACGCGGGGTCCGTGATTCTCATAGCTCCGGACTGGCTGCGCAGACCGTGGCATGCGGATCTTGTGAGGCTGTTAGTGGATCACCCATGGCGGCTGCCCAACCGAATCAATCTTTTAAACCAGGGTCCGGTGTTAATGCCGCAAGTGGATCGGTTCTTGCTTACGGCTTGGCTATTGAGAAGGAACGCTTGCGACGTCGCGGATATTCATCAGCCGTAATTGCTACCATGTTGAAATCGTGACAGAGATCGACATCTCTGGCTTATGTTCGGGTGTGGTGCATTTTTGAGGCTTGGTGTGAGGATAGGGGGCTACGCCCTTTTTCTGCAGCTCTCCCCTCTATTCTAGTTTTTCTACAGGATGGACTGGAGAAAGGGTTGGCGCTCAATACTCTTAAAGTCCAGCTGGCAGCACTAGCGTGTTTCAGGGGCAAGGTGCAAAACACTGTGTTGTCAGCACATCCAGATGTGCATCGGTTTCTGAGAGCTACGTGGATTCTCAGACCGCCAGTGCGTCCAGTGATGCCTCCGTGGGATTTGACCTTGGTCTTGGAAGCGTTGCAACAGCCTCCTTTTGCGGGGGCGGATGCAATTAGTTTGCGCCACCTCACTTGGAAGACGGCCTTTTTAGTGGCCTTATGTTCGGCACGGCGGATTTCGGATCTGCAAGCTCTGTCTTGTAGAGAACCCTTCCTTCATTTTTCTGCAGAGAAAGTGGTCTTACGACCCGTTCCTTCATTTTTGCCTAAAGTGGTGTCCGATTTTCATGTAAACCAGTCGGTGTCTCTGCCAACTTTTTCAAATCGGAAAGGCGATGACGCCGCTAGACAGGTGCAGAACTTGGATATGGGTAGAGTACTTCGCAAGTATCTCCGAAGCACAGAATCGTTTCGGCGATCGGATAGGCTTTTCGTGCTCTTTGGCGGTCCGCGTAAAGGGCAAGCGGCCACTAAGGCATCTATTGCGAGATGGGTGAAACAAGCGATTTCGTCGGCGTATGAGATCAGAGGTAGGTCGCTGCCCGGACACCTCAAGGCTCATTCTACCCGGGGGTTAGTGACTTCCTGGGCGGAGTTTGCCTTAGTTCCGCCTGTGGATATTTGTAGGGCGGCGACGTGGTCTTCTCTGCACACTTTTGCTAAGCATTATCGCTTGGATGTGCACGCTAGGGCTGATGCCAATGTAGGGGCTGCAGCGATTGTAGCTGGGCTCGCCAGACCCTCCCATGTTTAGGAACTGCTTTGGTACTTCCCTTCTGTTCCTGGACTGGCCCGGAGATACGGCGAGGAAGAAGAAATTAGACCTTACCTGCTAATTGTCATTCCTTGAGTTCTCTCCGGGCCAGTCCAGGACCCACCCACGGTTAGTGCGAGCTGTAGTCGAGAGTTTTCTGTTGGCTGGTGCTGTTTCGCTGGTGTGGGGGATACGGAGTACAGTATTGGCAGTCCTGTTCATGGCTTCCCGTTGCATGGTCAGCGTGTTTGAGCGTTGGTTGATTTCAGAGACCGAAGCGAAAAAAAAAAAAAATTAAGTTCCATAAAAAAAGAAAAAAGAAAAAAAGAAAAAAGAAAATTTTTTTCACTATAGTAGATACAGAGATGCGAAGCTAGTCTACCCTACAGGGCTGGACTGTTCGGTGGTTCAGTTACTTTTTTGTTTCTTTTTCTTGACTTTCTCGTCGTTGGTTGGCTGTGTGCTTCTGGAGTTTCTGGGCTGCTTGGACAGTATGTAGACTGAGTAGCTGACGTCACGGGGAGTGCTATAGCCTGTCAGAAAGAACTTTTTTTTTTTTTCAGTTTTCAGTCCTCAGCTGCTGAATGGGATTGACAACCCTTCTGTTCCTGGACTGGCCCGGAGAGAACTCGAGGAAAGACAATTAGCAGGTAAGGTCTAATTTCTTCGTCTTTTATATATAATTAATAGTAGTAGTAGTAGTAGTAGTAGGATTAAGAATTAGTTGAAAAATAGAAATCAGAGAGTGGGGCTAAATGGCCAGTTTTCTCAGTCAAGAAAGGTGAATGGTGGAGTACCCCAGGGATCTGTGCTGGGTTTGCTGTTTCTTAACATATTTATAAATGACCAGGAAATGGGAATAATGAATGAAGTGATCAAATTTACAGATGACATAAAATTATTCAAAGTTGTGAAAAAACAAGAGTATTGTAAAACATTGCAAGAGGTACCTTGATAAATTGGGAGACTGGGTGTCCAAATGCCAGATGACATTTAATGTTGACAAGTGCAAAGTTATTCACTTAGGGCCCGATTCTGTTGTGGATGTCCAGGCCCTCTGTGCGTCCGGTCGGAACTGGACACATAGAGGGAGCTGGGATTCTGATGTGCCCCACGGGATCAGAATCGCAAGCAGGCCTGTACATGCAGGCTGGGACCCTGATTCCATCCGGCCTGCACGTACAGGCCTTGCCTGGCTAGTTCAGTCAAGGCTTTTCAATGGAACCACGGCGCCATGGCATCTGGTTGCTATGGCACTGTGACTCCATTGAAAAGCCGCAATCCCCAGCCGCCAGCTGCAGAGCTTCTTTCTCCGCAGCCTAACCCCCGATCTGGCCCCCTAAGGCCAGGGTCGGACTGTGGGGAATGTCCTCGGCCCCCTCTGCCCCTTCTGCGCCCCGGGCCCGCCATCCCCTGGTGACTAGGGGAACTTATTCCACCTCTGACGTAGAACGTGTTCCCATGCAAGTCGCCAGCCCTGTACGTCCGGGGTCGACAACCGCCCACTTCCCGTCCTGATGCCCCCCATGAGCCGCCCCTTTCCCACCTCCGTCTACCGTCCCCGTACAACATGCGGGAAAGGTAGACGGGACCAGGAAAAGGCCCGAATAGTGGGGATGGACGCTATCTTATGTTCTTAAGAACAACCCAAACTATGGTTACACGATGCAAGGTTCCGCATTAGGAACCACCACCCAGGGAAAAGATTTAGGCGTCATTGTGGATAACATGTTAAAACCCTCGGCCCAGTGTGCAGCGGCGGCCAAGAGAGCAAATAGAATGCTAGGTATCATAAGGAAAGGAATGGAAAATAAAACAAAAGATATTATAATGCCTCTATATCGTTCCATGGTGAGACCGCACCTTGAATATTGTGTGCAATTCTGGTCGCCGTATCTTAAAAAAGCATTATTAGAAAAGGTTCAGAGAAGAGCCACCAAAATGGTAAAGGGGATGGAAGGATACTCCTGTGAAGAAAGGCTAAAAAGGTTAGGGCTCTTTAACCTGGAAAAGAGACGGCTGAGGGGAGATATGATAGAAGTCTATAAATTAATGAACGGATTGGAACGGGTAAATGTAGATCGATTGTTTACGTTATCAGAATATAGAAAGACTAGGGGACATGCAATGAAGCTACAGGGTAAACTATTTAAGACTAATAAAAGAAAATATTTTTTCACTCAACGTGTAATCAAACTCTGGAATTTGTTACCGGAGGATGTGGTAAAAGCTGTTAGTTTTGCTGGGTTTAAAAAAGGTTTGGACAAGTTCCTGGAGGAAAGGTCCATAAACCATTATTAAGAAGGGACCCGGATATCAATGCTTGACCCAGTACAAGCATTGTGGAACCTGTGTCTTTTGGGGAAACTGCTAGGTACGTATGAACTAGATTGGCCACTGTTGGAAACAGGATACTGGGCTTGATGGACCTTGGTCTGACCCAGTATGGCATATCTTATGTTCTTATTCGTGCCTCAGAAGGACCCCTTTAGGGAAGAACAACCCAAGCTACAGTTACATGATGCAAGGTTTTACATTAGGAACTATCCCCCAGGAAAAGGATTTAGGTGTCGTCATGCTAGTGTGCATTGGCGTCCAAGAAAACAAATAGAATGCTAGGAATCATAAAGAAAGGAATGGAGAATAAAACAAAGGATATAATGCCCTTGTTATCGCTTTGTAGGACAACCACACCTTGACTATTCTGTGCAATTCTGTCTCCATGTCTTGAAAAGGATATAGCAGTATTAGAAAAGGTACAGAGAAGAGCAACAGAAATGGTAAAGGGGATGGAAGGATATTCCTATGAAGAAAGGCTTAAAAGGTTAGGGCTCTTCAACTTGGAAAAAAAACAGCTGAGGGGGAGATGTGATAGAAGTCTATAAAATAATGGATGGCATGGAACAGGTAAATGTAGATTGGTTGTTTGCCCCTTCAAAAAGTAGAAAGACCAAGGGGACACACAATGAAGCTACAATGTAGTATATTTAAGATTAATTGGAGAAAATATTTTTTCACTCAACACATAAACTCTGTAATTCATTATCAGAGGATATAGTAAAAGCTGTTAGTGTAGCTGGATTTAAAAGAGATTTGCACATGTTTCTAGAGGAAAAGTCCATAAACGATTATTAATGAGGACCGGGAAAATCCACTGCTTACCCATTGGACAAGCAGCATGGATGTGTGTACCTTTTGGGAACCAGACAGATACTTTGACCTGAATTGACCACTATTGGAAGTAGGAATCTGGGCTTGATGGACCGTTGGTCTGACCCAGTATGGCATATCTTATGGTCTTGCTATTCTGCAAGCATGCATGTAACTGACCTAAGCGTGTATATTAGTAACTATTCATGAATACAAGTCCTTTGAATAAAGACTTAAGTGTGTTTGACGCACGTTAGTGCCCGCACACCCTATATGGAATTAGCCCCTTAGGAGCTAAATATTAGTGATTAATGGATAATTTTTGGAGGGTGATTGTATTTGCTGGCTGCCAGCCAACATATATCTCTGCCTTTGACTATCCATCCCTTGCATTGCAAACAGATGCATTTTATGTTCACTATAATGAATTTTTTTCTGTTTTTGCTTTTTTTGTGGGAAACAGAAAAGCGTAGCATCCTTGCAGAAGCAAATATTTGAATTCACACAAAGACTGCACACAACAGAAGTGGAACGCCGCTCACTTCGTTTGGAACTTACAGAGCTAAAGGCCAACGTAAAAAATTTTAAAATGGAGAATGACAAAGTCCAGCTACTGCAAGAGCAAATACAAGTGTTAAAAAAATCTGTAAGTACATATATAATTGATATAGAAAAGGTTGTCTAAAAAGGTATTTTGCAGATATTTGATTTTGTATTTTGGAGAAAGTTTTATGTATATTTTATAGATTCTAAGCTGCCATCTGTTGGTTTAAGATTACATTTTTGGTGCTGACAAATACACTTACACTTTTTCTTCCCTTTCACATGACCCATCTTTTTCTCTCTCTTTTGGAATCCCGAGCTTTCCAAGTTCACACCATATCTTGACCCTCTCCCCCTTCTTCAGCCCCACTTCTCTTCCCCATCTCCTAGCTCTCAGCCAAATCACTGATATCCTGCTCTTCTTAGTCCCTCAAATCCCTGCTTAGTTTCCAATTCCCTATTCTTTCCACCCATTCTTGAGTTACGTTAGAATGTCCAATCTGGGAATCATTGCTTTCTCCAGGCAGTCTAGAAATGCCTGTTCTCATCACCACCTACCCACAAACATCTGGGAGTTGCTGCTCTTATTTATTTTATTTATTTAACACTTATTTATATACCGCATCTTCCAGCGATCAGTTGCGGTGTACAATTAACAACAGTTAACAATGCAGAGCTTGTTTTACATGGAACAGAATAACTTTTTACATAGAACATCTTAACATGCACACATAGGTTTAAAAACTAAGCAGAATAATTCAACTAACACAGATTGTGTAACAATTTAAACAAAGTACTGACTCTACCGCATAGGCAGATCATATCAGTTGCAACTATATACAAGTAGGGTATCAATGCATAGGAGTGGAGTGTTCATTCGATTATGTTTTGTGTGTTATCCCTTGAAGAAGGGCGTATACGCTTGATGTGGGGGGGTTCATGTTTAGCCTTTATCTAAGTTGAGTGGAATGTTTTCTATGGAATTATAGTGTTTAGTGAATAGATATGTTTTCAATTTTTTTCTGAATTCTGTTATCTCTGTTAGTGATCGTAAGTCCTCTGGTAACGAGTTCCAAATTGTTGGAGCTATGTGGGAAAAGGCTCTATTATTTGTAATTTTGTGAGATCTTATATATTCTTTTGGAATCTTTAGTTTATTTGATTGTCCTTTTCTATGAGTAGTCTTAGGTAGTTCTTTGTTTATTAAATTACATAGTGTCTTCGGGGCCATGTCGTTTAGGGCTTTGAATGTAGTTATTATTGTTTTGTAGGTTATCCTGCTTTGTATTGGTAACCAGTGCAGGGAAGCTAGTATTGGTGTAATGTGTTGGAGTGAATTTATCTTTAGTATAATTCTAGCTGTTGCATTTTGTGCGAGTTGGATTCTTTTGATATTTTGTTTTGGAATGCCTATAAGTATTAAGTTAGCGAAATCGAAGTGTGGAGTAATGGTAGCCTGTGTTATATTGATAAAATCATGCATAAATACCAGGGGGCGCAATTGTTTAAACAATGAGGGCCTCTAAAATATATTAGATGGAACTCCTAGTACTGTCAACCCACAATAGGGAGAGGATCCCAGTGGGACTGTTGCCCTGGGTCCCTTCCCCACCTTTATAACCAAGCTGTTTTAGGACTGAACCAATTTCCAGCTATACAAGTCTGCTTTATCATGATAGTAACATAGTAAGTGACGGCAGATAAAGACCAGCATGGTCCATCTAGTCTGCCCAGCAAGATGGCAAGAGTAGGTGCACCTGTCGCTCTGTGCAGGCCACCCCTCCCCATGTTTTTGTTTCTGTTTAGGGGTGAACCCACCACTCCATGTAGGACACCCTTATTTGTTCAGATGCTAGATAGTTCAGAAGTTAGATGGTACTGTTTGTTTTGCTTTTATCCTGTTGCTGTAAAGGGATCCACTGTGTTTGTCCCATGCCGTTTTGAATTCCATCACCGTGTTTGCCCTCACTACTTCCATCGGGAGGGCATTCCAAGCATCCACCACCCTTTCAGTGAAGAAATATTTCCTGACATTGCCTTTCAATTTACCACCTTGCAGCTTCATGTTATGCCCTCTAGTTTTACAGCTTCCCCGTCTTTGGAAGAGGTTTGTTTGTTCATCATTTCTCTTTAAGTATTTAAAGGTCTGAATCATATCTCCCCTGTCCCTCCTCTCCTCCAAAGTGTACATATTTAGGTCTTCAAGTCTCTTCTCATAAGGCTTCTGACGCAGGCTCCAAATCATTTTGGTCGCCTTTCTCTGAACAGTTTCCAGTCTTTTTACATCTTTTGCAAGATATGGCCTCCAAAACTGAACACAGTATTCCAAGTGAGGCCTCACCAGTGACTTGTACAGTAGCATAAGCACCTCTTCCTTTCTGCTGGTAATCCCTCTTTGAATGCAGCCCAACATCCTCCTGGCTTTTGCCACCGCCTTGTCGCACTGTTTTGCCACCTTGAGATCATCAGAGATAATCACACCAAGGTCTTTCTCCTGAACCGTGCATACCAACCTCTCACCCCCTATTGTGTACTTTTCCCTTGGATTTCTGCTACCCAAGTGCATGACACTGCACTTTTTCACATTAAATCGTAGTTGCCAAGCATTAGACCAGTTTAAGATGATCTGAAAACCAAAAATGCTAATAGTTGCACAGGAATGTTGTATAGGCTGACATCAGCAAGGCTTTTATCCTTTGCCTGCTTCTGCTGGTAGATAAGCATAACTCAAAAGGCTGGACTGGTATGGCTAGACTCAAAGAAAGAAAATTATTGCGTAAGTAATTTCTCCAAACTGTAGCTGGTATATGATAAAGCATTTCTGATGTTTGGGTAGGTGTCTACCTGAACAGCCCGTTTTGCCATATCCCATTTAGAGGACACATTGAACCACATCTCTATCATAACAGTCTTCACCAATAGGAGTTAAGATCTGGAATAATATTGCCTAGACCAGGGATTCTCAACCTTTCAATAGTAGTAGTATTCCTTGTATGTATATGAGAGATTTGTATGCACTGCCTCCATTGCATGCAGATCTCTTTTTCTGCATATTCATTGTAGTTATCCTGAAAACCTGACTGGCTATGTGTGTCCCGAGGACTGGGTTAAGGACTCTTGGCCTAGACTATAAGCCTTTGTGTTTATAGCCTTCCAGCCATTTATTCTCTTCTAGTCACCTTATCTACCCTGTTTCTTGATACTAGACTTGTGCATTCCTTACTTTATTGTTGTTCAACAATTGGATTGGCAGAGAGTGCTAGATGTGGTATGCTTAAATTTCAGCAAGGCCTTTGACACCATTCTGCATTGGTGACCTATAAAAAAAAAGATACTGAGTGCCCTTGGGATCGACCTTATAGCGACTGACTGAATAAGAAACTGGCTGAGTTGGAGGAACCAGAGAGGAGTAAATGGATCGGCCCTTCGTCTTGTTCTTTTTAAACATTTTTGTAAGCAATATTGAAGATGGTCTGTTGGGAAAGGTATGCCTCCTTGTGCATAATACCAAAATCTGCAACAGAGTAGACACAATGGGAAGATAAGGATAACAGGAGAAGGGATATTATGAAGCTTGAAGATGGTAGAGAATTTGGCAGCAAAGATTTAATACTAAATTCAAGATCATGCATTTGGGCTGCAAAAACGCAAGGGAGTGGTACAGTATAGGAGTTGAAGTGCATGAAAGAAGAGTGGAATCTAGAAATGATCATGATGGATGATATGAAAATGCCATATAGGTAGAAAAAGTTTCTTGGTGAAAATTCCTAATAAAGCACACCATTTAGCTTTAGGGTGACAGTCAACGTAGTCTTCAACGGCGTTCCAAAAGTAACCAGCAGTTTTTCACAAAGAGACTTTGTTCTTCTCAAATGAGTACATTTAAATATAAAGTTATTTTATCCACAGCAGACTCAATAGTATTTTCCAAGATGTTCTATTTGCTAGGTGGGAAGATGTCGGCTGAGTCTTCTGAGGGTTTTGATATTTTGCAACTTCAGGTAAATTTTGATTTGACTCAGTTCTTGGAAGACTCACAGGATGTTATTTCCACCAGGGCTACTCTTTTGGTTACATTTCTTTCAGAACAGGATAAGGCTTCCGTGTTTAGAAGTTACTATAAAAATAAGGTGTTTGTTTTTTGCGGGTCACGAGTTAAGTTGTTTCCTAATGTATCCCAGGCCACACAGTTACATTGGCGGGCCTTTTGGCCCTAAGGCCAAGGGTGTTGTCCATTGGGGCATCTTTTTTCTTCTGGTATCCCTATCGGTGCTTGGTCTCCTTCCAGGGACTAGGTTTATTTTTCTAGATTTTCCACAATTGGAGGCTTTTTTAGCTGATAAAGAGAAAAAGGCTTCAGAAGGATGAGGTTTGGGTGGGATTAGATAATTTGGCTGCTTTGTTAGGGATTCTTTCATTTTCCTTTATTTATTTATTTATTTATTTATTTATTTATTTACATTCTCTTATATACCGCGCTATTCTGCATCAGTGCGGTTTACATTGAACAAACTGAAATTACATTGAACAGGGCATTATAACTTGGAGATAACTATTTTACAGGGATAACTATTTTACAGAGATAACTATTTTATTTTCTTGTTGTAAAATTCTTTTGTATCTATCTCCTCTCCGTTATGTGGGCTAATGTGGTGTATTTAGATTTCAGTAAAGCCTTTGACACTGTTCCTCACAGGCGACTTATAAACAAACTGAGCACCCTAGGGATGGACCTTAAAGTTACTGCTTGGGTTAGAAATTGGTTGGGTGGGAGGCGACAAAGAGTATAAGTAAATGGAGCTCACTCTGAGGAGAAGGATGTTATCAGTGGTGTGCCCCAGGGATCTGTCCTTGGTCCGATTCTTTTTAACATCTTTGTTAGTGATATAGCGGAAGGGCTTTCAGGTAAGGTTTGCCTCTTTGCGGATGATACCAAAATCTGCAATAGAGTAGACACCCAGGAAGGGGTAGATAAGATGAGGAGGGATCTAGCTAAGCTTGAAGAATGGTCTAGAATTTGGCAGCTGGGATTTAATGTTAAAAAATGTAAGGTCATGCATTTGGGCTGCAGCAATCCAAGGGAGCAATATAGTATAGGGGGTGAAGTACTTTTGTCCACTAAAGAAGAGCGGGACCTAGGCGTGGTTGTGTCTGATGATCTTAAAGTAGCTAAACAGGAAGAAAAGGCAACGGCAAAAGCTAGAAGGATGCTTGGGTACATACGGAGAGGAATGGCTAGCAGAAAAAAAGGAGGTGATAATGCCTCTGTATAAGTCTTTGGTGTGACCTCATTTGGAGTATAGTGTGCAATTCTGGAGACCGCACCTTCAAAAGGATGTGAACAGGATGGAGTCGGTGCAGAGGGTGGCTACTAAAATGATTAGTGGTCTTCATTATAAAGCATATGAGGACAGACTGAACGATCTTAATATGTACACCTTAGAGGAAAGGCGGGATAGAGGTGATATGATTGAGATGTTTAAATACCTCCATGGCATAAATGTTCAGGGGGAGAGCCTCTTTCAATTGAAAGCAAGTTCTGCTATGAGGGGACATGGGATGAGGGTAAAGGGAGGTAGATTCAGGAGTGATATGCGGAAATATTTCTTTAGAGTAGTGGATCCGTGGAATAGTCTCCCAGTGGAGGTGGTAGAGATGAGGACAGTAACTGAATTCAAAAAAGCATGGGACAAACACAGAGGATCTCTAAAGGTAAAAAGGGGACTGTTGTAGTTGTTATGGAAGGACAGACTAGATAGGCCATGTGGTCTTTTTCTGTCATCATATTTCTATGTTTCTAATGGATTGTGCATTGTTTTCTTATTTTGGGTTATTTCTTTTTGATGGATTTCAATCATATTAGTCTAGCAAATTGAAGACTTAAGTGGTCAGTAATGAGTTTCAAATATCTTTTCTTGATATTTTGCTTAAAAAAAATGAATAATATGGAGATCACAATTTTTTGTAAACCCATGGACCGCAACAAGTTATTACACTATTAGAACTTTCACATGCAGAGTCTCAAGGATAACTTTCCTGGAATTCAGTTCTTGAGACTAAGGAAATTATATATAACCAAAAAGAATTTGAATTGAAGGTGATGGACATGCTCTCTAGATTTAAAGGAAAAGGTTACCCATATATGTGCATTATGAAGGCATACTGTAGGGCCAAACATAGAAGATGAGTTCCGGTCTTTTCTTTCCCTTCGTTCCTTCACTGTTCACTTTGGCTCCTCTGCTTCCACCCCCTCTCCCCTACATTGTGGCGTTCCATAAGGTTCTATCCTCGCCCCTCTACTCTTTGTTTTCCTCGCCCCCCTGGCCCTTCTCATTCAACAGTCCTGTATCTCCTTTTACTTCTACGCAGATGACATTCTCCTTGTCCACCACACTAGCTCTGCCTCCCCAGACCTCTCTGCTCTCAATGCCTGCCTCAATCTTATAGCATCCTGGTTTTCTGATAATTTTCTCTGTGTTAATCCCTCTAAATCCTCTGCCATCTGGTTCTCTTTCACCACGCCTCCTCCCATCCTGGCCCCTATGATGTCCTCTTTCCCCATCCCTGTCATTTCTTCCCTCCGTTACCTGGGTGTTACCCTGGATTCCTCTCTCTCCTTTCACCCTCATATCTCCTCCCTCGTCCGTAGTTGTCTCTTCTATCTTTGCCGCATTCGCTCCCTCCGGCCCTTTCTTTCCACTAAATCCCTCACCACTCTAGTTCTCTCCCTGGTAACCTCTCGCTTGGATTATTGTAATTCTGTCTTTGCTGGTCTTCCCTCATATCAACTCCATCGTCTTCAGCTCCTTCAAAACACTGTTGCCCGCTTACTCACCTTCTCCTCCCCTTCTGACCACATTACTCCCTGTCTTTTCTCCCTTCACTGGCTTCCCATTAAATTTAGGTTCATTTACAAGTATCTCATCACCACTCATAGAGTTCTCCACACCAGCACGCCTCAATATCTTTCTGATCTTATCTATCATCAGCCTGCTCCTCGTCTCCTCCACTCGTCCCATACCAACCATCTTTTCCTTCCCTCTCCATCTCAGGCCCACCTTGAACTTACCCGTCATTCTGCGTTTTTCTTCCTAGCCCCCACTCTGTGGAACTCCCTATTCCACGCACTCCGCACTGAGCCCTCTTTTCCTCGTTTCAAAGTACTCCTTAAGACCCATCTTTTCTCTCAGGCTTTTGGCCCCCCAGCTTCCCCATGACAGCTATATTAGTCCCTTTTTTAAGGTTTTTGATCTTCCAGCACCTCCATGACAGATATATTAGCCTCACTGCCACATTCCACCCCCTCACCCCCTTCCCTTCGTGTTTAAGTATCTAGTCGCATTATCCCTGTCCTTCCTCTCTCTGTCCTCCTATCTGTATCTCCCTAGTTCTTTCCTGTCTTTGAATGGCGTTCCTTTCTCTCTTTCAACCCGCCTGCAGCCGCTTTTTCTTTATTGTACACCGCCCTGATACCTCGGTTTTGGGCGGTATATCAAGCCTGTAAAATAAATAAATAAAATAAATAAATTGCTTAATTGCAGAAGGACTTTAGAAGATTCTAGATTGGTTTGTATCTTCCATTTTTCACATTTTATCAAGCAAAATCAAGAGGACTTTTAATAAGCATTGGAATATAGTACAAAGTCTGGACTTCTCTAATAAATAAAAGCCATCAGCTAAATAAAACATAAAAAAATAGTATAGAAAAGGTAAAAAGTGCACCATCTGGAGAGCTGAAATACTAATATCTATAATATGTGAAATAAAGTTCCAGATTTAGAAGTTATAATAGAAGAGGCTGATTTGGATATAGTGGCATTCACAAAGACATGGTACCCAGAAACAATGACTGGGATGTAGTTATACCAGGCTATAATTTATTCAGTAAAAATAGGGTAGAAAGCAAGGGAGTGGCACTATGTGTAAAAAAATATTAAAGTGACAGAACTTCAGAGTTTATGAGGGAAGGAAGAAGCACTGTGGATTAGTCTGGAAAGAGAATGGAACATCCATTGACAATGATGTGATATATAGACCACCTTCATAGGCAGAAGAAATAGATATAGATTTAATTGAAAACATTGACAATATTGCTATGAAAGAGTAAATACTATAGGTAGGAGAATTCAATTTGGCAGATATTGATTGGGATATCCTTGCTGCAGTGTCATCTAAAAGTAGGGAAATCTTGGATTTTCTACAGGGAGAACTGTTCTAGCAATTGATAACTGAATCCACATGGGAGTGAGCTATTCTGGACTTGATGCTTACAAATGGGGAGAATGTTTCTAATGTTGTCACGGGTGATCATCTGGCAGGCAGTGATCACTGAATGGTGAGCTCTAATTTCGGAGATGGTTCATTCAAAAGCAAAGGTCCTTGGCATTGTGAAAACCAGCTTTGCAAAGATGGGTGAATATGTCAATGAGTGGTTGGCTGGATATGAACTTCAGGCGGAAGAACAGCAGTGGGCAAAATTGAAAGGAGATATTTTAAGGGCACCAATCCTTTTTGTTAGGAAAGAAAATAAAAGTAAGAGGAAAAGGAAACACTGTTTTTCAAAAGAAGTAGCTGATAAGGTAAGGAAAAAAGGGTAGTCTTCATAAACTGCAAGATATCATAGATAGAGGAAGACAAATAGCAATATCTGGAGAATTTAAGGGAAGCTGGGAAAGCAGTCAAGAAAGCAACAATGCAAATGGAATTAAAAATGGCCAATACAGCAAAACATGGCACAAGACCTTTTTTAGGTGGCATTATGAAACTCAGAGGTCATGGGGAGGAATATGAAGAGGCTGATGAGGATAAAGCGGGATTGCTTAACAAATTTTTCTGTTCTATCTTCACATATGATGGGCCTGGAATAGGACCTCAGAAAATAAACAAAAATAGAAATGGTTTACAGCTTGTCGTGCTGTGAGGGCTTGTGTGCATCAGTGATGCTGACAGCTAAGCTATCAGTAGTTTAATTACTGCAGAGTCTTTCAAGATGGACAGGTCTCAGCTGAGGTGCCAGACTAAGACAAAACACCCATCTGGGCAACAGCAGAATGCGACAGAGTTGGCAGCAGAGGATCACATTTCTGTGCAAAAGCAACAATGCTAGAATTTCCTGTGTGGAAGAAAGGCCTGCAATCTATTTCTGTATCTTGCCATGAAAACCCAGTGGATAGTCACAACAAAACTAATTGCACTATAGTGCTGGACGAGACCCCTAGGTCAGAAGGCACTCAACTGGCTTCTGGGGATGAGCTGAAGACTTTTCAGAGTAACACAGCATTTATGATGTGATTGGATCAAAGCCCTTAGGACATCTGACTGCTGATGTAGCTGCATATGAAATGAGAGACAGAAGCCGCAAAGATGTCTTACATATTAGAAAATGGAACATATGAAGCAATGTACCAAGGGAAGTTGAAGGGTGGTCAAGAATGAAATGGATTGTGTGTAACTCGATCTGTTGGGTGTCAGCGAACTGAAATGCACTGGCATCAGGCACTTTGCATCAGATAATCACATGGTCTGCTATGCTGGAAATGAAAGACAAAGAAGAAATGGTGTTGCATTTATAATCAAGAAGAAACTTGCAAGAACTGTAATGAAATACAATGCAATCAGTGACGCTTAATTTCTATTCGTCTGCACAATTATAATTCAGGTATATGCCCCAACAAAAGCAGCAGCAGAAGAAGAAGTGGATAAGTTCTATGAACAAGTACAAGCTGAAATTGACAGAACATGCAAACAGGATATCTAGATAGTCATAGGTGACTGGCATGCAAACGTTGGTAACAAAGAAGGCTTCAAAATGCTTGGAAAATATGGACTTGGCAACAGAAATGAAGCCGGAGAAAGACTGATAGAATTCTGCAAGACCAATGATCTATCCATCTCAAACATTTTCTTCCAGCAACACAAGCGACGACTGTACACATGGACTTCACCCAATGGATTGTACAAAAATAGAATTGACTACATCTGTGGATGTCAACGATGGAAAAGCTCTATAACATCAACAAAGACAAAACCTGAAGCTGACTGTGGTACAGATCACCAACTACTAGTATGCAAATTCAAGCTAAAATTGAAAAAGAGCAAGCCGCTCAAGAATGTAGCGAAATATGATCTTGAGACTATACCACCAGAATTTAAAGATTGCCTGCAAAATCAATTTTCTGATTTAGATACAAATGACAGAGCTCCAGAAGAGTTATGGGATGACATCAAGAAGGTTGTGTTGGAAGAAAGTGAGAAGTCTTTACAAAGGGTGAAAAAGCAAAAACTGCCAAAATGGATGACTGAAAAAAATCTGAAAATTGCCCAGTAATGCAAAAAAGCTAAAACCAGAGGAGAAAGAGAGGGAATCACAGAACTCAACAGAGTTTTCCAACATGCAGAAAGACAAGACAAGGAGAAGTACTACAAATACTCATGCAAGGCAATAGAATCGGAAACTATTAGAGGAAGAACAAGATCGGCTTTCCTAAAGCTATAAGAGTTAAAGCAAAAATTCCAGCCTCAAATTGGAATGTTAGAAGATGCTCAAGGATCCACTTGAATGATGCTGAGAAGATCAAGAAAAGGTGGAAAGGATATACCAAGTCACTGTAACACTCGCAACCATAATACTAACACAGACACAACGGGCTTCTGGACAGCTGGGAAATGGAACCACTCTACTTTTTTCTAATACTATGCATGTCGATATTCGCCCAAGCACACTCATGCCACCCCAATGTGCGCTATAGTTTGACACACTTATTCAGACCCATCTACTACCTTTACCCCCTACCAGTACCCCCACCTCCCTCACTCAATATAATCCACCGGGCTAGCAACGAGCCATCACCAACTCAGAGCCATTTCGTGCCTAGCATAAACAGGGCTCAGAGATGCAAGAAACCTAAGTCGCTGAAAATGAAGGGAAACAAGCCTGGCCAAATCCAAACCAACCACTTACCTACCTCCCAAACAACGCATGATGACTATAGCATCATCCTCATCAACGCCAGATCAATAAGGAACAAAACGCACATCCTACACAACATCATCTCAGATGAACAACCGGACATCCTCTGTATAACAGAAACCTGGATCACTGACTCCGACCCTGCAATAATAAATCAACTAAACATACCTGGATACAAAGTGTTCAACTGCCCACGCACCAATAAAAGGGGTGGAGGTGTCATCGTAATAGCCAAACCATCTTACAACTAACAACCACCTCCCTAAACTCAAATATGGACATAGACATACTCAAAGTAGAAAACTCAGTTCTTTCCATCTGTCTTATCTACAGGTCCCCCTCATCAATTCACGAAACACTTGCCTCAGCACTAGAAAGCATCTCCACCACTCAGATCAGGAAATTCCAAATCACCTTGGGAGACCTGAACTTAGCATCACTACCAACTAGTCATGCAAACAATTTCATGGAAGCAATGGAACAACTGGGGTACCAACAAATCATAACTGACGCTACCCACGAGAAGGGAAATACCCTAGACTTGGTTTTCCTACCCACCAACCAACGGACGGGCAAGGAGAAACCCGTGATCAGAATAACTCCAGTACCATGGTCAGACCACCACCAAGTTGATCTCAAAGTAAAACTGCCCTCCCCACCCAAAAATGCAAAATCCAGGAGGACAACGCACACGCAGAGGAGTTTCAACAAATTCAACAAGGAAAATCTCATAGGCACCATTGCCTTCCACTTAGATTTGAAATGTACGGACCTCGAGGTTCTAACCACCAGATGGAACGAAGGTATACAAAAAACATCAAACCCTACATGGAAAACCACTACAGACTCAAATAAACCTCGATCGGAACCTTGGTACACAGCTACACTGACCGGAATGAAAAGGGCACTCCGTAAATCAGAGAGGAAGTGGAGACAAACAAAATCCATTGTACACAAGACAGAATACCTTACCCTCCTTGCCAAATACAAAGAAGAGATTAACTCCGCAAAAAGAACTCATCATACAAATTTACTGAACAAAGCCATCAATAAGCCCCGCGAATTATTCGAACTGGTCAAATCTCTAACAAAAACAACACTGGTTGACCATGCTGACAACGTAATCAAGCCTCAAACTTTGGCAAATCACTATGCAAGCAAACTCACGGCTTCAACTCCCACGCAATACCTGGGCCCAACCCTCCCAGTGCCAAATCCAACCATGGCAACCACCGACAGTCAAGACATGATATGGAACACTTTTCACAAACTTGATGACAAACAAATAACTAACATAATCACAAGCATCAACACCACCACCTCCCCACTAGATCCCTGCCCAGCCACTTGGATCAAGGCAGTGAAACAGGACATCACTCAACTTGTCTCGCACATAGTAAAGCTATCACTGCAGCAAGGAATCATGCCCACACAACTAAAGAAGTCTGTCATAAGACCTGTCTTAAAAAACAAAACAAGCAATAGAGAAGACCCTGCTTCCTATCGACCAATATCGAGCATATCGTTCCTGGCCAAAATCATTGAAAAGGCCGTGTTACTACAACTGCAAGACCATTTGGATGACAACGAAACCCTGGATAAACAACAATATGGATTCAGACGATATCACGGCGTTGAAACACTACTCCTAGCGCTGCTTGACAACCTCCTCAAGGGATTAGAAGACAAAAAGAAAATGTTTCTACTCATATTCATAGACATACCTGCAGCATTCGATACAGTTCACCATGGCACCCTCTTAAACAGGCTTAAATCCATTGGAATAACAGGAACCCCTCTAAAATGGTTCTCCTCGTACATATCTAACAGAATGCAACAGGTCCAGTTCAACGGAGAAAAGGCAGAAGCATTCACGCAAACACAGGGTATACCACAGGGTTCAGCTCTCTCAGCACTCCTGTTCAATATTTACATACAACCACTTTGCAAAATCTTCCAACATCATAATATCAAATACCACGTCTATGCAGACGATATTATGCTGTACACTCAACTCCACACTGCCAACCCAAACTACACACAACTCGAAGAGTGCCTAAGTGAGATGCAAGCCTGGTTACTCCAAAGTAACATGACGATCAACCACAAAAAAACAGAGGTAATGTACATCTCCAGAAAGCCAAACTTCGATCCCCCCCGCAACAATCACCTTATGTAACAATACTTACCAAACAAAGGAGGAAATAAAATATCTGGGAGTAACGTTCGATAGTAATCTAAAAATGGAGAAACACCTCCGCAAAACAAACAAAGCCGTTTTTCACAAGCTTAGAGTCCTTCAACCGCTAAGGAGCATTATCGAACCTCAGGACTTCAGGACCATTGCCCAGGCACTCATCATGCCACATTTCGACTACTGCAACGCCATCCTGCAGGGTCTCCCAAGAAAACTCTGAACATTCTGCAAATGGCGCAGAATGTAGCCGCTAGGGTCATCACAAAAAAAGGCTTTGCTGATCACATCACCCCGGTATTGATTGAGCTCCACTGGCTCCCCATCACGGCTCGTATAAAATACAAATCACTCACGACCACTTTCAAGCTCCTACATAACATTGCTCCATCCTTCCTCTCCACCTTGATATGCTCACAACCACCCAACAGAAGCAGAAGAACCTTCAACTCCAACACCCTCCTCATTCCAGCTGATATAAGAACTGTTAAAACCAATACTAGTAATAGAGCGTTCTCATACACAGCACCTACACTCTGGAATCATCTGCCGCCAGAGTTACGAGATTGCAAAGACCTAACTGTCTTCAGGAAAAACCTCAAGACTCATCTTTTCCAGAGTCATTATAATTTGAATTAACCTAAGGGGTCTAAGTCCAGAACATATTTATGTACTCCTGCTTGTTTATGTATAATGTATATATGTATATATGTAATTAGTACTCATATACTTAACAAACCCCTCGTGTGATGTGCCTACCCTCCTGATCAACCTGTACACACCCAAATTTTACTGTACTGATTGACAGTCCTCCTAATGTTCTCCTTGTGTAATCAGACCGCTGCTGATCGCTGGAAGTAGCGGTATATAAATGTTTGCTAAATAAATAAATAAATAAATAAAATTATACCATAAAGATCTAGTGGACCCACAGCCGTTTCAACTTGTACCTTATGATCAGGAGCCATTGATGATGAAAGAAGAAGTCGAAGCAGCATTGAAAGCCTTATCAAAGAACAAAGCACCAGACATTGATGGCATTCCCATAGAAATATTATAGCAATCTGATGCAGCTGTTACCATACTTACAATGCTGTGCCAGGAAATTTGGAAGACAAATTCATGGCCAACTGACTAGCAAAAACTTGTGTTTATATCAATACTAAAGAAAGGTGATCCTACTGACTATGGAAATTATCAGACAATTGCTCTGATCCCACATTCCAGCAAGATTCTACTCAAGATCATTCAGCAGAGACTACAGCCATACCTGAAATGAGAAGTAACTAAATTGAAAGCAGGGTTCAGGAAAGGGTGAGGAATGAGAGACATCATCGCGGATGTGAGATGGCTCCTTTAAAAGACTAAAGAATACCAAAAGAATATCTATATGTGTTGACTACAGCAAGGCTTTTGACAGTGTAAATCATGAGAACCTCTTAGCCACATTAAGAAGCATGAGTATGAGAGTCACGTGATGTGGTGAGCCCGGGTGGACATGTGCCGCTCGAGCTCTGGGCCCTTCCCCCTCACCGTGCCGGTAAAATTGCCATTTCGGGCAGTAAATAGGCTGCCAGTACGAGGCGCATCAGCCAGAGAGCGGAGGGAAGACAGCGATTGAATAGAGGAGGCGGAAGGCATTGCAGCGGCGGTGAAATCCATATGCCGCGAGAAGGCGGAGCTGCCTCAGATGCCCCGAGCGATGACCGCACCACAGCTCCTGGAGGAAATCACCCTGGCGGTAGTGGGGGCACACTCAGCGCAGTTTGATGCCCTGAAGGACAAACTGGATCTGTTGCAGACATCGATGGGAGCCCTGGGCAGCAGAATTGAGGAGGATGAAAACCGGATTGGGAAGACAAAGGACACGGTCACGGAGCTGCAGCAGGAGGTAGGCCGTATGAAGGCTGTGCTACAGGCGCAGGAAGCCAAGTTAGATGACCTGGAAAACAGGTCTCGCTGCAACAACCTGCGTTTTTTGGGAGCCCCTGACAATATCTTGGCTCGGGAGTTAAAGCCCTATTTGGAAAAATTGGTGACACAGCTGCTGGAGGGCGAGGAAGAGGGGGCCCGGGTCCAAATAGAAAGAGCCCATAGAGTGGAGTCTCGACAGTCAGGGGATGGCCGGCCCCGCGTAGTACTGGCAAAGTTCCTGAGGTTTCCACAGAAGGAGACAGTGCTTCAGGCAGCTAGAAAAAAAGGAACTATTTCAACGGAAAATCTCAAGCTGCAGATTGTGCAGGACTATTCAGCGGCCTTGGGACAGCACAGGCGGGCATATGGGCCTGTGTGTCAAAAGCTGATAGACACCAATATTAAGTTCATGGTGCAGTATCCTGCCTGACTGATCGTTAAGCACGAGGGAGCACGCCGGATCTTCGAGTCAGCTCAGGAGGCAGCACAGTACGTGGAAGATATAACGCAGAGGGCAACTGATTCATCGACCTGCCAGCAGCAGGGAGAACGCGACATGAAGTGGTGTCCTCGAAGTGGGGAGACAAGAGCCCAGTCATCAAAGATTGGAGGGGCCGAGGACTATGTCTGCTGAGAGTTGGACTAGAGCTCCAGAACTGGGGTATACAGGGCTTGTTTGTTCACTTGTTTGTTTATAAAATTGTTATGTCCGCTGAAGTTGTATGTGGGATGACATGATAAAGAGGGGAATTGGGGGTGGGGGGCTGTAGGAGGGAGTGCCATTAATGGTAAGTGGATAGGGAATGCAGAAGGCAGGGGAGGGACCTAGGCGGAGTGGGGATAGTAGAGTAAGGAGGGTGGGGGGGGGGGTACCACACACACACACACACACACACACACACACACACACACACCCCAGTTGGTGACTCAGGGAGAGAGAGGGGAAGGGTGCCATAAGAAGGATGGTGAGGAGTAGGGGGAGGAGGGAGCAGTGGGGACGGAGGAGGGAGGGGGGGAGAGGGGAGAGAGCTTGGGAAGAGGGTGGGGATGGAGGGGGAGAAGGGAGGGAGAGGGGGCCATGAAGAGGATGAGTAGAATGGAGGATAGCTTACCAGGAGTGGAAGGTGGAAGTAATAACGTGCACCAAGCAGGAGTTGTAGGGAGGGCTTCAGGCTGGGGAGGCCCTTCCTGGAGTAAGATTATGTACTGAGAGGTATAAGCCTGAACTGTACTTACCAACCTGAAGATTATTTCTTGGAATGTATGTGGGATAGAGAACCCAATCAAGCGGCATAAGGTGTTGAAAGCCTTAGCCAGACAAAATTGTGATGTAACCCTACTACAAGAAACCCACCAGACTGCGACAGAACACCACAAATTGCAGAGGGACTGGGTGGGACAGGAGTGGGGGGGGGGGGGGGCGCCGGCAAAAGGGAGAAAAGGAGGAGTGGTGTAAACGGGGGCGCTGGGTGAGAATGTCCACAGTCTTGGCAAAGGCAAATACTATTATGACTTGCAAAGGATTGTGGGGAATGTAGTCCATTCATACCAGAATCAGCCGTTCACAAAATAATGAGTTGTGTTGCTCGAGTGTAAGCAAAGAAAATATATTTTATTTATGGGGTTATTTCTCCCACACAGATTTACTTGGTAACACAAAAGGATACTTGCTTTCAGTATTGTACTTAGGAAAAACAAATCATGATATCAGCAACTGAACTTCTTAAGCAATCAATCAAACAATAAAGACCTGGATGGGAAACAGACAGGTCTTTCTGAGGGCTCCTGCTAATACCTTTTAGCAGTGCTCCAAAAGCAAAAACAAAACCCAAAAAAGTAACCAAAAACTGTTCTTTTTCAAGGATAACTTTCTTGTATTTTCACACACAGACAGTAGTTTCCTTTCAGAGCTCACGGGCAATTGTGCATGGCTTAATTGCCAACAATTAGTCAGCTGCAAACCCCTTTGCTGGTTTACTTTCTATACGTGGCTCAAATCCTACCCTAAAGCTTTCTTGTAAACTTTTCTGGGCAGATAAAACAACAAGTTATATTTCTTTTTTTTGGTGGTTGTATTTGTGAAAGTATTTTACCACAGCAGCTTATTCAGAGAGCAATCCATGTATTCATTCTGATCATTTAAAATATCTCCTTCTTCTTCAACTATCATAAAATCAATATCATGGTCTGGCTCAGAGGAATTCCTTAATGGAGCACTCTCAGGACAATACTTGTTTCCCTGCTGTCTTCCAAGTGAAGAGCTAGGGCATAGATCAGTGTTCATACCTGAGCTTCCTTTGTTGTTAGGTTTCCTCTCCAGATATCCTGGCCAATAAGTAGTCCAGCTTTTCTGTCCAGCCTTCCAATCAAGATCCCTGGACACTGGGTCTCTCTTCACATACCTTCTTGCACTGGTCTTAGGGCCGCTTCCAAATGCAGCCGTCTCCTTCACAGGTGCCATCCGGGGATTCCTGGCTCTGTAACCCCACTCCTCTGGCATCCTCAAGTCCAATGGAGTATGCTTGCCTCTGGAATGACTCCCAACACAGGTACTGCTATGGGCTCCTTCTTTAGACCTCCAAGATATTTTTCTCTTCTTTCTTCCACGCTGCTGTTGCTTCTTGCTCTCTCTGTCCTTGAGCTCTGGGTTCCTCAACTCCATCTGATCCTGTGTAGATTCTGTTTTACTTTTAACTTGTTTAGAGGGATACTCCACCCTAGCACAGCTCAGCTGTGCTGAATCAAGCCCTGCCCTTGGAGATGAGTGATTGGGGATTACCTCATAGTTCTCCTGATTGAACACATGTTTCCCCCACTTCAGCTCTTCTAGTGGCTGTTTGAAACCTGGTGCATTCTGGGACTGGTAGTCTTTTATGAAAACATTCTGCTTTAGTATTTCTACCAGCAAAGACAGGTTGCTTGTTCAGAGCCAATTCACCTCTATTACAGCTCCTTCCTGAACTATGATAAGCTTCCTTATCACAGTGGTCATTTTGATTCATAAACGGGTGAGATTCGTGCTGGAGCAGGAGTATTGCGATCCAGATGGAAGGTTTGTGCTATTATATGGGGCGCTGGAGGGGAAACCCCTAGTGCTGGGGAATTTGTACAGTCCTAATACTCTGGATAGAGAGTTGTATATCCAATTGGCATCCAGGGTGGAGCAGCTTCCTGAGGCCCCCTTGATATTGGGGGGAGACTTCAATGGGGTGCTAGATGCGGAGCTGGATACATCAAGGGGGGTGTGGACAGAGGACGTGTGCAAACTGCCAAGGCGTTACAACAGATGCGCCATAGATTGGGGACGGTAGACCCATGGCGTCTCCTGCACCTGACAGACAAGGACTTCACCCATCAATCTCGGGCGCATGGTTCGAGTGCACGTATAGACTATATCTTAGCCTCTGAAAGACTCTTTGCCCATATTGGATATGCACAAATAGGTCCGGTAGAAATCTCAGACCATGCCCTGATCTGGATCGAACTGAAGTGGTTTGATAGCAGTGCCCGGGGAGAAGATGGAGATTCCCATTAGAGCTTTATAGAGACACAGCGTTTCACCAATATCTGAAACAGAAATGGCAAGACTTATGCGTTTTACAATCAGGAGCACCAAACTAACCCGGAGCTCTTTTGGGAGACGACTAAGGTGGTACTAAGAGGGGACATCATTGGCTATGCAGCACGGAAGAGGCAATTGGCCTCCGAACAGATAGTCCGACTGGAGCGGCAACTGGTGAAGGAAAGGAGGAAATATATGAGGTGTCCCAATGGGGAGAATAAGAAAGGGTTGTGGGAGACTCAAGTGGCTCTTAATGAGCTTCTTCATAAAGAGCGAAGAAATCTTTTTTGTATTACCACTACCAGTTATACTGATATGGGGATAGGCCAGGGAAACTGTTAGCGCATTGTCTCCAGGGGAGCAGGGGTACTGGGGCGATAGTCGTGCTGTGGGATGACCGGGGTCAATTGCACAAGGATAGAAGGGCAATTGCTCGGGTGTTTTATTTATTTATTTATTTATTTATTTAACATGTTTTGTATCCCGCCTTTTCCTTCAATCAAAGCGGTTAATACAGCACAAAGTTAAACAAAGGTGAGGGAAACATACATTGCATTATCATTACATCACAACAAAACACTAGGAGTACAAACAGGGAACACAGTACATAACTTACATTACATTACCTTACATTAACTACAAACAGCATATCGCTGAACAGAATGAGCATATAGAATAAGCATATAGCAGCAGATAGTGGGTCCCGCACGGTCCACCGCCTAAGGGCCACGCCAAAGGGCCCTCTTGCGAGGCCCTCAGGCGCGGGCCCGCAAGGCACGGGCGCGCCATTGCTGAAGGGATTTTAAATGATTTGAAAAGTGCTCAGATTGGCTGCAGTTTTCTCTCACACACAGTTCCCAACTAAGTAGGCACAGCTGATTCTCACTCACTGCTCACAGGATCGTTGGAGCCTTTGCTGAAGGGATTCTAAATGATTTGAAAAGTGCTCAGATTGGCTGCAGTTTTCTCTCACACACAGTTCCCAACTAAGTAGGCACAGCTGATTCTCACTCACTGCTCACAGGATCGTTGGAGCCTTTGCTGAAGGGATTCTAAATGATTTGAAAAGTGCTCAGATTGGCTGCAGTTTTCTCTCACACACAGTTCCCAACTAAGTAGGCACAGCTGATTCTCACTCACTGCTCACAGGATCGTTGGAGCCTTTGCTGAAGGGATTCTAAATGATTTGAAAAGTGCTCAGATTGGCTGCAGTTTTCTCTCACACACAGTTCCCAACTAAGTAGGCACAGCTGATTCTCACTCACTGCTCACAGGATCGTTGGAGCCTTTGCTGAAGGGATTCTAAATGATTTGAAAAGTGCTCAGATTGGCTGCAGTTTTCTCTCACACACAGTTCCCAACTAAGTAGGCACAGCTGATTCTCACTCACTGCTCACAGGATCGTTGGAGCCTTTGCTGAAGGGATTCTAAATGATTTGAAAAGTGCTCAGATTGGCTGCAGTTTTCTCTCACACACAGTTCCCAACTAAGTAGGCACAGCTGATTCTCACTCACTGCTCACAGGATCGTTGGAGCCTTTGCTGAAGGGATTCTAAATGATTTGAAAAGTGCTCAGATTGGCTGCAGTTTTCTCTCACACACAGTTCCCAACTAAGTAGGCACAGCTGATTCTCACTCACTGCTCACAGGATCGTTGGAGCCTTTGCTGAAGGGATTCTAAATGATTTGAAAAGTGCTCAGATTGGCTGCAGTTTTCTCTCACACACAGTTCCCAACTAAGTAGGCACAGCTGATTCTCACTCACTGCTCACAGGATCGTTGGAGCCTTTGCTGAAGGGATTCTAAATGATTTGAAAAGTGCTCAGATTGGCTGCAGTTTTCTCTCACACACAGTTCCCAACTAAGTAGGCACAGCTGATTCTCACTCACTGCTCACAGGATCGTTGGAGCCTTTGCTGAAGGGATTCTAAATGATTTGAAAAGTGCTCAGATTGGCTGCAGTTTTCTCTCACACACAGTTCCCAACTAAGTAGGCACAGCTGATTCTCACTCACTGCTCACGGGATCGTTGGAGCCTTTGCTGAAGGGATTCTAAATGATTTGAAAAGTGCTCAGATTGGCTGCAGTTTTCTCTCACACACAGTTCCCAACTAAGTAGGCACAGCTGATTCTCACTCACTGCTCACAGGATCGTTGGAGCCTTTGCTGAAGGGATTCTAAATGATTTGAAAAGTGCTCAGATTGGCTGCAGTTTTCTCTCACACACAGTTCCCAACTAAGTAGGCACAGCTGATTCTCACTCACTGCTCACAGGATCGTTGGAGCCTTTGCTGAAGGGATTCTAAATGATTTGAAAAGTGCTCAGATTGGCTGCAGTTTTCTCTCACACACAGTTCTGTTTTGGTCTTTCTATCAGAAATTATATTCGGCAGAGGAGAGATCCAGGTCTCGCATGGAGGACTATTTTCGGACGTTGAATTTGCCTAGGTTAGGAGAGGAGCAGAGAGCCCAGTTGAATGGCCCTATACTGCTTAGCGAGGTGCAGCAGGTCATCCTGAAGGCCAGCTGTTCTAAGGCGCCTGGTCCTGATGGGTTTGGGGCAGAATTTTATAAACTGCTGAGAGATGTGGTTTCACCGGTTTTGACGGTTTACCACTAGCGAGTGGAGCAAGGTAGTGTTAAGTGGGGAGAGAACCATGCACACATTATTTTAATACCTAAGCCAGGAAAGAATCTGCTCCAGGCTGCTTCATATAGGCCCATTTCATTGTTAAATTATGACTGGAAGGTATTGTCAAAGATAATGGCGGATCGGTTGGCATTGGTGTTGGGGGACCTGGTGTATGGCTCGCAAGTGGGGTTTGTGAAAGGCAGGTATGCTGTGCGAAATCTGCAGAAAATATTGGCATCGTTGGAATGGGTCCAGGAGCATGGCCTTAAGTCGTTGCTAGTGAGCTTTGACGCGGAGAAAGCTTTTGATAGGGTGAGCTGGCAGTATTTGCAATTCCTGTTACCGTGGTATGACTTGGGCGAGTCTTTCTGTAGAATGGTGGATATATTATATACGGGACCTACGGCGGGGGTGGTATTCATCGGGGTGATGTTGGAAAGGTTTTCCTTGGAGAGGGGTACGCGGCAGAGGTGTCCGCTTTCGCCTCTGCTGTTTGTACTGTCCTTGGACCCTTTGATACGGACAATAGAGGCTTTGAGGGAGGTCCAGGAGGTGCAGATTGGACAGCAGGGTTTCAAGATGGCTGCTTTCGCAGATGATATGCTGGTGCACTTTCCCCGCAGCAGTCGTTGCCGAGATTGATGGCGGAATTTGAGAGATTTGGAAGTTTTGCAGGGCTCTGCATCAACACAGGCAAGTCGGAAGCCTTGGATGTGTCAAGTGCGCTTCAGTGGAGCTGGGGCGACTCCTTTCCACTTAGATGGGCAAAAGATTCCTTCTGTTATTTAGGGATTCTTCTGACTAGGGACCTGACGGAACTGTACAAGCAGAACTTCGAGTGAAAGCTTCTCAAAATTCGTACTCAGCTGCGGGCGTGGAATCCCTTTCCGCTGTCGTTGCTGGGGAGGGCGGCTGCACTGGGGATGGTAGTGCTGCCTAGGGTGCTTTACTGGTTGCAGACCCTCCCCGTTTGGCTACTGAGGAGAGACCAGAATAGATTGGAACAGGAGATCTGTGGCTTTCTATGGAAGGTGGCACAAGCGCGGATCCCTTTGGGTTGATTGATAGGGGGATGGCGAGAGGGGGGTATAGGCGTTCCAGATTTGCGACTCTATGCGTTGGCATGTCAGGCATGTCACATAGGGGACTGGTTGGGGTACGGAGGTATACACCCCTAGGGCCCTGGAAGAAGCCATGGTAGCACCACAGTAGTTACTGGCGGTCTTGCACTTGGAGACGTCGGTGTTGCACAGAGCGGTGAGCAGGAATGGCATACTGATGTCCGTGCGGAAAACATGGAGACAGTTGAATAGATTTTGGGGCAGATCTCTGGCGGTGTCGAGGTGGTTGCCACTGCAGGGTAATAGTACGTTTACACCAGGCTCGGAATCAGCCGACTTCCAGACGTGGTACTGACTTGGTATTCGGAATGTGGGACATGTGGTGGACCTAGAGGGGAAGAGTAAACCCTTTGCGACCTTGAGAAGAGAGTACGAGGTGAGTAGCAGTCAGTTTTTTGCTTTTGCCCAACTTTCCCACTATGTGGCTTCTCTCCTGTCGGAGGAACTATCGGGTGAACAATCGGCACAATTATTGGAATTCTTCTCATTGGGAGAGGCAGCTCCGCCAATGATTTCAGGTTTGCAGAAAAGATTAGAGAAGTATAGAGCGGTTCCGAGCTATGGCGGGGAGGAAGCTCGATAGGTGGAAGAATTGAGTCAAGGGGTAGCCCCTGGATCAGTTCGTAAGGCCCTTAGTCGAATTGCGGGCTTGATAGTTGGGGCCCGATGGAGGGAGGTTCAGTTTAAGTGTAATCTCCAGGAACAAGCAGGAATGAGTCTTCACATATGGGTACATCGGTACTGACGGAGCCTGCGCGGGAACGCTCCCCAGCTTTCCAAAAAAGGAAAGCTTTTGGAAACATCCCACAGCGCCTGCGTGCTGCCTTCCCGCCTTTCCAACCGCCTCTCTCCAGTTCTTCTTTTCCGCGGAGCTAGCAGGTCGTGTTCCTGTCACCCCTGAAGAAGTTCTTTGTTTTATTTTATTTCTTTGGTCGCGCGTCTGCCTTCTCCGACGTCGGACCGGTACCGCCGGTCTTTCTTTCTTTTCTTAAAAAAAAAAAAAAAGAACATATTTTCCCTCACTTAGTGTGTTTTTCCTTTTTGGGCCTTAGGCCTCACGAAACCTTTTCCTCATGGAAAAACCAGCCTCCGGGTTTAAAAAATGCACTAAGTGCAGCGGTACTATTTCTGTTACCGACACCCATGAATGGTGTCTCAAATGTTTGGGTCCTGACCACTCCATTTTGGATTGTTCGTCCTGCTCCTTGATGTCCAAACGAGGTTTACAGAACCGAGCAGCCAAGCTCCATGTTCTGTTTCCCTCTGATGCAGCTTCAGTGGCATCGACGTCTTCCAGGGCTTCCTCTTCCTCCCATGGATCTCAGGTAACCAAACATAAAACCAGCCAGTCCTCGAAGGGTAGATCTCCTTCCAAGCATCGAGGTGCCTCCGGGCTTGCCCTCGAGGATCCTGCACCGGCAAAACTACCCCGGCGGGAAGCTCCGGCTTCCAAAGCTCCACCTATGGGGTTACAGGTTGACATCGATGGCACGGCCTCGACCGATCACCTGTTAGAATGTTCTGGGGTACCGGCACAACCTTCTGGTACCGAATTCCAGGCATTCATGGCGTCGATGGATCAGAATGTTCTATCCATGCAGCAGGCTATCACGGCCTTCATTCAAGCTGCGACGCCGCTGATACCGACAACGGAGTTTGTTGTGGTATCAGCCCGGGTACCGGCACAAATGCCGATACCGGTACCGACTGCATCAACATCGGCCATGGTGTCGACTGCAGCGGTTCCCTGCCCAGGGGTGCCCATCGGTACCAAACCGGTACCGATAACGCCTGATGTCGGTATGCGTATCGAGCTTTGAAAGAGCACCCTGACAGTCGATACTTTGATTCCTCCGAAGATTCTGATGCATCGGAGGCGTCTGCTGAAGTATCCATAGCCCTTCCTGAAGAGCCTTCTTCTCCAAAAAGAAGAATGTCTCCTCCAGAAGACTTGTCCTTTCAAGACTTCATAAGAGAAGTGGCTAAAGGGCTTTCTATTTCAGTAACCTCTGAATCAGAGCCTAGAGCTAAAAAATTAGATATTTTAGGTTATCCCAAGGCTCCTAAGGAGGCAGTCACCCTGCCAATTCATGAGATTCTTTATGATCACATGATTGACTTATGGGAGACTCCTCTCACTATCTCTCCTCATTCTCGTAAGTTGGACACCATGTACCGTGTCCCTCCTTGTCCTGGTTTTCATAAAACACAGCTTCCTCACCATTCTATTGTGGTGGAGTCAGCTATGAAAAAGATAAAGAGTGCAAAAAGACACTCTTCTGCTCCTCCAAGAAGAGAATGCAGGACCTTGGATGCTTTTGGTAGGAAAATCTTCCAAGCCAGTATGCTCATTGCCAGAATCAACTCCTATAGTCTTTATATGGGGATGTTTCTGAAAGAAGTTGCAGATAAGCTACACACTTTCCTCCCTTTTCTTCCAGAGGATAAAAGGGAGGAATTTCTTATTTGGCTTAAGCATACTCAAGATATTTCAAAGTTTTCCAACCGTGCAGCTTTTGACTCCTTTGAGGGTGCCAGCAGAGCTTCGGCCATTGCCATAGCTGCTCGCAGAATTGCTTGGCTCCAGGCCTCTGATCTAGAATCTTGGGTCCAGGATGGCTTGGGAAATCTTCCTTGTACAGGAGAAAACCTGTTTGGCAAAGTTTGGCAAATAAAAGCCACTCAAATGGATGCAGAAAATTCTGCTTTGGATAGACTTTCAAAGTCAACCTCCATTCCTCCAGCAATCATTTACAGGTCGTTTTGCTGCTAAGCGTCAGCAACCTAAGCAAGCCAGGCCTAAGCCTACAGGGGCTGCTGCAACTCAGCAGACCCAGTCTCCTCAGGGCTTTTGACTTGATGCTAGAGAACTTAGCCTTTCTGGCTCTGAAACAGCCAGAGCCTCTCACCATTCCAGGAAGGTTAGCTCACTTTGCTCCCAGATGGGAGCAAATTACAACAGAGCAGTGGACCCTCTCCATCATAAGGGAGGGGTACAAACTTCATTTCTCGAACCTTCCTCCTCACACCATGGTGAGACATTTCAATTCTCCAACATCTCTCCTCGACCTTCTAGGTCAGGAGGTGGCTGCCCTTCTTGCCCAAGGGGCAATAGAAGAAGTGCCTCTTCTTCAACAAGGGTCAGGGTTTTACTCCCCCTACTTTCTGATCCCAAAGAAAACAGGGGGCTACAGACCCATATTAGATCTCAGAGAATTGAACACATTTCTATGCAAGGAGAAATTCAAGATGCTTTCTCTAGGCACTCTCCTTCCATACCTTCAGAGTCAGGATTGGCTTTGTTCTCTAGATCTCAAGGATGCGTACACCCATGTTCTCATCCATCCATCTCACAGAAGGTTCCTCCGTTTCCTTTTCCAAGGGAAGCATTACCAATACAGGGTGCTTCCTTTCGGTCTGTCCTCTGCTCCAAGAGTGTTCACCAAATGCATGGCAGTAGTAGCTGCATTTCTACGCACTCTGGGGATATTTGTATTCCCATACCTGGACGACTGGCTCATCCGAGCTCCATCTCAGTCAGAGGCCCAGACTGCCCTGGACTGCACAAGGCGCATTCTGCAGTATCTGGGGCTTGTGGTAAATCTCCCAAAGTTCCAGCTCACCCCTACTCAATCCCTAGAGTTCATAGGGGCCTGGCTAGATACTACCACTGCAAGGGCCTATCTTCCTCAGGCCCGTTGCCTACGCCTAGTGCAGTTAGCCTCCCAGATTCAGTCAGAGAGCCATTTAACTGCCCGGGAGATGCTACAACTGCTAGGCCACATGGCATCCACAGTGCATGTGGTCCCCTATGCTCACCTTCACATGAGAGCAGCTCAATGGACTTTGTCCACCCAGTGGACTCAAGCTTCAGGGGGTTTGACAGACAAAATAGCAACCTCCAGGCGCCTCTTTTGGTCTCTACAGTGGTGGAAGTCCACCCAAAATCTGTTGCTGGGGTCCCCCTTCCAACAGTTGTTGCCCCAAGCAACCCTCACAACAGATGCCTCCCCAACAGGTTGGGGAGCTCATCTACAAGACCTCTCAGGGCACTTGGTCTCCACAGGAGACCTCTCTACATATCAACCACTTGGAGCTCCGAGCAGTTTTTCTAGCTCTCAAGGTCTTTCATACCCTGCTCAGCTATAAGACAGTCCTCATTCATACAGACAATCAGGTAGCCATGTTTTACATAAACAAGCAAGGAGGAACTGGCTCTCTATCGCTTTGCAATGAAGCTTTAAGATTGTGGGCCTTCGCCAGAGAGCATCAAATCCATCTCCTGGCCGTATACCTTCCAGGAATCCAAAACTCTTGGGCAGACAGACTCAGTCGAGTTCTGCTTCCACACGAATGGTCCCTGCACATGGACCAGGTACTCAGAATCTTTCAAGAGTGGGGAACCCCGGACATAGACCTCTTTGCAAGTCCGTGGAATGCCAAACTTCCCCGGTTCTGTTCCAGAATTCCATGTCAGGGAGTTCAGGCCAGGGATGCCTTCCTCCTTCACTGGGGTCAAGACTTCCTGTATGCCTTTTCACCCATTCCTTTAATTCCCAAGACTCTATTCAAGCTCCAGAGGGATCAAGGATCTATGATCCTCATAGCTCCACGCTGGCCACGCCAAGTGTGGTACCCTCTACTTCTGCATCTCTTTCAAGCTCCCTCCCTAGACTTGGGAGCTGCTCCAGACCTCCTGTCCCAGGAGGAGGGAACTTTGTGGCACCCAAACCCCAAGTCCCTTCACCTCAGGGCTTGGTTGCTAAAGGCTTAGACCTTCAAGGTTGGAATCTTTCTCAGCAGGTGAAGGATATCCTCCATGCTTCCAGAAAACCTTCTACTAGACGTTCCTATGCTTTTAAATGGAAAAGGTTTTCCATTTGGTGTGCTGAGAAGGGTCTTGACCCTCTAGCACTACCTTTGAATTCTCTATTGGAATATCTCCAGCATCTCTCCAATGCAGGCCTTAAGACGAATTAAGTAAGAGTCCATTTGAATGCTATTGCAGCATCCCTTAAGCCTCTCAATGGACAGCCTATTTCCTCTCATCCTCTTATTGCAAGATTCATGAGAGGCCTAACTTTAACTAAACCTCCCATTAGGCCTCCTCCGGTGGCATGGGACTTAAATCTGGTTCTTGGTCAGCTTATGAAGCCACCTTTTGAACCCTTAGCCACCACCTCCTTGAAATTTCTTTCCTGGAAGGTTATTTTCCTCATTGCAGTCACATCAGCTCACCGCATCAGTGAGCTACAGGCCTTGGTGGCTAATCCTCCTTATACAAGGTTTCATCATGATAAGGTAGTCCTCAGGACCAATCCACACTTTATGCCTAAAGTGGTCTCACCTTTTCATCTGAACCAAGAGGTATATTTACCTGTCTTCTTTCCAGGTCCTCATGCATCAAGTGCAGAAAGGAATCTTCATACCCTGGATTGTAAAAGGGCTCTTGCCTTTTACTTACAAAGGACTCAGCAACATAGAAGGTCTTCCCAACTCTTTGTTGCTTTTGATCCTTCTCATTTAGGACTTCCAGTCTCTAAAAGGACACTGTCCACTTGGATTGCTCAGTGTATTTCTTTCGCCTACCAGAGTAAGAACCTTTCTCTGGAAGGCCATGTCACAGCTCACAATGTGAGGGCCATGGCAACTTCTATGGCTCATCTAAATTCTGTGTCCATCGACCAGATCTGTCGAGCAGCCACATGGGCCTCGGTTCATACCTTCACGGCCCATTATTGTTTGGACAAGGACTCCCACCAGGATGCCTTGTTTGGTCAGGCTGTCCTAAAACACCTGTTCCATACTTCAACAACAACTACCCTCCATCCCTGTTTAGATGCCTGAGATCCAAGGGGGAGGTAGGGCCCTTCTCAGGGTCTACAACCCTGGGGATCTCCCTGGCATCTCTAGCTGGGGAGTCCCCATATGTGAAGACTCATTCCTGCTTGTTCCTGGAGATAGCACAGTTACTTACCTGTAACAGGTGATCTCTGGGAACAGCAGGAATAAGTCTTCACAACCCACCCACCTCCCCAAGGAGTTGTATCTTCTATCTCTCTTTCCTTTCCTCTCTCTCTTTTTGTCTCAGCTCTGAAACTCGAACTGGAGAGAGGCGGTTGGAAAGGCGGGAAGGCAGCGCGCAGGCGCTGTGGGATGTTCCCAAAAGCTTTCCTTTTTTGGAAAGCTGGGGAGCGTTCCCGCACAGGCTCCGTCGGTACCGACGTACCCATATGTGAAGACTTATTCCTGCTGTTCCCAGAGATCACCTGTTACAGGTAAGTAACTGTGCTTTATCCGAGCACATTTTTCACCGAGAAGAGCTCTGCGAAGCCGTCTGACGCTGGATGGTAGCTGTCCGAAGTGCTTATGTCCCCTAGCAGATTTGGGTCACGTGGTGGAGATGTCGGAAAATTAGACAGTACTGGATGCGGATAAATAGGTATTTGAGTGGCCTGCTCCGGCAACAGCTTACCTGGGCAGGGAATTTAGTAGCCCTGGATCAACTTGGACCACTTCATCCCAAAGGGAGATGGGAATGTATATTGGTGAGGAAAGCATGTCTGGTGGGTAAAGAGCCGATACTGCATAGATGGAGAGAGCCTTTGCCCCCTACTTTTTGGGAATGGCGGAATTGCTTTCATCAATTGATGCTGTTTGAGAGAAGAGGAGCGAGGGGAAACATCTCACAATGGTCTTCTTTCCTGTTGATTTGGGAACCCTATATTCAAACATTGGGGACACGTATACGCAATGAAATATTGCAGGAGGGGTAGGATGGGGGCAGGAGATGAGGGTCATGGAGAGGGGGGGTCCTAGTGCATATAGGGCCAACGCAGGTGGTTGGAAAGGGGTGTATGGATGGTTTTCTTCACTCTGGAGGGTGGGGCTTAGGGCAGTGGCGAGGGAGGGGGGAAGGAGGGGGAGGGGGGTAACAAAGGGGTTGTCACTGACGATTGTGATAGCTCTACGGCGGTGGATAAGAGTTCACCCTGCCGGGAGATGCAGTGTATTAGTTGAGTGTGATGTGATGTGATATGTGTGACCTAATAAACAGAGTTTAAAAAAAAAAAAAGCAGCATGAGTATACCAGAACACCCGATCGGTCTCTTGCACAACCTTTACATTGATCAAAAAGCAACAGTTTGAAAGGGACAAAGAGAAACAGAATGGTTTAATTCAACAAAGGTGTTTCACAAGGGTGCATAATTTCCCCCTACCTGTTTAATTTATGTGCAGAACAAATCATCAGAGAAGCAGGACTATATGAAGACAACAGAGGTATGATGATTGGTGGAAGATTCATCAACAACCTTCGCTATGCTGATGATAAGATATGCCATACTGGGTCAGACAAAGGTCGATCAAGTCCAGTATCCTGTTTCCAACAGTGGCCAATCTAGGTCACAAGTACCTAGCAGTTTCCCCAAAAGACACAGGTTCTAAAATGCTAGTATTGGGGCAAGCAGTGGATATTCTGGGTCCACTTTAATAATGATTTATGGATCTTTCCTCCAGGAACTTGTCCAAACCTTTTCTAAACCAGGCTACACTAACAGCTTTTACTACATCCTCCGGTAGCAAATTCCAGAGTCTGATTACATGTTGAGTGAAAAAATATTTTCTCTTATTAGACTTAAATAGGTTACCCTGTAGCTTCATTGCATGCCCCCTAGTCTTTCAATATTTGATGGCGTAAACAATTGATCTACATTTACCCGTTCCACTCCATTCATTAATTTATAGACCTCTATCATATCTCCCTTCAGCTGTTTCTGTTCCAGGTTGAAGAGCCCTAACCTTTTCAGACTCTCTTCATAGGGGTATCCTTCCATCCCCTTTACCATTTTGATGGCTCTTCTGTAACTTTTCTAATAATGCTATATCCTTTTTAAGATACGGAGACCAGAATTGCACACAATATTCAAGGTGCAGTCCCACCATGGAACGATACAGAGGCATTATAATATCCTTTGTTTATTTTCCATTCCTTTCCTTATGATGCCAACATTCTATTTGCTCTCTTGGCAGCCGCTGCACACTGGGTGGAGAGTTTTAACATGTTAACCACGATGACGCCTAAATCTTTTTCCTGGGTGGTGGTTCCTAATGTGGAACCTTGCATCGTGTAACCATAGTTTGGGTTTTTCTTTCCTAGATGCATAACTTTGCACTTGTTCACATTAAATTTCATGTGCCATTTGGATGCACAGTCTTCCAATTTATCAAGATCGTCTTGCAATTTTCCACAATCCTCATGGGTTTTAACAACTTTGAATAATTTTATGTCATTTGCAGATTTGATAACCTCACTCATTATTCCCATTTCCAGGTCATTTATGAATATGTTAAAAAAGCAGCGAACCCAGCATAGATCCCTGGGGTACTCCACTATTCACCTTTCTCCATTATGAAAATTGGCCATTTAGCCCTACCCTCTGCTTTCTGTCATTTAACCAGTTCCTGGTCCACACTACTACACTGCCTCCTATCCCATGACTTTTTAATTTTGCCAAAAGGGTCTGATGAGGGAGCTTGTCCAGAGGTTTTCTGAAAGCCCAGATACACTATATCAGCCGACTCACCTTTGTCTACCTGTTTATTCACACCTTCAAAAAACATAACAGATTAGTAAGACAAGATCTTCCTTGTCTAAAGCCATGTTGGCTGTCTCCCATTAAGCTATGACTATCTACATGTTCAGTAATTTTGTGCTTTATGATGGTTTCTACCATTTTTCCCGGTACTGACGTCAGGCTCACCGGTCTGTAGTTTCCCGGATCACCCCTGGAACCCTCTTTAAAAATTGACGTTACATTGGCCTTCTCCAATCTTCAGGTATTACAGATGATTTTAATGATAGTTCACAGATTACTAATAGTAGGTCTGCAATTTCATAATGCAGTTCTTTCAACACACTTGGATGTATACCATCCAGTCCAGGTGATTTGCTACTCTTCAGTTTATCAAATAGTTGTAATACATCTTCCCGGTGTATCGATATTTCTTTCAATTCTTCTGCAGCATGTCCTTTAAATACCATTTCAGTCATGGGTAACATTCCTACATCTTCCTCAGTAAAGACGAAGCAAAGAATTCATTCAGTCTCTCCACTATGGCCTTTATCCCCTCTTAGTGCCCCTTTTACCCCTCTATCCTCTAATGGTCCAGCTGACTTTCTCAGAGGTTTGTTTGCTACGAATGTACTTGAAAAAGTCTTTATTATGCATTTTTGCTTCCACAGCAAGTTTCTTCTCAAATTCTCTCTTTGCCTACCTTATCAATGCCTTGCATCTAACTTGCCAGTGCTTGTGGTGTTTCCAGTTTTCGTCATTTGGCTCCTTTTTCAATTTTGTGAAAAATGCTTTTTTGGCAACAACAACCTCTCTGACCTCACCTTTAAACCATGCTGGCAGGTTTCTTTTTTTTTTTTTGCATTACTTGATATACCACCCTTCAAACATCAAGGCGGTGTATATTTTCTAAACAAGAAAAGTAAGGCCGAGCGCTAGGAAAAGAAGAAAGGAACTACAAATATAAGACAGGAAAGAAATAAGGCTCAATCATTCAAGACAGAGAAATTAGACAACAGAAATATTAATAAGGTCAGGAGATAGAAGCTGGGAGATCAAAAGCGGAAGAAAAAAGATGAGTCTTTAGATGGGACCTGATACCACATTAATGGCTGAAAGTGAAGATGATCTGAAACATTTGCTTCTCAAGATCAGGGAATGTATTCTTAAAATGGGCCTGCACCTTCATGTAAAGGAGACAAAGATCCTGTTAACTGGCAAAATCAATATGTTGTTCATTGCTGGAGAAGAAATTGAAATAGTTGACAATTTTAACCTGCTTGGATCAACAATCAAGAAAGAAACAACAAGCAGTCAAGAAATTCAATGGTGCATTGCTTTTGTCAGCATAGCTATGAGGGTCCTAGACAAGAGTATTTTCAATAACATCATAGGCAGGGCCGGCCCGTCCATTGAGCAAGAATGTTTTTTGCACAGGGCCCCGCGTTTCAGGGGGCCCCGCGCAAAAAACATTCTTCATCATCCCAAGTTTAAAAAAAAAAAAAAAAAAGAAAACAGCTGCTTCTGCCGCGGCAGCATCAAGAGTGCCGCCGCGGGGCCCCCCCTGCCCGGCAGAGCCTCCCTGCATCGTAGGCTAGCGTTGAATCCCCGAACGCGGGCTTCTTTCAGAGCCGCGAGAGTTTCCTTTCTCGCGGCTCTGTTAATCCCGCTGTGGATTTCCCATCAGCCCCGGCGGGATTAACAGAGCTGCGAGAAAGGAAACTCTCACGGCTCTGAAAGAAGCCCGCGTTCGGGGATTCAACGCTAGCCTACGATGCAGGGAGGCTCTGCCGGGCAGGGGGGGCCCCGCGGCGGCACTCTTGATGCTACCGCGGCAGAAGCAGCTGGTTTTATTTATTTTTTAATTTGGGATGATAGGGGGGAAGGGGGTTTAGGACTGTTAATGAGCTATGGGGGGGGAGGCTAAGACTGGAAGTGGGCTGATGGGGGGGTAGGACTGGTAATGGGCTATGGGGGGGCTAAGACTGGAAATGGGCTGATGGGGAGGTTTAGGACTGGTCAAGGGTAAGCGGGGGGGCTAACACTTGAAGTGGGCTGATGGGGGAGGGCTAGGACTAGTAATGGGCCAGGGGGGGGGGGTGCTAAGACGGGAGGTGGGCTGATGGGGAGGTTTAGGACTGGTAATGGGTTATGGGGGGGCTACGACTGGAAATGGGCTGATGGGGGGGTTAGGACTGGTAATTGGCTATGGGGGGGCTAAGACTGGAAATGGGCTGATGGGGAGGTTTAGGACTGGTAATGGGTTATGGGGGGGGGCTAAGACTGGAAGTGGGCTGATGGGGAGGGTTAGGACTCGTAATGGGCCATGGGGGGGTGCTAAGACTGGAAGTGGGCTGATGGGGAGGTTTAGGACTGGTAATGGGTTATGGGGGGGGGGGCTAAGACTGGAAATGGGCTGATGGGGGTTAGGACTGGTAATGGGCTATGGGAGGGGTTAGGACTGGTAATGGGCTATGGGGGGCTAAGACTGGAAATAGGCTGATGGGGGGGCTAGGACTGGAAATAGGGTGATGGGGGGGTTAGGACGTAATGGGCTGATGGGGAGGTTTAGGACTGGTTATGGGGGGGGGCTAAGACTGGAAGTGGGCTGATGGGGGAGGGTTAGGACTAGTAATGGGGACCAACAAGAGAAAACAGCGCTAGCCACTCAAATGAGCTGAAAACAAGACCAGGAAGCGGCAGGTTCAACACCCAGCACCTTTATTGTTACAAATTGGGTTTAGGCCACTTAATTTGTAACAATAAAGGTGTTGGGTGTTGAACCTGCCGCTTCCTGGTCTTGTTTTTAGGACTAGTAATGGGCCATGGGGGGATGCTAAGACTGGAAGTGGGCTGATGGGGAGGTTTAGGACTGGTAATGGGTTATGGGGGGAGCTAAGACTGGAAATGGGCTGATGGGGGTTAGGACTGGTAATGGGCTATGGGAGGGGTTAGGACTGGTAATGGGCTGATGGGGGATTAGGACTGGTAATGGGCTATGGGGGGCTAAGACTGGAAATAGGCTGATGGGGGGGCTAGGCCTGGAAATAGGGTGATGGGGGGGTTAGGACGTAATGGGCTGATGGGGGGGTTAGGACTGGGCAGGGGGGGCTAAGACTGTTAATGGGCTGGGGGGGTTGCTAGGACTGGAAATGGGCTGAGTGGAAGGAGGGCATGAACTGCAAATAGCTGATGGGCACGGGGGCTTGGAATGGAAATGGGTTGAGAGGGGGAGGGAGCTAGGACGGGAAATCGGTTAGTGCGGCGGGCTAGGACGGGCTGATGGAGGGGCTAGAATAGGACTGGAAATTGGCTGTTGGGGGTGCTAAGATTGGAAATGGGCTGTGGTGGGGGTTTGGATTGAAATGGACTCATGAAGGGGCTAGAACTGGAAGTAGGCTCATGGGGGGCTTGGATTGGAAATGGGCTGAGTGGAGGGGAGCTAGGATTTGACATGGGCTGATGGGCTCATGGGGGGCTGGGATTGGAAATGAGCTGATGGAGGGACTCGGATGGGACTGGAAATAGATGGGGGAGCTAGGACTGGAAATAGGCTGATGGTGGGTCTAGGATAGGACTGGAAATGGGCTTATGGGGGTAGGACTGGAAATGGGCTGATGCGGGGACTAGAAGGGAGCGGATGCTGGGTGGGACTGGAACTAGAATGGAGCTGATGTTGGGGGAGGATTAGAATGGGATGGAGCTGGGAGAGTGAAATGGACAGGGAAAAAATATTTTGTGTGGGAGGGAAGACAAATCTACAATTGGCCGGATATTGGGAGAGTAAGTGGGGATTGAGAATGGAGGGGTAAAATTTGAGTAGATGAAATAGGAACGAGGAAAGAGCAAAAGGAGAAAGATTAGTATGTTAAAGCAGATGTAGAGAGAGAATGGAAAAAAACTAGAAGAGAGAAGAAAAGACAAATGGACAGCAGACGATGGAGAGTTAGCGGAAGACACAAAGAAACCAGAAGAAAGTGACTGGAGCAATTGCAGCTGAAAAAAAATGCACAAAAGGTAGAAAAATATCTCTTTATTTTGAATTTATTAATTGGAATATGTCAGCTCTGGGAAATGTGCATCATTAACGTCTGCGCTTTGTTTAGTACAAGAGCAAATTAATGTATAGTTTTATTTCTACAGTGTTGTACATTCCAAGTTTGGCTTTTGGGATTCCCAGTTTAATTATTGTCTTCCTGTTTCTAAATTGTGATTCCTTGTTTGGTGATGGTCTATGTTCTGCATGTGTAACTGAGCTGAGGTATTCTGTTTATGTAATTCCTATTTGACATTGCCACTTGTTCTCTTTCCCCAGTAGGTCATGTATTGTTGTTCTCTGAAATGTATTGGTTTAATATTTGCAGCGTTTCCTTTTGATAGTTAGGGTATGGTGCTTTATGAGTCCTGGTAGTGCTGTTAGGATATGGCGGGTTTGCTATGGTTTCTAAATGTAAACCAAACAAACATGATTCCCCTATAATATATCACCAACCCAAATAACTAACAAATTTGGGAGCTCAATAAAGTTAGTGAGTTGTGGACCTTTGAACTTTGACGTCATCGCATCACCTGATTTAAGTGGTGTGATTTTTACGGGGTTCATACTGCCTGAAGAAGAGCTGTGGAAGATGGAAGAACAGACGACTTGAAACACCTTTGGTGTCGTGCTTGAACCTCGTTGTGTGGAGTGGTGGAGCGGCGGAGTTCACTTGTTGGTTAACTCAAGAATCCTTAATCCTTGGTGGCATGAGGAGGGAATTTCGGAGACTATCACGGACAGAGTGACGGGGATCCGTTCCGTAACAGCTAAGTCCTCTAAAATATTTTTCTGTTTTAAGGGGGATTTCTGGAGCTGTGGCTTTGGTTTTTGTAGCCCGAGGATCGTTTGGGATCCAATTGACTCTTTTGAAGTTTTAGATAAATACTTTTTTGCTGACAATAGCATTGTGCTGATTTGGTCGGCTTGGCTGAGAAGCAGCCGTTTCAATTTTGAGTAAAAAGGAGGGTTCACTTTAGGAGATGAAATGTTTCTTCTCACGGTGAACGATCCGACAAAAAAATTGGTATTTAAGAGTGGGGATAGTAGTTGGTCTTAGAATTTAGGGCATATTTGTTAGTTATTTGGGTTGGTGATATATTATAGGGGAATCATGTTTGTTTGGTTTACATTGGGCTGATTTCCAGGGGTGTATTGGGTAGGATGGTTTCTAAATGGGCAGTGTTTGTAGTAGTTCCTAATGTGTCTGGTGGTTGGCACTGGATTATAGTAATGTAGAAGTCTTTTAGTCTTTCTTTATTCATACACTCATTAAGAGGCATGTTTACTAAAAGTTAGTGTATGGTAACATTATGCAAATATTTATGCAAATGAGGCCCCTTATGCAAATGAGGCTCCGCACCGAATCTCTGCACATGGCCCCGCACCCCCCTTGGGCCGCCCCTGATCATATGGATGTAAAAGTTGGAAAGTGAAAAAGTTAGACTAGAAGAAAATCAATGCCTTTGAATTATAATGCTGGCAACAAATACTGTGTATACCATGGACTGCCCAAAGAACAAACCAGTCAGTACTTCAAGCAGATCAAACCTAAGCTTTCTTTAGAAGTTCAGATGACAAGACTTCGACTTTCATACTTTGGACACATCATGTGAAGAGAGAGATTGTTAGAGAAAGACGACATGCTTGGTAAGGTAGAAGGTCAATGCAAAAGAGAAAGGACAGCAATGAGATAGATCGATTCAATAACAGCCACTGTGGATGGATGCCACTCTATCAACAATGAGCCGCTTGACTGAAGACCGAACGTGGTTTAGGTCACCTATCCAAAGGGGCACTATGAGTCAACTCTGACTCTGTGGCCCTTAACAACAACAACAACAGATGGAAGTGATATAGAATTTGAATGCTTTTCTGAAGATTGTTTGTGAGGAGCTATCAAAACCATAAGAGGACAAAGCAATAGGACCAGATGGGATTCATCCTAGGGTACTGAAATAACTTAGGGAAGTACTAGAGGCTCTGCTGGATTACCTTTTCATTGTTGCTTTAGAGTCAAGAATGATCCTGACCTTTGCGGTGTACAAAAAAAATGGAAACACTGCTAAATCAGAGGATGATGTGTTTTCTGGAATTCAAGGGTTTATAAGATCTGAGACAGCATAATTTTACAAGGGGTAGGTTCTGTCAGATTTCTTTGAATGGGTGACTAGAGAATTGGATAGGGGGAGAGTGCTAGATGTGGTATACTCAGATTTCAGCAGGGCCTTTTACATCATTTCATATCGGCGACTTATAAATAAACTAAGGGGTATGTTTACTAAACCGTCTTAATGTGCGCTCTGACACTTTAGCGCGCGATAAGGCACCTTATCGCGCGCTAACGCGCTCAGCGGCGCTCAGCAGTGCAAACGAGCGCTGAGGGCGGAGGAAGGCTCCCCAGGGGCGGAGAGAAGGGGTCAATGGGTGGAGAGTGGGAGGGAAGAGGCTCCCTGCACACTAACGCTGTGGATTTTGGGGCTGAAAACTAACGCCAGTGAAATCCTGGCGTTAGAGTAGATTTAAAGGGAAGAGAAACGATTTCCATCAGCAATGTACAGCAAAGCCAGGGAAACCTAAAAAAGATGATAAGTGTGATACATGTGCACAGAACAAAAGGGCAGATAAACATTGAAAATGACCTGAACAAACTGGAAAAAAAACATAACCTAGCTTGGCAATAGTGATATCAATGGGAAACATTAAAAAACACTACCGAGAAAGCTCCAAAAAAAAAAGATATCAATTTTGGAAGGGGCTATGTTCTGTCCCCATACAAGGTGAATGATCCCACAGTGAAATAACGCTGATCAGGGCTTTCCCTTGTTACTGGACAGGTTTCCTATGGCATGCACATGACCCGCAACAGCAGGGTGGGCATGTCGGAACGGGCAACTGGACAGATGCTGGAAAAGGGGACACAGAGGGCTGCAGGCGGCACATGCTGTGGTGCAGCTGGGCCCACAGTGCAGACTAGGGTGAATGCTGAAACAGTAGAGCAGCCAGACAGCAACTGATGAGGGCCCAACACGGGCACGAGTGTGTTTCCCACAGTGTCACAGGGGATAGTACCCAGCAGGTACCCCCAAGGGTACAGAACATTTGCAGGCGGTGCTGGGGGGAAATGTGGACATCTATGCAGGCACCCCTACCCCAGAACCCGCACCATAGGCAGCCACCTACCCGCACACTGGATGGCCCGAGACTGCGCACCACCAGCACCACCAGCAGAAGGGCATGTCAGCATGGTGACAGAGGGGTACTGGTGGTGGAGGGGGCAGTGGCTGCTGCCCACAGCAGACCATGGCCCAACCCTGTTTAAGTGGGTGCCGTGCACTGCAACAGACAGGCTTTGTCTGACAAACAGTCATGGTATCTCCAGGGAATGCACTGTGTCTGTGGCAACACGGTGGTGCAGGGAACACAGCCAGTGTGTTCAGGAGCAGAAGGTCACAGGTTCAAGTCCCAGCTGTGGTTCCTGCCAACCCAGTCCCCATTTTTTACCCACTACTAAAACGTGCTAATACAGACAGAACCTTTATTGCAGATGACGTAAACATGCCCAAAACACCTACATTTTACCCTACAGAGCACAGACACCATAAACAGGCGCATTACCTAGAGCAGAGTCTCCCAAATGCAGTCCTGGAGGGCCAAACACCATTCAGGTTCCATGCTGCCTCTAATAAAGATGCCTGTGTTGCATATCTATGCACCACCCCCATGGTATGCAGATGTATCTCATGCATATTCATGAGGGACAGCATGAAAACCCGAACAGTGTTTGGCACACCAGGACTGGAGTTGGGAACCTCTGCCGTAAAGCAGCAGCCAACAGGGGCAGACACACCCACACCCACAGGCTCCATTAGCCAATGCCTCCTGGAGAGGCAGGACATTGGGCCCTGCGTGCATCTCCCAATACTAGCACTTGCATACCTTAGCAATGCCACCCTAAACCTGGGAATACGGTACACAGCTATCAAAAGGTTGCTATGATTACTGGCAGATAGCAATTCCTACGTTAAGCACAGTTTGATGATTGAGCTCCATCATAGCAACCTTTCTGATGTCTGTGGAGTGTGCTTCAGGTCTGGTGTCTGACAGTGTTTACCACCCTGGGGAGTGACCCCCAACAGTATTGCGTACCATATCCATGCCTGCACTGTGCCCAGGACTGGTATGGTGGCCAGGGCTGCAAAACACCTCTATAGTAGCACAATGCTGGCATAGGTGTGGGAGTGTGTGTCTGTCTATCCAGTGTGTGGTGGCTGCAAATAGCCTCCACAGCCCACACTGCCAGCACTGTTGCCAGTATTGGCCTGCCAATGTGCATAATGGGGAGCAAGGTACCATGGGTATAGCCTGGACAGGGTGGCCTGGCCAGGATGCATCTGCACAGGGCATAGGGCACTGGCTGGGACATTGTAGTGCCCGGCCACCACCTGCACAGACAGGGTGGCCATAGCATGTTCTGCTGGGAGATCACTCTCACCCTGACTGAGCAGTGACCATGGCATGTCTAGGTTCCCCCATAGTGCTATATAGTATTTCTCTCATGTGATATTTATGGGTTCCCTTTTGGGGCCCAGTCACTGACTTATCTGCTTGGTGTGTATGCTGACATCCCAGTTCTGGGTGCACACATTTCCACCAGGAACATGCACTATGGACTAGCTAGCAGACTGTCTGCAACTGGTATGTGTCTTGATGGAACACCTTGCAGGGTGCAGCGGCTGAAGGCTTGCTGCAGGAGAATATCAGATAGTGGTGGGGTGCAGCTTAGCATATCCAGGCCTAATGTCTGTCTGCTATTGCTTTATGGATGTGTACAGAGCTGCATTGACTGCCCTGTAGTGTGTCTCTTCCCCAGCAGGACTGGGGTTGATGGTCCCCTCTACTGCCACCATTGCAGGGAGGTAGAATGTGGATCTGTTGGTGGGAGACCCTGTTTACCACCCTCAGCCCCGGAGGGTGAGGGTGGTGGTACATAATCCTCCTATGGGTCCATAAGGGCTAAATCTGACTGAAAAATACAGATATATCCAAGCTGTGTCTTCAGAAACTACCTATCTCACACATTAGCACTGGTGGGGACCTGCAGCATGGCCTATCTCTGCTGTGGACCTGGTGCTGGGTGCCCCACCTCACCCTCAGGGTGAGTACAGTACCTGCACAATGTGACGGTGTGTAGCTACTCTGTGCCAGTACCACACATGGTCAGTTCCCCCTACCAGGCCGAGGTGCTGTGGGGGTGCATACCCCATCTTGTGATCTTCTGTAGACTGCTGATTTGCATGTGCAGTGCATCATGGGTATGGGTGGGTTAACCCTATCTTGGTGACCACAGCAGACTGTTTGTGTGGTGACGTGCAGTCCTCCTGCAGCCAGCCAGGGGTTTGCTTGCAGCTATGGAGCTGTGGCCCACTGGTTACTTCACTGCTTGTGGAGCCAGAGGTCATGGGTTCAAACCCACAGTGGGGTTATTTGATAGGGCTGTCTAAAGCATTGTCTTTTTTTAATGTACATTAGTGCTGCCAGCAAAACACCCTCAGGGTACAGTAACCATAAAGTGCCTCAGAAGGCGCCCTATAAGGCACCTTATAGGGCACCCTATAAAGCGCCTTCTGAGGCACCTTATGGTTACAGTCCGTATAAGGTGCCTTATAAGGTGTCCTATGGAGCGCCTTATAGGGTGCCCTATAGGGGACATTATAGGGTGCCGTGGCGGACAGTGCACTTTATATTGTGCCCTATGGAGTGCCTTATAGGGTGCCTTCTGCGGCACCTTAGATTACGGCACGTGAGGGTGTGTTTGCTGGCAGCAATAATTAAAATACACATAAAATGCCTCAGGAAACAATACTTACATGTCAAAGCTGATGCCTCAGCCAGCCTTATGCATTAGGCACACTGGGGGATCGAACTCCTGACCCCTGTATCATCAGTCAGTGTATTAACCATTGTACTACACCTCTGTTTCTGTGTTTGTATGTCTGGGCGCCTACTTAAGATTACCGCGCATTAATGCGCTTAGCGGCGCTTAGCCCGTTAATGTGCGCAGCAGCGTGCGTTATCGCGCGATAATCCCGTTTTGCTACTTTAAGACTGAAACGCCCACTCCTTTTATGGCAGCCTGCACACTATTGCCGGGCGCACATTAAGACGGTTTAGTAAACATACCCCTAAATGTCCTTGGGCTGGACCCCAAAGTGGCTGACTGGGTAAGAAACAATTACCAACCTCCTCCCTCTCCCACCCCACCACGAACCATCTATCCGATAGGTGATGATGATGACCCCGCCAATACTACTATCCACTCTCATCCACTGTCCCTCTGCCAACCCTCTACACGGGTCACCAGTTCCTGGGTGGGGGGGAGGGGGTCTCAGTAGAAAGCCGATCTGATAAGGGGGCCCAATGCATAAGAAAGACATGAAAGCAGCCTGTCAACCAGTCAAGCGCCACAGATTCCACAAAGTCAGTAACTCATTCCACGCCCAGGGGGCCAAGGTCTGTATATAGTCCTCCCACACTGCCAAAAATGCCTCCTTCCTCCGCTAGATCCCCCGCCGCTAACTGTTCCATGAGCATCAATCCATGAAAGCTATTGCACCACTCCCACACTGTGGGGGCCTCTGTATCCCTCCAATGGGTAAGAATCGGCTGTTTTCCCACCAAGCAAGCCTTCCAGACCAACTTCTGGGCCACCTGACCCTTGTAGCATTGTCCCCCAAAGTCATCAAAAAGAGTAAGATCCGCCAAGAGGATTACCGTTTGATTCAGCAGCCCAACTAGATAAGTCTGTATATATCAACAATACTTTTGGATCGCTACACAGGTCCACCACATATGGCCCAGACTCATGAGGGAGTGGGCATATCGAGGGTAACGTGCTTCACTCACCATCCCTATCCACATAGCCCACACCAGAGAGATGTGGGCTCGGCAGATGCTCTTATACTGAATGTTCCTGATGCAGGCGCCACTGACCAGTCATAGCATCACCCTCCAAATACTACTTGGTGGCACAGAAACCTCCAATTCCGCCAACCACCTAGCCTTTAGTGCTGCATAGTCCCTCTCTGGGAACCATTCACCCAAATTCCAGTAGTAGAACAAAATTAATAGCATCCCTCGATCCTCAAATTCAAAAAAGTATTCAGTATGTTCTATGCCCTCCACTGCTAGGGAGGCCCGATGGAAGGAGTCAACATAATGCCACAATTGTAAATAGGCAAAGAACCGTCCACCCCCTGCTTCTAAGTCGTCCTGAATCTGCTGAAGGGCCTCATAGCACCTATCTAGTCCAGCAGCTGTTGAAGCATGTACAATGTCTTCTGCTTCCAAAGATGAAAGGGGTACGAGTCCATTCCCAGAGGAAAGTTAATGTTACTGCAGATAGGTAAGAACCCCGACACTGTAGAGACAGCTCACCATTTAGACAGCTCACCATTTATCCTAACACATAAAGCTATCTATACCTCTACTCCACGTTATCTGGCCGATCTTATTTCTCTGCACACACCCTACCGTCAACTCCGTTCCCTGCATGCTAATCGCTTATCCTTACCCTCTCCATCACAAGCACACTTAGAACAGACCCGTCACTCCGCTTTCTTTTTTCTGGGCCCCTCCCTTTGGAATGCTTTGCCTCCTTCCCTCCGACTAGAATCTTCATATTCCAAATTTAAGGAGCAATTGAAAACTCACCTGTTTCAACAAGCATTTGATCTTCCCCCGGATGCCCCCCCTTGAAACCCTTCAGTCCTTGTTTGCTTATCCCTGGTGCTGTTGTCTAGTCATGTACTGTTGCCTCCCTTTTATTGTTTTGCCTTCCTTTCTGTGCCTGTTGTCTGTCTTGAATCCTTCGTCTGGTATGTCTCTGTGCTCTTTTGCTGTTGTTGTATTCTGTTCTTTACTCTCTCTTTCCTATTTATAATTTGGCGTTCCTTTTCCTTAGTTTAGTGGCGTATTGCCTTTTATTGTACACTGCTCAAATGTCTTGACAAGAGCGGTCTATCAAATGACGCAATAAAGATAAAGATAAAGATAGTACCCAAATAGCACAAGATGTTACGGTAAATCTTTAGAATCCACATGCAAACTATGAGGAGCCACAAACTCCTCTACTTCCCAAGCAGTAAACACTAAGGAATAGCCCAGCCAATCTCTCAAATGGTGCATTTGACATGCCAAATTTTATCAGAGTATATCTGGTAGGCCCAGTCCACCTTTCCACCTCCCCCCCCCCTCCCCCCCTTAGCCTCTCTTCAGGGCCACCTGTGTAGGTTTGCTTTGCCAGACGAAGCGGCAAAGTTCTCCCTTGAGCAGCCGAATATCTTTTTGGAGAAAGCAGATTGGCAATGTTTGCAGCATTTATAACAGTTTTGGGAATAAAGCCCTATGAAATACCACCACCCTCCCCAGAAGTGACAAAGGCAGCAGTCACCAGTCCTTCATTTTAGTCCATATAGATTTCAACAGGACATTAACGTTTAAGTCATATAATTTCCACAGGTTTCTGGGCAACTGAATTCCTAGATATGTAAACGCCTTCCCTACCCAATGCAGTGGAAAGTTGGAGCTCCAGTCAGCTCGCAGAGTGTTAAGAACATTCAGTGCTTTTAATTTGAGCCCAGCGATCTCCCATCGCAATTGGTTGTAAATATCCATAGCGACAGTAGTTACGCAAATCGGGGTTCTATGGGACTTCAGAAATATTTGGGCTCAACGTGGATTTTTGACAGCGGCTTATAAGCCTATTAAACATGCCCGCTACATTGAACGTTTGCTTGCAGCAGTGCTTAAACCAGCTCAAGTGGCTGTGTTGAAATGCAAGGGACATGATCTTACTGGTGCTGTGGTGTCACAAGGCAATCAGTTTGTAGACCAAGCTGCTAAAGCTGCAGCAGCAGGACCTGCAGCTCAATCCTTTTATTAACTCTTCGTTCACCTGCAGCTTCTACTTCTGGCTCCTTGTCCTTGGACTTGATGCGTTCTCATCAGGACAGCTGACTTCATCGAAAAACAAGAATGGCTCACTTGGGGAGCATCGCCTGATGGTACTAGACTATGGATAAAGGACAAATTGTTTATCTGTCCTAAATCATTGTTATATCCTGTTGCCTTATTCTTACATCACAAGTTGCATTTAAGTGTGTTGGCTATGACAAAAGCTTTTGCTCAATTGTGGTATAATCCTGCATTTCCTTCTGCTGCTCACGCTGTGTGTGTTTCTTGTCTCCCGTGTTTACAAGCAGGAAAATCCGGATGCACTCTGCGCGCATCACCTTCTCCATCCTTGCCTAGGCCTCAAGGGCCCTTCCTCTTCCTGCAAATGGACTTTACTGATATGCCTTGTGCCAAGGGGGGAAGGAAACATCTTTTGGTTTTTACCTGCTTATATTCCAGATGGCCTGAAGCCTATCCAACTAATTCGTTGTCTGCTGCTACGGTTTTGAAGTGTTTGCTTACCCAGTTTATTCCTTTGTGGGGTGTGCCCCTGGTTTTGTCTTCTGATTAAGGTCCAGCATTCACGGAAGTAGTCTGGAAAGGCATCACTGCATTCTTCGGCCTTCATCAGCAGCTTCATCCTCCGTATCATCCGCAAAGCTCTGGCCAAGTGGAACGGATGAATCGGACGCTGAAGGCGCTTCTCCGGTCTCTGACTCATGATTGGAGTCAGGATTGGGTGGAAGCTCTGCCGTTTGCTTTGTTTTCAGTTCGCAATTCTCCCCAAAGAACTCAACAAGGTCTTACCCCTTATAAAATTGTGACAGGACATCCAGCAACTACTCCAGCCCATGTCATAATACCACCGGATCAATTACCGGATCCCCAATTGTTGCACAGCGATCTATTGTCCTATTGTAAATATTTGTACCAAATGCTGGTGTCTCCTTCATTTTTGCAGCTCACAAAGCAAGGTGCGCAGGCATCTCGACCACTTCCAGAAGTGGAACCTGGAGACTGGGTACTCGTCAAGGATCCAGCACCGAAGACTGCTCTGGCAGCAAGATTTCTGGGACCATTCCAAGTGTTGCTGGTGGGATATTCAGCGTTGAAAGTGAAAGGACGGAAAGCGTGGATACATCTGGACCAGTGCAAGAAGGCTCCATCCCCTGGATAAGACCACTTCCGTGTATACCACCTAGTCCGGATCCAGAGGAATTAATTGACATTGAACTGAACTCATTCCCTCCAAGTCTATCTCCACTTGACCAAGAGAGTGATTGTGAAGTCGTTGGACAGTTACAACCCACTTTGGACTTGTCGATTGAGAATTGGTTAATATGTATATTTTCAGTAGCATTGGCACTGTTTTTATTTTTCTGGATTTGGTGTCTGGCAGCCCTCTTAGTAATGTAGGGAGTGTGGATGATTTGGTGAAAATGCTAGTAGAAAAACCAACACTAGCCCCTGAAAACCGGGCAGTAGTAGATAACTTGCTTCAGATCCTCAACCTTGTTCTTACTCCTTCAGTGGTCCAAGCTCATACAGTTCCTGACCATACAGTCCCTGAGTATGATCCACATGCTCCTTGGGCAAAACATGGTGTTTTCTATAATGTGTTTCACTCTCACATTTACTCCTTAATTCAGCGTTTTAATATTTCCAGTTGTGCAGTGTGCTTGCATCATCCAGCAGCTACACAGTTTGGATTTTTGCCTAGACCTCGACCTATTTCTCTGCAAGAGCTGAAAGAGTTGTCTGTGAATGAAACCTTATTCAGTCTTACTGTAACATGGCCTGAGGGAGTAACCCCTGCTCCAAGAATTATCAGTCCTCAGACAGTGACTAATCCTCCTATTTGTTTTCAGAGAAAAGGAGCATATCCTGTGGGAGAAACTCCTCTATCTAAATGTCAGACTGTCATGACTAATAATCATATGCATTTAGTGATGGATTCTCCTACAGTAAGTTCTGTACAAGCCCTTTCAAATTTAAGGGTAGTTAATGTTCTCCCTGACCTTAAGACTCGCCTTGACCAGTATGAATTACAATATTATGACCAGGATGGGCTTCCAACGTATGGGAAGTATAGACTGCAGAAAAGCAAAGATGGTTCAGCATCTGGGTATGTTGACAATTATGTGTATCCTTATTTAGGATACTATCACCCATGGTTAAAGGGATATTTGGCCTGGAACCGAAGTTCTAGTTACAGAACCTAAAGATTATAAAATTTGGCCTGATGAACTACTTGCCTTGGTGGGTCACTATTTTGTGTGTGGAACTTTAGCCTATGTCTGGTTGCCTGCTGATTGGTCTGGCAATTGTTACATAGCTACTCTTGACTTGCCATGGAAACTGGTCCCTTATGAAACTTTACTTGGAATGCCTTCTAGCCGTCATCGCCGAGCTGCAGATGACTCTAGTGCAGATATACGTGCGGCAAGGAAATTATTAGATGATACTACTATGTTAACTCAACAAGAAGTAAGCACCTTCACGGGAACAGTTTGGCTAAGTACTTTTGGCGCCATACGTCCTACAGCACGTTATGGTGAACAATTACTGCGAATTTATGCTTTGATAGAAGTAACAGCTCAAGATTTGACTGATGCTCTTACAGTCATGCAAGGTACTGTAGACAAACTGACTGCTTACTCTGCCCAAAATAGAATGGCTTTAGATTATTTACTAGCCAAGGACGGAGGCGTATGTGGGATTGTACACCAGCATTGCTGCACGCTCATCGATTCACAGAGTAAGGTGGTCTCTGGTATCCTAGAACAGGTGAGAAAAGAAACTCGCTTCTCTAAAGATAATATAGAAGGAACTTCTGATTCTGTATGGCCCTGGTTTGAAAACATGTGGGGTGGGTTGTCAGGTCCGGTGAAGGCCTTACTGACAGGCCTTTTTGGTTTTTTAGTAGCCCTCCTACTTTTAGGAATATGTCTTGCCTGTATTATGAAGTGTTGTGCTTCATACATGGCGAAAACTATGAATACTATTGCAGTCCTTAAATTGCAAAGTGTTCCTAGTACTGGAGATTTACTCCGTGAAATGCCCTTTTATGAAGAATGTGGTTCTGGGCAGAACCAAAGGGAGGACTGTGGAAAAGGGCTAGTTAGGCCAGGCCTCAAAACCAAATTGGATACGATCAGAGAATTAGATGAATCAGCTGTTGATGCACTAACTTATGCCACTATGGTTCACCCAGTTTACGGAAATTTGGATTTAATGGACTCAGGAACAGACAGTGATTCTGGATCTATAATGGATTGTCACGCCCTTAGCCCCTTACAATAGTATGGAGGAGCGTGGATTTATTTTTGTCACTGTGGTGCTTCAACTTTCTGGCCTTTTCTAACTGGATGCCTTTAAATGCATTCTGGGAAAGGTAGTTCAGTTAGATATCCTTTGGGCTCAGATGAAAAAAAAACACCTTCAGTTGTAGTTGGGTTTGAGTGTGTGCAATTTATTCATTAGCACAAAAAGACACGCTGCGGTTCACAGATCCACCTTTTAAGATATTTTCACCAGGAATTCTTGTAACTCATTACAGGATAACTTGAACTGACACATACAGCTTTCCTCAGCTTAATTAACTGCACCTGCTTTCAGCAGAGCTTTGCCGTGCAGATCAAAACAAACAGAAAGAAACTTTTAAACCAGGTTTCTTTTCCCTTTCCAGTCCAGAACAAATACCTGGCTATCTTGTATGCTTAAACTCAGCAATTTATACAGATAGTCCAATTCATAGAAGCAGATAAAAACTCTTTTCCAGGTTTTCTCAGCAGTTTAGACAAGCAAAAACATTTTTTACTTCCTTCAATTGAAACAGCATCCAAAACTGAGCTCTGCACTGCTCACAGCTGTTTCTCAAAAGACAATCAGGAAGATTCAGCTTTGCACTGCGTCACCCTTTTCCTGAGCTTAGAACATTAACAAGCTAACACAGCTCTCAGGGCTTTGAACACTGGAGGCGTCTCTTTACGGTTGACATCCCCTTGCAACCACTTTTAATTGGCAGACTGGCATGCAGAGCAGTCCATGTATGAGACCTCTTCATCATAAGGTAAATCTGGCTCTCCCAATTCCATGGGTTCACTCTCTGGCTCAGCTTTAGATAGCTTACTTGACTGCCTTCTACTATGATTAAGGCTGTCTCTGGCAAATACATATTTCTCCTTATTAGCTAAGCTTCTGGGGCTCATACCTTGATCAAAGCCTGTAGTAGCTTCACTCCTTACATGCTCTGGCCACCATCTAGCACGTCCTGTTCTCCAATTAGTGCCTCTGGCTCTCACTGCTCCATTCCTTGAGTAGGCAAAACATCTGCTCTCTCTATCCCTCTGGTTAGCAGTTGCAGCACTCTCTGGTCTCAGGAGTCCTTCCAGTTTCTTTCTACAAGTCCTGCTTGTCTCTCCTTGTCCTCTTGCTCCTGCTTCTCCTCTTGCTCTACTGCTTTCTCCTGCTGGACTTGCTGCTCTCTCTGACCTAACTGAGCTAAACTTAAACCCCTCAGGATCCTGCTCCACCCTCTCCCCTCTCAGGTGAGAAAGATCAAACTCCCTCGTGGCAGCTGTGTGATTAGGGGATGCAGTGACGTAAGGGTTCCTTACCCTGGGCCTGTATTCCCTATCCTTTCCACCACTAGGGGCACTCTGTTCCTCATTGTAGCCATGAATTACTGGCTTTCTAGGAGCAAATGGAGTTTTAAGTCCTGGACCTTTTAAAATGGGTTCCTTTATTAAGGAAAATTCTTTCTTTTTACCCCTCTCTTCTAGGTCCTGATAAGCTTCCTTATCACATACCCCCCTGCTTAAGTTATTACGGGCTGGCTGTAGCTGTGGAGAATCCTCCCTACAGTCCGTAATACCTGTGAGGGCATCCGTATTGTTGTTTGGCTTATCTGCCGGCTGTTTTACGCTGGGAATATTATCCGGCATAGACCTCTCTTACCAAGACCTAAGCACATTTATGTGGTAAGTCTGCCTACGCCCTTTAGAACTTTCTATGATATAGGACACCGGGGTCACCTGCTTGACCACCTTCCAAGGCCCTTTCCATTGCGCTTCAAACTTGGGTGTGGCCCCTGCTACTTGCACCAGGACTTTTTCTCCTATGCGTAGCTGGCGAGGCTTGGCCCTTCGGTCATACCGCTCCTTCTGGCGCAGCTGACTGTCTTGCAAATTTTTCACAGCTACCTGTGAGGCCCTATTTAAACGTGCTCTTAGGTCCCGTAAAAATTGTGGAACTCCCTTGCTCTCTTGTTCCGGGTCTAACCACTGCTCTCTTAATATGTCTAAGAGATCGCGTGGGGCTCGACCGTACATGAGCTCGTAGGGAGATACGCCCAGGGAAACCTGAATCCACTCCCGGCAAGCGTATAAGACAAACGGTAATAACATGTCCCATTCCTCCATGTTTCCCGCTAACCCCCTTCTTAACATCTGTTTCAAGGTTTGATTTAATCTCTCCACCAAACCATTTGACTGGGGATGATAAGCGAATGTCTTTATATGATGAATCCCGAATGCATCCCGGACTTGGGCCAAATACTTTGATACAAAGTTGGTCCCACGGTCTGTTAAGCCTTCTCTTGGGAATCCTATCTCACAAAACAGCTTTATTAATTCTAAAGCTATGGTTTTAGCAGAAATATTCCGTAAAGAAGAGGCCCAGGGAAACCTGGTTGCCTGATCCACCATTACCAAAAGGTACTGAAAACCTCGGGGTGTTTTAACCAAGGGGCCCACTATATCCATTGAGATACGCCCTACAGGGTCTGCTATGATGGGGGTTGGTATCAAAGGCACGACTGGGGGTCGTGTGGCTGTGACTCGCTGGCATGCTGGGCATGCGGCACAGAACTGGGCAGTTTCTTTAAAAACTCCCGGTCAATAAAAGTGTATCAAAATTTGATCTAGGGTTCCTTGCACTCCCTTATGGCCTCCCACTGAATGATCATGGGCAAGTCTCAGAACTAACCCCTTAAAAGTCGTGGGTACCACTAGTTGTTTCCTGATTGTGCCAGTACGGGGGTCCTGACTTTCCCTATACAATATCTCATTGTCTAATAGGAATCTGGGAAGGACATCCCGTACCTCTTGGGCATACTCAAATGCTCGAGCGAGAGCCAGATCTGCTCGCTGTTCCTTGGGGAAAGTTGGAAACGTCTCCACTATTTCAGCTGGCACCCAGGGCAATCCTTGGCCAAGCTCCATCTTGGCCCTACCCTGTGCCCTACAACGCCTTTCATATCTCCGTTGCGCTTTTTCCTTCCTAACCTTCCCAGCTGGGGGAGTCACCAAGTCCTCATGAGAGGGTAGCTCTCCTAGAGAATCAACTTGGGTCTCTTCTACTTGGCTGCTAGCCTTAGACTGGGATCGGGTAGTAATAAGGCCACTCTTTTTCTCTAAGCCTTTCTCTAATCCCTGCTTGAACTTGGGCCAGTCCCTTCCCAATATTAGATCATATGGGAGCTTTGGTACCACTGCCACTGCTATTTCTCTCTGGACCCCTAAACCCTTAATCTTTAACTTGTATGTAGGATAAAATGAAACAGCCCCATGAATGCATCTAATGCGCACATTTTTCTCAGGCTTCCTACATTCTGAGTTAGTTTTGGCCACTATTGCCTGCCAAAGCTTTTTAGAAAGCATGCTTTGGTCCGCACCAGAGTCCAAAAGAGCTTGTGTGGTAACCCCTTCTATGTCAACCGTTAAAAGAAAACCTTCTCCAGGTCCTTTTTCACTGATACCTATTAAATTAGTGTGGGTTTTACAACCTTTCTGCACATGACCCAACTTTCCACACTGGAACCATTTTTTCTTTGCCCACATTTCATTTTTGGAAGGTGCACAAACTCTCCCAAAATCAGCAGTTTTTCCTTCCTTCTTTTCTGATGTAGCAAAATGCCACTCAGCACCTATTTTGAGAGAGCTTCCCTTTTGCTGCCAAGCCAACTCAGCTTCCATAAACCTCTCAGACAAAAGGGTTGCCTCTCCCAGGCTTTGGCAATTCTACTGGATGAGAAAAAACTGCAAATCCTTGGGCAGTGCTGCCATAAATTGTTCTAGCATAATCATATCAACAATCATATCTACATCCTTCCCTTCAGGAGCCAGCCACTTTAGGGCTAATCCACGAATCCTTTGGCTTAAGCCTTTTGGCGTCCCGCCATCCCTCAGGACTGTGGCCCTAAACATACGATGATATACTGTGGCTGTCAGCCCCAAGTGATCCTTTATAGCAGCTTTTACAGCCTTATAATCTAACGCTTGGGCTGCTGGCATTGCCCTGTAAGCGGCCAAGGCCTCTCCTGTTAAGGATGTGGCCAGGCGTATAGCCCATTGAGTCTCAGGCCATCCTAAGGCCTGTGCCACTCTTTCAAAAGAGTTGATAAAGTCATCCACATTATCCTCTGGAGTTAGTTTACCAAAACTAAATGGTCCCATATTGGAAAAGTCTACCATACTGTCCTTCCATGGAGAATCTGGGCTTGCTATTGCTGGCACTCCTCCGCCTCCCTGGCTCCGGAGTGAAATCAGTGCCTCCACCAGATCAAGAACTGGCTTCTGTTCTTTCATGGCAGCGATGGCCTTGTCCTGCGCCATTTGCGCTAACTCCTGCTGACGGCTGAACTGGTTCGCCATCCAACTCACAAGTTCCTTGGGATCCATGGCTTGTTACATGTAAAAAAAAAAAAAGAGAAAAAAACCCAAGGGCGGCATCATACAACAGAAAATTTCTTTTTCTCTATGCCCCCTTTAAATGCCTCAGCATACACTTTTTTTCTTTTATCCTGAAGTGGTCACGCCACAGGTAACTTTACCTTGTTCAGGCGTTGAGTCTCACTTCCACAGGGTCTTTTGACTGGAACTGCTCCTGGAACACCTCCTTCTGCTGTTCCTCCAAGTCAGACAAGGAAATTCTGTATTCAGTTGCTTCTGCTTGGAAACTTCAGCAGTATCCTTTTGGACTTTCTGGTTACTTTAAGATGAAAAAATATCCAAGAACTACGCCACTTGTCACACCCTTAGCCCCTTACATTAGTATGGGGGGGGGGGGGCGTGGATTTATTTTTGTCACTGTGGTGCTTCAACTTTCTGGCCTTTTCTAACTGGATGCCTTTAAATGCATTCTGGGAAAGGTAGTTCAGTTAGATATCCTTTGGGCTCAGATGAAAAAAAAAAACACCTTCAGTTGTAGTTGGGTTTGAGTTTGTGCAATTTATTCATTAGCACAAAAAGACACGCTGTGGTTCACAGATCCACCTTTTACGATATTTTCACCAGTAATTCTTGTAACTCATTACAGGATAACTTGAACTGACACATACAGCTTTCCTCAGCTTAATTAACTGCACCTGCTTTCAGCAGAGCTTTGCCATGCAGATCAAAACAAACAGAAATAAACTTTTAAACCAGGTTTCTTTTCCCTTTCCAGTCCAGAACAAATACCTGGCTATCTTGTATGCTTAAACTCAGCACTTCATACAGATAGTCCAATTCATAGAAGCAGATAAAAACTCTTTCCAGGTTTTCTCAGCAGTTTAGACAAGCAAAAGCATTTCTTACTTCCTTCAATTGAAACAGCATCCAAAACTGAGCTCTGCACTGCTCACAGCTGTTTCTCAAAAGACAATCAGGAAGATTCAGCTTTGCACTGTGTCACCCTTTTCCTGAGCTTAGAGCATTAACAAGCTAACACAGCTCTCAGTGCTTTGGACACTGGAGGCTTCTCTTTACGGTTGACATCCTCTTGCAACCATTTTTAATTGGCAGACTGGCATGCAGAGCAGTCCATGTATGAGACCTCTTCATCACAAGGTAAATCTGGCTCTCCCAATTCCATGGGTTCACTCTCTGGCTCAGCTTTAGATAGCTTACTTGACTGCCTTCTACTATGATTAAGGCTGTCTCTGGCAAATACATATTGCTCCTTATTAGCTAAGCTTCTGGGGCTCATACCTTGATCAAAGCCTGTAGTAGCTTCACTCCTTACATGCTCTGGCCACCATCTAGCACGTCCTGTTCTCCAATTAGTGCTTCTGGCTCTCACTGCTCCATTCCTTGAGTAGGCAAAACCTCTGCTCTCTCTATCCCTCTGGTTAGCAGTTGCAGCACTCTCTGGTCTCAGGAGTCCTTCCAGTTTCTCTCTACGAGTCCTGCTTGTCCCTCCTTGTCCTCTTGCTCCTGCTTCTCCTCTTGCTCTACTGCTTTCTCCTCTTGCTCTACTGCTTTCTCCTGCTGGACTTGCTGCTCTCTCTGACCTAACTGAGCTAAACTTAAACCCCTCAGGATCCTGCTCCACCCTCTCCCCTCTCAGGTGAGAAAGATCAAACTCCCTCGTGGCAGCTGTGTGATTAGGGGATGCAGTGACGTAAGGGTTCCTTACCCTGGGCCTGTATTCCCTATCCTTTCCACCACTAGGGGCACTTTGTTCCTCATTGTAGCCAGGAATTACTGGCTTTCTAGGAGCAAATGGAGTTTTAAGTCCTGGACCTTTTAAAATGGGTCCCTTTATTAAGGTAAATTCTTTCTTTTTACCCCTCTCTTTTAGGTCCTGATAAGCTTCCTTATCACAGGATATAGGAATTGGAAGCAGTAGCAATGAATCTATGAATGAAACTGGACTGTAGAGACTGGCTATAGGTGATATATATATATGCTCATGTAAAAATTACAGGTCAAGCCGCAGTGAAATCAAAAGCTTTCTCTTTAAAAGTAACTTTGAACTGTTCTTCTGCTTTTGATAGTTGCTTCATCAAATTAGCAAATAGAGCTTATGTGTACATAAGCTACTTCCTTAAAAATCAATAGAACAAATAGTACATCCTCTTTTATTCTGCAATATGATAGGCTAAAGAATTAGCTAGGGTGGGATGGACTGCTTTAGGGATCTAGGTTTTAGGTCAATGGTAAATGAAGCTTGAGTAAATAGTAGAAAATCAGCAGATATTATGAGTAACTAATTAGCTTCTGTTGTATAGTAGAAACATAGCGACACCTATTGAGTCTAGTAAATATAGTCATAAGCTTGTAACTTCTGTTTTTATGTGACGTGGCACAGATGTTAGCAAATTCTATGTGCACTTTTGTAACCTGAATATCACCAGATGTTAATTAAAAATTAACTGTGTCAGCTGATAATTCTCAATAAAAGCTAGAGCTCTGCAGAGCCATCTTTGAAGAAACTCTGATGGATAAGCCTGTCCTTAGGTTCCATGCTTTTCTTCCATACAGAGCTCTGTAGCATTTAATTAATTAATTGTGTCTTGTCTTTTCCTTCCTGTTAAGAGGTTGCAGATAATTATAAGAATCCAGGTTTAGTGAAGGATTGCAGACCCTAGGTGGGTGCGAGAGTTCTTCAGCCTTGAGTAGAGGAAGCAAACCACTTTTAGAAAGGATCTCCTGGGCCATATTCCAGCAACACCTCAAATAAATAATCCCATTCAACCCGATCAAATGCTTTTTCCAATTCAAAGCTAATAAGCAAAGATGGCATTTTATATCCATTGATCCATTCCAAAGAAGCTAAGATTTTTCTCAAATTATACGCCGCATAGTGGCTGCAAACAAACCCCCACCTGGCTATCATGCACGAGACCAGGCAGCAGCGGAGCCAGGCGATCCACTATGATTTTGGCCAACAACTTAAAATCATAATTAATAAGGGAAATAGGCCGATAAGATTTCACCTAAAACAAAAACATCCCAGACTTTGAAATAAGGGTTATGATCGCTTGGTTAAAATTCAGGGCACATTTCCCCTTCTCCAACCTCTACTGGTACATCGCCACCAAGAGAGGAATCACCTGGTCCTTCAACAGTTTATAGAACTCCTTGTTAAAACTGTCTGGGCCCAGTGCCTTACTGCACCCATTTAGTCCCCCACTGAACCACCTCTCTGGATATCAGAGCACTGAGCTGAGTGGTCTGGTCAGCAGGAAGCCTAGGCAAATGTACCTCCTTAAGGTAGGTGGCTCTGTGGGCAGGAAATATCCACTTCCCAGAATAAAGACACCGGTAAAATGCCCAGAATATTTCTCTTATCTCCCCGGGCATCCTGTAGTGCTGCCTCCCAAGGGAGCCCTGGGCACCCCTCAAGCAGTGGGCCAGGAGTTTACCGACCTTGTTCATGTATTGATAGAGCTGGGACTTATATTATAGTAAGGATTTCTTCATCCTCTGGTGCAGCAGTTCATTTAAGGCCACCGGGGTCTCCAGTAACTGGGCCTGGTCCCCTACTGTGTGTCTTTGGGCATACCATTTCCAATCAGTTACCACCTGCTTTTCTAACTGAAGAATTCAAGCATTCATTAGCTTGCGACGGCGAGCCATGTATGCTGTAATGTCGTCCCGCAGAACAGCTTTGGCTGTCTTCCAGAACAGCCCGGGAGTATCAATATGCTGAGCATTATTTCCCACAAAATCCCACCACCATTTTGTCAGGTAGGAGAGGAACTGCTCCTTTCAGTACAGCTCCAAGGGGAAGCACCAAATCCATACCACCTGCCCTGAGGGTCGCCAGCTGAGATCAATCCTGGCCATCGCATGGTCCGAGATTTCATTGAGGCCAATCGCTGCATCCTCAACCCGATCAAAGAGGGACATTGATACCAGCAGGTGGTCAGTCATAGAGCTTGTCCCATGAGCTCTAGATAGGTGAGGATAGTCCCGTTCCATGGGGTGTAGGAGATGCTAGAGGTCCATGAGATCCAACCAGCTTCTTAATCTCTGCAAAATGCGTATGACTCCCACTCTTCCCCCCCCCCCCCCATCCTCCCTGCAATGTGTTGACCAGCGCATCCAGCACTCCATTCGGGTCTCCTCCAACCATCACCCACCTGTCTGATAAATGCTCTAGTTTTGACGCCTTCTGCATGTTGAATTGTGAGTCTGGGGCATTGGGCCATAGATGTTACAAAATAGAACCGGGATGTCATGAAGCTTCCTAGTCAAAATTACATATCGTCCCCCCTCATCACGTTATTCCATCTCAAACTCGAAAAACACATTTTTTCCAAAGAATATATCCATGCCCCCTTTTTCCCCCACTGCCTGTTATTTATGTTTTCTTATTTTTCTTTTCATTTTTTTAATGTGTTTTTCTTCTCTTTCTCTTTTTGACACCCTGTGATTAATTCATGTAAAACCATGTTCCCTCTGTTTTTTTAAAGCATCCTTTAAAAAAATGAAATTGTGCAGTTTTTAGATGAAATTATTCAGTTTTAAGTATGAATTTTGCACTTTGACATACCCAATGCTGGACTGACCATCACCAGCATTCAGCAGGAAATGCACAGTGTTTTAAAGATTTTAATCTCTGTGAAAATGGCAGATGCTGATTTTTACATATGCATGGATGCTGGTTGCATACTTTGGATGAATCTGTGTTTTTCTAACATTTTTTGATGGTTTGTCTATTGTTTTATACCATTTTCAAGCCCATTTTTTAGCATGGTCAGTTGGTATTTGTTGTTGTTGGTATGGCTGTGTTTCTCTCCTTTATTCTTTTTTGTATAGCCCTGCTTTGGCTCCTTTATGCATCATATATAACCATTTTAGTAAGGCCACCATTTTAGAACGATAAAAACTCTAACTTGTAGTGACAGCGAGAAAGCTTGCCAAGCTTGAAGTCCTATCTATAGCTTCTGCTGGAGGGTGCCCACATTAATCCTATAGAACCTTTAGAGATCCAGTGGTATCCTGACCCCTAGATAGCAAATATTGCCTTCTGCTGACTTCAGGAAAAAATTAGGACCCCATTTATCTTGAGGAAAAGGCCCTGGAGCCATAGCTTCTGAGAGAATAATATTGTTTAAATACAGAAAATACTTGGGAAAGCTCAACCAAATGCAGTAGGCTATGTAGCGAGATTACTGGATCTGTTGACTGTTAAATAGATGAGGATATCATCAGTAAAGGCTGCTACTGTGAATGGCCTTCCCGCTGAAGCACATCCCTCTAGTCCCTCATCTGCACAGACAGTCGCTAAGAAGGGTCTAAATATATAAGAAATAGGAGAAGGGTGAAGGACATCCCTGTTTGGTATTCCACATTAAAGCAAACTCAGCTGACATTAAATCTTTGATCACCGCTGTACTGGGTTAGCATAGAGAACCCAAAGAAAGCACATAAAGTTGCCCTCCTTCACCACCTACCATAAAAACGTGCATCCAATTTACTCTATCAAAAGTTTTTTCCAGCATTAAAACCAATCACCAATGATGAAATGTCCAATTGCTGACACTGCTCCATAGATAATAGTATTTTCCTGACATTATGGACCAGTGAGTCCTTTTGTCCCTCTGATATTAAAGATGGAAGAACCTCCATCAGTTGGTTAGCTAAGATTTTGGCAAGAAATTTCAAATAAAAAATTAAAAGAGAGACCTATAAGAGGCTATCTGGGTCTTATTCTTCCCTGGCTTCAATATAAAAGTGTGATATAGGCTTTATTTATTTTAGCAGGTAGAAGAGAAATGCAAACCAAATATTGCAAGATCTTGTAAAATGAGCTACCCAGGCCATCTGGTCCTGTAGCTTTTGCCAGTGGAGCACTACATGTCACAGCCTGAATTACCAAAGCCAGACTCTGAACATTCAGACTGTTTTGATGATAATCTATAGAAATCACAGAATATATTTCCAATGCCTTGAATTAATATTTTTCTTCTTTTGCAGTTGGACCTCAAGTAAACATAAGAACATAAGATATGCCATACAGGGTCAGTCCAAGGTCCATCAAGCCCAGTATCCTGTTTCCAACAATGGCCAATCTAGTCACAAGTATCTAGCAATTTCTCCCTAAAGGACACAGGCTCCACAAAGCTTGTGCTCGGGAAGCAGTGGATTTCACAAGTCCCCTTTAATAATGGTTTATGGACCTTTCCTCCAGAAACTCGTCCAAACCTTCTTTTAAACTCAGCTATGCTAACAGTTTTTACTACATCCTCTGGTAACAAATTCCAGAATTTGATTACATGATGAGTGAAAAAATATTTTCTCTTACTAGTCTTAAATAGGCTACACTGTAGATTCATTGCATGTCCCCTAGTCTTTCTATATTTTGATGGCGTAAACAATCGATCTAGGTTTACCTGTTCCACTCCATTCATTAATTTATAGACGTCTATCATATCTCCTCTCAGCTGTCTCTTTTCCAGGTTGAAGAGCTCTAATCTTTTTAGCCTTTCTTCATAGGGGTATCCTACCATCCCCTTTACCATATCCTTTTTAAGATACAGCGACCAGAATTGCACATAATATTCAAGGTACAGGTACACTATGGAATGATACAGAGGCATTATACTATCCTGTTTTATTCTCCATGCCTTTCTTTATGATTCCTAGCATTCTATTTGCTTTCTTGGCCACCGCAGCACACTGGACAGAGGGTTTCAACTTGTTATCCACGATGATGCCTAAATCTTTTTCCTGGGTGGTGGTTCCTAATATGAAATCTTGCATTGTGTACCCATAGTTTGGGTGTTTCTTTCTTAAGTGGATAACTTTGCACTTGTCCACATTAAATTTCATCTGTTATTTGAACATCCAGTCTTCCAAATTATCAAAGTCCTCTTGCAATTTTTTACAATCCTCTTGGGTTTTAACAACTTTGAATAATTTTGTGTCATCTGCAATTTTGATTACCTCACTCATTCCCATTTTGAGAACATTTACGAATATATTGAAAAGCAGCAGACCCAGCACAGATTTCTGGGGTACTCCGTTATTCACTTTTCTCCATTGAGAAAATTGTCCATTTATCCCTACACTCTGCTTTCTATCTTTTAACCAGTTCCTGATCCACAATAGTACACTGCCTCCTATCCCATGACTTTTTAATTTCACCAAGAATCTCTCATGAGGGACCTTGTCATACACTGTATCAACCGACTTACCTTTGTCTACGTGTTTATTCACACCTTCAAAAAAATATAACAGATTAGCGAGACAAGATCTTTCTTGGCTAATAGACATGTTGGCTGTCTCCCATCAAGCCATGACTATCTACATGTTCTGCAATTTTGTTCTTTATAATGGTTTCTACTATTTTTCCCGGTACTAACATCAGGCTCACTGGTCTGTAGTTTCCCGGATCACCCCTGGAACCCTTTTTAAAAATTGGCATTACATTGGCCATTACTAATAGTAGGTCTGCAATCTTGTATTTCATTTCTTTCAACACCCTTGGATGTATACCATCTGGTCCAGGTGATTTGCTACGCTTCAGTTTATCAAATAGTTGTAATACATCTTCCCGGTGTATTGATATTTCTTTCAATTCTTCTACGGCATCACCTTTAAATACCATTTCAGTCATGGGTAACATCCCTACATCTTCCTCAGTAAAGACTGAAGCAAAGAATTCATTCAGTCTCTCCGCTAAGGCCTTGTCCCCTCTTAGTGCCCCTTTCACCCCACTATCATCCAATGGTCCAACTAACTCTCACAGGTTTTTGCTACAAATGTACTTGAAAAAGTCTTTATTATGCATTTTTGCTTCCACAGCAAACTTCTTCTGAAATTCTCTCTTTGCCTGCCTTATCAATACCTTGCATCTAACTTGCCAGTACTTATGTTTCCAGTTTTTGTCATTTGGCTTCTTTTTACGTTTCCTTAAAGATGCTTTTTTTGGAAACAACAGCCTGTCTGACCTCACCTTTAAAACATGTTGACAGTTTTTTGGACTTCCTTCCACTTTTCTTAAAGAGTGGAATACAGCTGTTCTGGGCTTCCAAGATAGTACTTGTAATCAATAGCCATGCTTGATTTATTTATTTATTTAAACAGATTTGTATACCACCTTATCCTACAATCATAGTGGTTACATCACAATTGGAGGGTTACATTTAACATAGGGGAACTTAACAACATCAAGACAGTACAATTGGAGGGTTACACTTATCATAAGGGTAACATTTAGACAGTACGAGGTAATTAACAACATTATATTATGTTTGATTAGGGTGAGTGTTTGGGATGAGTGGGTATTGAGTTGCTGTTATGTCATTACCCCGTATGCCTATTTGGGATAAGTGTGTATCAATTATCTGCAGTAGATGCATTACCATTTCGATGGGGACTGATTTTTGTCTGCTGATAAGTTTCAATAAATAGATACGTTTTGAGATCCTTTCGGAATTCTATTAGGTCATCTAATGCTCTCAGGCTTGTTGGGAGGGAATTCCAGAGTGTGGGTGATAGTAAGGAGGGAGCTCTTTTTGAAGTAGTTTGTTTAGTCTTGTGGAATCCTGCAGGTGTGCCTTTCATGTTGTCTTTATTGGTTCTTCTCGGTCTGTTGCAGGTATCCTTCGTTATGATGTATTGGAGTGCCTCTGCTAAGAGCTGGTGGATGATTTTAAAGATGATTAGGATTATTTTGAATCTTGCTCTGGCCATCATGGGTAGCCAGTGTAGTTGCTGTAAGACTGGGGTGATGTGCTCAGATCTTGGAGTGTCTGTAATGATGCGTGCCGCAGTGTTTTGCATCATTTGGAGTGGGTGTAGGGTTTGTTGAGGGAGGCCCTGATATAATGAGTTTCCGTAGTCAAGCAGAGGTGTGATGAGTGCTTGGCATACTGTGCGGAAGTGATCCTGGCGGAGTAATGACTTGAGTTTTCTGATGATCCTTAAGTGTTGATAGGCCTTGTTTGTGGTTTCTGTGATGTGGGATTTCATGTTTAGTGCGCTGTCCATTGTGATGCCCAGATATTTAACCTCTTCTTTAACTACTATAAGCTTATCTAAAATGCTGATGGTTTGTAGTGGAGTGAAGGTAGTGTTCCCAGTGATGAACATTACCTCAGTTTTATCGTAGTTGACCATCATATTATTGGCTGCGAACCAGGTGTTCATATCTTCAAGGCATCTGGTTATAGTTGTGATGTTGAATGCTAGTAGGTTGACCGGGGCATACACCATGATGTCGTCAGCGTAAATGTGATATTGGAGCTTGTGACTTTTGATGATGTTACATATGGGCTGGATGTAAATATTAGAGAGCATTGATGATAGGGCTGAGCCTTGTGGTATTCCCTGCGTGACAGGGAAATGTGACGATTTCTTTTGTGCGCATTTGACTTGTTGCATTCTGTTCTCCAAGTATGAAGTAAACCATTTTAGAGTATTTTTGCATAATCCTATTTGCTGCAGGCGTTGCAGTAGTTTGGCGTGTGACACGGTGTCGAAGGCTGCCGATATGTCCATGAATACAAGCAGGAATCAATTCTTTATATTGTCTATGCCTTTTAAGAGATTGTCAAAGAGGGAAGTAAGTAGTGTTTCAACTCCGTGTTGGGGTTTAAAACCATGCTGATGGATGTCCAGTGGGGCATTGATGTCAATATGGTCTTGTAGTTGGCGTTGTACTGTTTTTTCAATGATATTTGCAAGGAAAGGTAGGCTGGAGATCGGACGGTATGATTTTGGTTCAGAGAGGCTGAGGTTGTTGCCTTTAAGTATCGGTCTTATCATGGCGTGCTTCAGAGTTTGCGGCATGTATCCTTGTTGGAGTGAATCTTTGACGATTTTGTGAATGTGATGGGAGAGCTGGGTTTTAGTGGCTTTGATCCAAGCTACTGGGCTTGGGTCTGATGGTGAAGTAGTTGTGCTGAGTCCACTCATTATGTCCTCAATTTGTTGTTTTGATGGTATGCTGAAGTCTTCCCAGGTTTAATGCTCCTCTATCGTTTCATGGTCATCTGTTTGGGGTGCGGTGGAGCATGTCGGGGTGTTTTTCGATTTTATGTAGTCTGCATATTCCTGCGGGTTAAGATGGTGGGCATCATGCTTTGTAGTGTCCTTAGTGTTTGGACAATTCTAAATAGTTCTCTTGGTTTGTTGACAGAATTCATGATTAGGTTAGTATGGTGTTGCTGTTTACGTTCATTTATTAGATTGTTGTATTCCATTTGCTTGTCTCTGTATTGAATTAGGGAGTCTTGTAACTTGTTTCTCCTCCATTTTCTCTCCAGTTTTCGGAGGGTGCGTTTTGCATCTCTAATATCAGTTGAGTACCAGGAGGCATTGGGTCTCCTACGTTTTTCTGCTTCTGTACTTGTAGGTTCTGATGCTGCATTTGATATTATGGAGTTCCATTTCTCTATGCCCAGGTCAAGGTTTTCATAATCTTGCTGAAGTTGTGGTTTGATTTCATCTATGAATGCTTCTTTATTGAAGGCTGTAAATCTCCTGCTTATGGTCTCATTTTCCTTGTGTTGGATGAGGTCACTACCAACTGTCTTCACCTCAACCTTACTAAGACCCTTGCCATTTGGTTTACCCATGGTGACCCCTCTCCCTCTCTAGCCCCTTCTTTCTCTGACTCCCCCGTTCCACTGGTCTCCACCTTCCGGTATTTAGGTGTTCACTTTGATTCAGATCTCTCTTTTCGCTCTCATATCTCTCACATCACTAAAACTTCCTTCTTTTTTCTTCGTCAAATTCGTTCCATTCGTCCCTTCCTTTCTACTTCTTCTCTAACCACACTAGTGCTATCTTTAGTTATGTCACGGGTGGATTTCTCCAACTCACTGTTCCTTGGTCTTCCCAAAAATCAGGTAGTTAGACTTCAAAGAATACAGAACACTGCTGCACGCCTTGTCACACACTCTACTCTTCGGGATCATGTCACTCCTTTACTTTTTCATCTTCACTGGCTGCCAGTTTCGTTTCGTTTTCAATTTAAGCTATTGATCCTGCTTCACAAAGTCTATCACACTAGCACTCCGTCGTATCTGATCGATCTCCTTTCTTTTCATTCCCCTCGGTATACACCTCGCTCTTTTCACCTTAACCGTCTTGCCCTTCCCTCCCCTTCCCGTGCCCATCTGCAGCTCACATGTCTTTTTGCATTCTATTTCGCTGGTCCTGCTCATTGGAACTCTCTCCCCTCCTCTCTCCGTCTAGAATCACAATATGTCATTTTCAAACAAAACCTCAAAACCCATCTATTCTCCCTAGCATTTAATGTCCCTTCCCCTTTTGTATGAGTTCGCTCTCTTGCATGTTTTTATCTGCCTCCTGTATCTTGTCTTGTCTCTATTATCCTTTTGCTCTCTATCCTTTATAATTTTGTACATTTCCTTTCTTTTACCGGCCTCGGCCAAAACTTTTATGTATTTTATTATTGTACACCGCCTTGATTGATATAGAAAGGCGGTTTTTATCAAATAATTAAACCTTAAACCTTAATGTGAATTCAATTAGATGGCGATCTGACCAAAGAACTGGTGTGATTGTTGGTGTTGTGGTCTTGCCCTGATCCACCAAGTGCTTTGGGATAAACACCATATCCAGAGTTGTACCGTGTTGATGAGTTGGGGTGTTGATAGCTTGGTAGTATTTTAGTGATTCCATGGCTTTTAGGAATGATGCAGCTTCCTTGGTGGATGTGGAGGTTAGGTTGTAGTCTCCTAGTGCAATGAGGGGTTTGAGTTTTTTGCTGTGTGCAAATATTGCTTCAAGTACTGTAGAGAGATATTCCGTTGTGGTTCCAGGGGGTCTGTAGGTGAGGGAGATGCTGAGGTGTTTGTTGGCTATGGTGATTGTGTTGGATTCTATCGTGTTTGCGGTAGAGATTGTTTTGAATCTGTATTCTTTTCTGGTCAGTATTAGCACTCCACCTCTCTTTTGGGTCCTGATGCAATTAAATGCTGTGTAACCTTCTGGGATGATTTGGTTTAATATGACCTCGTCAGAGTCATCTAGCCAGGTTTCTGTGATACATATTATATCTAGTCTTTTGTCATGTATGAGGTCGAGGATAGTATTTGGTTTGTTCCTGATTGATCTGGCGTTTAGTAGGGCACATTTGATGTTGGCTTTTGTGATTGGGTTGGTGTGTACCCTATTTGTGAGGTGTGGGTATGTATAGTACTATGTGGTTTTATGTGGTTTGTGTACTGAAGGCTTGGAATGTTGGTGTTCTTTAGCGAGGTGTGTGTTTGGTATCCATTCAGGTTGGGTGGTATGTAGGTGTAAAAAGGGGATTTGTTTGTTTGGTCTTATGCTCTGTGTGTTTGGTATGAAAGTGTGTAGGAGTCTAAGGTATGCAATGAGGTAGTGGTGAGTGGATTGCATTTTACTCTTTATTGACCTGGGATTGACTTGAGTTGTATCCCTGTGGTGGTAGGTGTTTGATCCTTCTCTTGTGGTTCTATATTTACCTGTTCTTTTGGTATGGTTTCTCTCCTCTTCTTACTTTGTTCTACTCTCGTGATGGAATCTATAATGTATGTAGTTTATTTCGCAGCCCCAGGGAAGCACACAAGGCGTAGGTTAGTAATGAGGTGATTTGTTATGTGGTTAATGTTTTTCTAAAACAATGAGGTTAGTGGTGAGGTAGCAATGCACTAGTGGTGGGAACTACAGACTATGCAATATATATTATCTACATCATATTAACTATTGCATATTTTGTTTACAGTACATGAGGTAGCAAACATACAGTGAGGTATAAAGCGGACAATGAGGTAGTAAGTGAATCTATTTGATATACAGGATTTGTAATGTCATGCAATGTTTTGCAAATGAGTCAGCATATGTATTTTCAGTCAATGAGGTATTAAAAGGGTTAACAGTTTGTTCTTTGTGTTTTGTGTTGTTTTGTTTTACTTAGCGTAATCTGCTTCTGTGGTGTTCTGCGCCGTGGGGGATAGTTCTCGGTCCGCGCCTAAGGGCCCTCTGGCGAGGCCCTCAGGCTTGATGTATAACCTTTGCAACTGCTCCTTTTGGATTAGTTTGGGTTTTTTTTAAACTATTTTCCTCATTTTATCATAGTCTCCCTTTTGAAAGTTAAAAGGTAGTTCTGTGGATTTCCTTGCCATCCTTCCTCCATTCATTAAATCAAACATGATCATGCTGTGATCACTATTGCCAAGTGGCTCCAATACTCTAATCTCTTGCACCAGATCTTGTGTTCCACTAAGGACTAAATCCAAAATGGTTTCTCCTGTTTTCAGTTCGTGAACCAGCTGCTCCAAGAAGCAGTCATTTATTTCATCTAGAAACTTTATCTCCCTAGCATGTCCTGTCATAACACTGACCCAGTCGATACCCAAGTAATCGAAATCACTCATTCTTATTACTGTGCTGTAACTTTTATTAGCTTCTTTGATTTTTTTGAGCATTTCATCATCCATTTGTTCATTGTGGCTAGGCAGACGATAGTACACCCCCACTGCCATCACTTTCCCCCTTCCCCTTTTTACATGGAATTGCAATCCATAGAATTGCAATCCATTCTGTTTCCTGCAAAACTTTAATCCTTTGGGACTCAGTGCCCTCTCTATCATAGAGTCCAACCCCCTCCACCAATCTGATCTGCTCTATCATTATTAAATAGTTTATACCCAGGTATCACAATGTCCCACTGGCTGTCCTCTTTCCACCATATCTCTGAGATACCAATCATATCTAACCTCTCATTTAATGCTATATATTCTAACTCTCCCATCTTATTTTTTAGACTTCTACCATTTGTATACAAGCATTTTAGAGGCTGCATTTTATTCATATTAATCTGGTTATCGGTAGGCAGGGGTAATTTGGAATCTTTAAGCTCTGTCTGCTCTATACTTAAGGGCATTTGGGTTACTTTTGTCTTTATTGGAACCTCTCTGTTGATATGCCCTAACTTAAGTCTTTTCCTAGTATCCTTCAAGGATACATTATTCCGAACCTTGCTCTCTTGGGCGACTGTCGGCTTTCCCCTATTATCTAGTTTAAAAGCTGCTCTATCTCCTTTTTAAAGTTTAATGCCACAGCCTTTTTCCATCCCAGTTAAGGTGGACCCCATCCTTTCAGAAAAGCCCCTCCTTTCCCCAGAATGTTGCCCAGTTCCTAACAAATCCAAAGCCCTCTTCCTTGTACCATTGTTTTATCCATGCATTGAGACTCCAGAGCTCTGCCTGTCTTTTGGTTCTTGTACGTGGAATGAGAAGCATTTCAGAGAATGCTACCCTGGAAGTTCTGGATTTCAACTTTCTACCTAAAAGCCTAAATTTGGATAGTCTAAAAGGACAGTCTTATAAATTGTCGTATTTCACTTGATGTTGCTGTTAAGGGCAGTTGAATCGATGTCACTCATGTCAACCCTCTAGGTAGTTGTCCTAAACTGTGCTTGGTCTTCAGTCAGGTGTCTCATTGTTGACAAAGTGACACCCATAGCTGCTATTATTGTATCGATCCATCTCACTGCTGGTCTTCCTCTTTTGCGTTGACTTTCTACCTTGCCCATGCATGATGATAGCTAAACAGGTAGAAAAGGTGACTGTGAAAACCAGAAGGATGCTTTGGTCTATAGGGAGAGGAATGGCCAGCAGAAAAAAGGTGGTGATAATGCCTCTGTATAAGTCTCTGGTGTGACCTCATTTGAAGTATTGTGTGCAATTCTGGAGACCGTACCTTCAAAAGGATATAAGCAGGTTGGAATCGGTGCAGAGGGTGGCTATTAAAATGGTTAGTGGTCTTCGTTATGTAGCATATCAGGACAGACTTAAAGATCTTTAATATGTATACTTTAGAGGAAAGGCGGGGTAGGGGCGATATGATAGACATTTAAATACTTCCTTGTCATAAATGCACAGGATGATCTCTTTCAAATGAAGGCAAGCTCTATTACAAGGGGTCATAAGATGAGAGTGAAAGAGGATAGACTCATGAGAAATATGTGGAAATATTTCTTTATGGAAAGAGTGGTAGATGAGTGGAATAGTCTCCTTGCAGAGGTGGTGGACATGAGGACAGTATCTGAATTCAAAAAAGCATGGGACAAACACAGAGGATCTCTAAAGGTAAAAAGGGGACTATTGTAGTTGCTATGGAAGGGCAGACTAGATAGACCATGTGGTCTTTTTCTGTCATCATGTTTCTATTGCTTTCTCTAATGATCTCTCTCTTCGCATGATGAGTCCAAAGTTTGAAAATTGAAGTCTTGTCATCTGAGTTTCTAAAGAAAGCTTAGGTTTGATCTCCTCTAGTACTGATAGAGTATTCATCGCCAGCACCATAATTCAAAGGCATCGTATTCATCGCCAGCACCATAATTCAAAGGCATCAATTTTCTTCCTATCTATCTTTTTCACTGTCCAACTTTTGCATCCGTATAAAGTTATTGAAATTACCATGGCTTGAACAAGTTGAATCTTTGTATAGAAAGAGACATCTCTACTCTTGAGAGTCTTCTCTAGGTCCTTCATAACCATTCTGCCAAGAGCAATGTGTCATCTGAGTTCTTGACTGTTTGATGTTTCTTTATTGATAGCTGATCCAAGTAGGTTAAAGCTGTCCACTATGGGAGTCATTCTGAACCGCGTTTAGTGGGTCTGGATGTCCTATCTGGACAGGTACCAACCAAGCTAGCACGAGTCCATGTGCTTAATACAAACCCAGTCTGAGACGTGGACAGCAGTTGAAGGACTTACTTTATTAATCTAAAAAAGCCTATGGCCCGACACAGGCCATGTTTCGTTGCCTTCTTCAGGGGCAGGCTACATAATTCATAAAAACAATAATAAATAAAAACATATACAAAAATCATTAGTCACAACATGAGACCTAAAAGTTAATTAAAGCACCTAAATAAATACTTGATACAACCAAAGATAAAACAATGATCAGCACAGCAAACAGACATGATTCAACTTATAATACTCCATTAAAAGAATATAACCCAACTATCTATAAGTTAACCCATAATAACCTTGACATATATATAAAAATCATCATTTAAAATTATATACATCAATATTTAAAAGATAATAATAAATCATATCAAATAAATAATTAATATACATAAATTAACTAAAAGGACATACCAACACATATATAAACCACCATGCACATTCAAATCATACCTTCATCAACTGTCTAACCTTCCAACGTACTGTAATTGCTAAAGAAGGGACAAGGAAGAAAATCACATAGGTAAATGAACCCACCATAGAGAGTGACCATCATTTTAATGTAGTGTTATAATAAGGAAATTGTAAAGTGGCCATATAAAAAAAGGAATTGTAAAAAAATCTGGACATCCAGACCTGCTAAATGCCAAGATTGCCCTGCCTGCAACAGAGCTCCCCAAATTTATTGCTGGTTTGTATGGGGAGCTCTGTTCGTGGGCAGGATGCGGGGGCTGTTGGAGGAGCAAAGATGGGTGGTAGGCAGCGACTGACCCCAGACATACAGGACCGATGCTGAGGTCGGCCCTGTAAGTCCAGGGTTGGCCGCTTAGATAGGGGACGCAGGAGACCGGGGGTGGCAAAAAGGTGAGAGGGCACAGGGGGATGGGGGATCACTGCAGCCTGACCCTAGCCATGGAAGGCCAGATTGGGAGTCGGACTGCGGATAAAGAGTCATGTCTATTGTAATTGGGGAGCACGGCCCCTAAATAAAGCTGTGCTGCCATGGCGATGAGACGCCATGATACTGCGGCTCCATTCAAGGTCCTGGCTGATTTAGCTAGGTATGTGGCTGGATGTGCGGCTGATCAGAATCGGGGTCCGGCTTGCACATCCAGGCCAGGATCAGAATTGAGTCTACCTCTGTACTCCCCGATTCTGATCAGTCATATAGGGACTGGATGGTCAGTACAGAATCGGGCTCTAATTCAATTTTTTCTCCATCAGTGATGAACTTATTGATTTTGCCAGTTGTCAGGATCTTTGTCTTCTTTACATTAAGTTGCAGGCCCATTTTAAGACTATGTTTCTTGATCTGAGAAGCAATGTTTCAGATTGTCTTAACTTTCAGCCTGTAATGTTTTATCATCAGCATAGCGAAGGTTGTTGATGAGTCTTCCACCAATCTTCACACTTTGGTTGTCTTCATACAGTCCTCCTCTGATGATTTGCTCTGCATAAAAATTAAACAGGTAGGGGGAAAGCATGCAGCCTTGTCATACACCCTTGATGATTTTAAACCATTCTGTTTCTCCTTGTTTCATTCGAACTGTTGCTTCTTGATCAATGTAAAGGTTGTGCAAGAGAACAATCAGGTGTTCTGGGTATACCCATGCTTCTTAATGTGGCCCAGAGTGTCTCATGTTTTATACAGTCAAAAGCTTTGCTGTAGTCAACAAAACACATATAGATATCCTTGGTCTTGCAGAATTCTATCAGTCTCTTACTCGAACGGGTAGAAGAAGTGCTGTTAGCCTCCAGGAGACAATCCACCAGAAAATCCTACGCATGTAAATGGCGCAGGTTTCAAGTGTGGTTCACCAAAATACTGTAGAACCCTTCTCATCTCAGGTTCCCAAGGTCTTACAGTACCTACTTCATCTCTCGGAACTAGGCCTCAAGTGTAACTCCGTCAGGGTCCACCTGAGTGCCTTGTCGGCTAACCATGCACCAAAAGACAGTCAGTCTCTCTCGGCTCACCCCTTGGTAGCCAGGTTTCTCAGGGGCCTGCTCCTGCTGAAACCTCCAATCCGCCCTCCGGCGACGGAGTTGGATCTCAACGTGGTCTTGCAGCAACTTACTTGCCCTCCTTTCGAGCCGATGTCCACTTGCCATCTGCGCTTCCTCTCCTGTAAGGTACTCTTCCTGGTAGCACTCACGTCGGCTAGGCATGTGAGTGAGCTGCAGGCTCTAGTGTCAGATAGGCCGTACCCACGGTTTTACAAGAACAGGGTAGTGCTCCACACACACCCCATGTTCCTCCCAAAAGTGGTTTCCTTGTTTCACCTCAACCAAGAGGTGGTTCTTCCAACCTTCTTTCCCAGGCCACATACCAACAGAGCAGTTCTGCATACTCTGGACTGTAAGAGGGTGCTCACCTTCTACTGGAGCGTATGCAGGGACATCGGAGGGCTTCTCAGCTCTTCGTCTCTTATGACCCTAGTAAACTGGGTCTACCAGTCTCCAAGCACACGTTATCCACATGGGTGGCAGATTGCATCGCCTGGGTGTACAGGGCAGCTGACCTTCAGCTGCAGGGTCGTATCACGGCCCACTGTGTCAGGGCTAAGGCCGCATCAGTAGCTAATCACCGCTCTGTTCCGTTGGCAGACATCTGCCGGGCCGCAACTTGGTCTTCAAGCCAGACCTTTGCAGCCCATTACTGCCTGGAGAGAGAGTCCCAACGGGACAGCGTTTTCGGTCAGGTGGTACTCCGGAATCTATTTGAGATTTAGGCAACTCCGACCCTCCGGCCCTCTGGTGTGAGGCTACCATGGGGGATGCATTCTCGGAGAAAGTTCTCTCGCTGCTGTTGCGGCTCGCCTAGAGGGAGCCTTTTTTCAGCTGTAGGTTCTTGGTAGCCTGTAGCTAGGGAGTCCCATATGTGAGGACTGACTTCTTGCTTGTTTCTGGAGAAAGCATAGTTACTCACCTGTAACAGGTGTTCTCCAGGGACAGCAGGAATCAGTCCTCACGACCCTCCCTCCTCCCCTGGAGTTGCAGTCCTATTATTGCTTTTTATTACTTTTTTGCCGTCTTTTTAGCTATGTCATCTGACTAAACAAGATGGCACCCTTGGGCGGGAAGGGGACCACGCATGCGCGAGGCATTCCCAAAGGCTTTCTTTGAAAGCTGGGGAAATTGCTCCGCATGAGAGCTCCGTCAGTGCCGACGTCACCCATATGTGAGGACTGATTCCTGCTGTCCCTGGAGAACACCTGTTATGGGTGAGTAGCTTCGCTTTATCAATATGAAAATTAAAGTCATCAAGAATAAGATAGGGGGAAGAAGAATATAGGAATAAGAAGATTCAAGACTTAAAATCAGTGAGAAAACTAGAAGAGGGCTTGTCAGGGGGGTCTATAGATGACAGCGATCCGGAGAGGTAGGGGATTAAAAAGACAGATGGAATAGACTTCAAAGGAGGGAAAGGAATGAAATTGAGGGAAAAGGAGAAGTTGAAATTGGCAAGAAGGAGAAAGTAGAAACTCAACACCACTGCCGTGGCCATTGGAATGAGGAGAGTGGGAAAATTGATAGTCGCCGTGGCAGAGAGCAGCAACCAAAGCAGTATCGTCAGGGAGGAGCCAGGTTTCAGTAAGAACGAGAAGATGGAAAGCACGAGAGACAGAGATCATGGATAAAGGGAAATTTATTAGAAATGGAATGAGCATTCCTCCATAAAGCACATGAGAAGGGGAGAGAAGAGGGGGACAGGGAGAGATGTGGATGAGATTAGGGTGGTGGAGAGAGGAACTAATATGGAGTGAGAGAGAAGTGGAAGGGGACCAGGGTTGGAATTAATGTCACCAGAGGACAGAAGGAGAAGAATGTGAGGGAGAGAGGAGGCAGCACTTCTCAAACGGGTTGAGGTTGTTTTAGAGAGGAAGGAGAGGGATGAATGTGAAGAAGGAGAAGGTGAAGCTCAAGAACTGAGGAATGGGTGGAGAATAAGATGGGGGAGGAAATAGGGAGGGTAGGGAGAGAGAGAAAGAGGGGAGTATTAGGTTGGTGAAATGAGGGAAGAAGATTAGGGAGGATCATAAAAAGGAGCAAAAATGATGTGAAACCATAGGAAATGGCAGAGGGGGCAAGAAAAGTTAGAAGTTGGAGAGGGATAATGGGCAGTAAGGGAATAAAGGTAAAATAAATGAAATAAAGTAGAATAAGTAAAATAGAATATGGTACAAATAAGTAAAGGTCTTAGAAGAGACCGATCAGATAGGGAAACTTCTTAGCAGAAGAACAGTGAGTGAAAACAATAGACAGGCAAGCCTTATCTCATGCAGGCTATGGGCCTGATATTTGAAAGGTATTTATATGGTCTACAGCCCAGTAAATTGTGTAAATGTCTTAGATGGGGATATTCAATGGCACCTCCGATCAGCGCCAGCATCAGCGGGAAGCAGAAGGTGAGCTCCTCCTTCTCCCCCCCACGATCCACCAATTACTGCCTGCAGATCCAGCTTTAAAAGAAAGAACACGCTGCCGAACACTCTTTCCAGCTCCGATCAGCACCAGCAGCAGCAGCGGGAAGCAGAAGGTGAGCTCCTCCTACTCCCCCCCATGATCCACCAATTACTGTCAGCAGAACTGGCTTTAAAAGAAAGAGCACTCTCAGGTGTGCCCGTGCCTAAGGGCCAAGCCAAAGGGCCCTTTGGTGTGGAACTTGGACCAGAACATCACATCACAATTGCCTCATCTGCACATTCTCTGAACATGTGAGTTTAACCTAAAATTGTTATACTGTCGAAACTCTAGAGAGCATCCACTTAATCTGCTGTGATAAGGAAGCTTATCATAGCTCAGGAAGGGGCTACAGAAAAGGTGAAGTGTCTCTGAACAAGCAACCTGTCAGTGCTGGTAGAAATGAGAAAACAGAATTTTGCCATAAAAGACTACCATTCCCAGAATGCACCAGGTTTCCAACAGCCATGAGAGGAGCTGAAGTGAGAAAACGTGTGTTCAATCAGGAGGGCTATGAGGTAATCCCTAAGCACTCATCTCAAAGGGCAGGGCCTGATTCAGCACAGCTGCGCTGTGTTAGGGAGGAGCACTCATCTAAGCAGAATAAGAGTAGAGTTTATTCTACAGATGACCATCTTCATGATCACCTTGGATATCCAGAGAATTGTCCTCAGTATCCTGAGAATCAGCTTGAGTTTGATCATCAGTTTCATCTGAAGGATCATCAGAAGCAGAAGCCAAACCGGACGGACAGAGAGGGAAAGAGACCCTTTGGAAGAAGGAAGAGAAAAGCCTTTGAGAGGTCTAGAAGAGTCCAAAGCAGTATGTATACTGGGAGGTATTCCAAGGGCCAGCATACACCATTGGACTGGGGAAAGCCAGAGGAATGGTGCTGCAGAGCTAGGAATCACCAGAGGCTACCTGTGAGGGAGACGGCTGCACGTGGAAGGGACCCTAAGACCTGTGCCAGAAGGTATGTGAAGAGTGATCCAGTGTCCAGGGATCTGGATTGGAAGGCTGGACATAAGAACTGGACTACATACTGGCCAGGCTATATAGAGAGGAACTCTAGCAGCAATGGAAGCTCAGGTATGAACACTGATCTATGCCCTAGCTATAACTTTGAAAGACAGCAGGGAAACAAGTATTCTCCTGAAAATGCTCCATTGAGAGATTCATCTGTGCCAATCCATGATATTGAACCCATGCTTGTTGAACAAGGAATAATAGCAGATGAGGATCCTATTTATATGGACTGTTCTCTGTCTAAACTCCGTTGGTAACTTTCTGTTATAAAGTACAGCAACCATCATAAAGAAATACAAATTTGTTCTTTGATCTACTCAGAAAAGCTCCTGAAGCAGGATTTGACCCACACAGTGGAAGGCAAGCCAGCTAAGAGGTTTCAGCTGGTGACTGTTAGCAATTAAGCCTTACCTAATTGCTTGTGAGCTAGGAGAGAATCACTTCTGTATCTATGTGGGAAGTAATCAGAAGTTAACCTGAAAAGAACAGTTTGTTTCTTGCTTTGTGGCTTTTCATTTGTTGTTTTCCTGATTTTGACTTTGTTTTTCCAAGTTAACACTGAAAGCAAGTAACCTAATTTATGTGCTACCAAGCATATCTGTGTTGGGAGAAATAACCCCATAAATAAATATCTTATTGGCTTTACCCAAGAGCACAACTAAATTATTGTCAGCAGCTGTGTCTGGTGTGAATGAACTACATTGCCCACAATACCTTGCAAATCATATAGATATATGCACTTGCCAAGACTGTGAAAAATTCTCACCCAGGCAGCCGTCTGACACTGCTTAAACAAAACACCCAATAACTGTAATTTCTAGCTGTTATGCAGGCCTTCTGCACCTAAACCATTGTGAACTCATTATATATGCATTGTTGATACTTTGCACATTCTGGCAGATTAGCTTTATTGAAAATCCTGAAAAGGACAATATAGATCAGGGGTGGGGAACCTGCGGCCTTAAGGCCCCATGCGGCCTTTAGGAGCATGATGTGCGGCCTTCTATGGCCTTCTTTTTTTTTTTTTTTTTATTTAATATTTAAACAATTTCCCATTTTACAAACACAAAAAATTAGGAACATTCCACACAAAAAATATATATAGCAAAATATACTTACTTCACAATAATCAGTAGAATAGTTCCATTAACTTAGTCCCCAATAGAAACACCTCTATAGGGTTCCAAACAGAGTAATCATATAAAGGAAAAAAATGCAAAATCAATTGAGCAAAGATATATCACATGGCAGCCAGTACAGGAATTATCCCACCTCCCCTCCTCCCGCCTCCCTCGCCTGTAGAAATTTAAGTAGTTGTAGGGGTTCAAAAAACAAGAAATGCTTAGACTGATACAATAATGCACACTTACAAGGAAACCTCAACTTAAATTGGGCACCCAAAGCAGTAGCTCTCTGGCGTAAAGCCAGAAACTCCTTCCGCCGCTTTTGGGTGTCTCTAGACAAATCAGGAAATAACATTACCTTTGATCCCATAAACTGAGAGAATGACATTCTAGTGAAATATAACCTAAGCATGGTATTGCGGTCAGACTCAAAGGCAAAGGAGACTAACAAGGTGGCTTTACCGGTAACCACCTCCAGGGAGCTCTCCAGGAAATCCGTTAACTCCAACTGGGCCGGCTCAGAAGCTCCCACATCCCCTCCCTTCGCCCCAGACCCAAAAGGCAAAACATACTGCACTCTAACAATAGGCGGTAAATTGTCCGATGGCATCAGGAGGACTTCCGTAAGGTACTTCCGAACCAGTCCCAGTGGTTCCAATAATGGTGATCTCGGAAAGTTCAAAAACCGCAGCGTATTCCTACGCAAAGCATTGTCCATATATTCCAATCGTCGCAAAGATATCAAACGTTCCTTGGTAGAAGCCTCCCCCACATTCTGTAACTCCTCCACCTTAGCTTCCAATACTGCCATCTTATCAGCCTGCTCCACACACTTGGACTCAACCGCCACACACCGGCCTTTCACAAGTAAAAATTCTTGAGACAATGCTCCCACTACCGAAGCAAGGGAGTTCTGGAGTGAAGAGATAGCTTCCCATAAGCTATCTAAAGTTACCTTAGCTGGTTTCTTCAAGCCGCATATCACCCGCATTGCTGGAGGTCCTGTCGGCTCGATTAATAATGGAGCCCTACCGGGTCCCACGTCAGAAAAACACTCCACTGCCACTGCTCCTCCCGAATGTACCGCAGGGCTCCTAGGCGAAAGAGAGGAAGCGCCCTCGTACACAGTAGGTTCCTCCTGACCCGGAGGCAAACCCGTTCTCTCTGCTTCCTCTCGCCGACCACTGGGCTGCGGCGGCAACAGCTGACTGACAGGGCTGAGATCCACCCCGTCGCTGCTCAGATCCCCCGACACTTCAGAGGGATCCGCTGAAGCCATGATAGCCGTCGGACGAGCACAGAAGGAAGCAATAGAGGTTTGTACTAAGCCCCCAATAGGGGTAGAAGAAGCCGAGGGCTGTGCTGACTTTTGCTTCCGCTTTCTCCCCATCGGAGCCACGTCCACCTCACTGCTATCCTGAGCTCCGACTGGCGGCGTCTACTCCTCCGCCATCTTGGAACCTCGATCCCTTCTATGGCCTTCTTAAACAAGTTTTCATATTGTTATATATATGACATCGATTAACATATGTGAACTAATTTTGGCAATATGGCGATTCCACTAAGAGATGATACTAGGTAAAAGCCGTTATCTGTCCGCGATAAAGTGGTATCGCTTATCTCATTGTAGTTCTTGGAGGCAATAAAGAGGTTGCCCGAAATATCCATTGCCAGTACGGGGAACTGGAGATAGACACTACACCCGATAACAGACACTGACAGACGCAGAACTGGCGTGGCGTAACATCACGCCTTCGGATAAATATATCACGATGAGACTCGGAGGAGAATGCGGAGGAAGAGTAAGAGTTGGATTTTGAACAAGAGAATGCATTAGCGAATCAGTTTGGAGTTGGCGGTGAAGCGTAGTGGTCGCGTGTGCGAGTCGAAGTGTGTCGCATAGAGGAGAGTGTGCCTCAGCCTTGGCGCGTGTAGGACGTAAAACCACGGTACAAGGAGATACCCAGTGTGTGACGTTGAACAAATTCTCAACATTTTCATTCAGATTTATATGTGAAGAAACAAATTCATGATTGCAACAAAAAAGAATTGGCTCTAGTTTTGAAACCAAAATTTCTTCTCCACCTTCTGGCAACACTGTGGTGACAGTTACTAACTGACTGGCATAGGGAGTGCAGCGTTTGTGGTTCCTTCCTTCAGAGTGTGTTTGTCACTTGATTACATTTTTTTTTTGCTTTCCATCATGTCGAAAAAAACGAAAAGGTCGCTGAAAGAAGAACACAGAGTGTTTAACGATGAGTGGGAATTGCAATACTATGTTGTTTCTGAGAAGGATAAAATAAGTTGCTTGCTCTGTGATTCTGTGATTTCAACGGTAAAAGAATACAATGCCCATCAACACTACTCTACTCATAAGGACAATAAATACATTAAGCTAGAAGGTGAATCCCGAAAGATTGCTCTACAAAAATTGAAAGAAGGGAAGCAAAAGCAGAGGCAGTTATTCCAATCAGTGCAGAGTATCGGAAACACAACTACAGAAGCTACTTATAAAGTGGCGTATATACTTGGGGAAAAAAGATAAGCCATTTAGTGATGTGGAAATTATAAAAGACTGCATCATAGAGGTTGTAGGATGCTTAGATCCTGATAAGGTTAACAAATACAAACAACTGCCTCTTTCAAGAAGAACTAACGCTGATCGGCAGCATGAATTAGCGCTCAATGTAGTAGATCAACTGAAAGAAATAATCCAACAAGAAAATGTGTATTATTCAATAGCGCTGGATGAATCAACTAATTGCACTGACTCAGCACAGGTATTGTATTTTGTTTCCGCCATAACTAAGGATTTTCGTGTTCATGAAGAGTTGCTTACTCTGAGCACTCTAAAGAACAGAACGCGAGGAATCAATATATTTAATGAATTTAAAGACAAATGTCGTGAATTCGGACTGAATCTGGCCAATTTAGTAAGTGTATGCACAGATGGTGCACCTTCTATGACAGGGAAGAACAAAGACTTTATCACAGAACTTAAGAAAGAGGTTTCAAGCCAAAATGATCTTATCTCTTTTCATTGCATTTTGCATCAACAAAGTCTCTTTGCCAAATCCACTGTTCTAAATGACACTTTGCAGAAAGTTGTAGGAATTGTGAATTATATTCGAGCAAATGCAACGAGACCTCGACAATTTCGTGAGATGTTAATGATGGATAATGAGGTAATTAGGGTTGATTTGCCCTACCATTCGAAAGTGCGCTGGTTATCACAAGGACAGGTTTTAGTCAAACTTTTGTATTTGCGTGAACAAATAATCCAATTTTTCAAGGAAAGGAATGAACACTGTGAATTATCATGCAAGGAGTTTCATAGCAATGTTGCTTATCTCCAGGAACAAGCAGGAATGAGTCTTCACATATGGGTATCGTCGGTACTGACGGAGCCTGCGCGGGAACGCTCCCCAGCGTCCAGAAAGAAAGCTTTTGGGAGCATCCCACAGCGCCTGCACGCTGCCTTCCCGCCTTTCCTAACTGCCTCTCTCCAGTTCTTCTTTTCCGCGGAGCCAGCAGGTCGTGTTTCCTGTCACCGCTGAAGAATTTCTTATTTTCTTTTATTTTTCTTTAGTTGCGTGTCTGCCTTCTCGATTCCGCACCGGTACCACCGGTCCTTTTTCTTTAAAAAAACAAAACAAAACAAAAAAAAACTTCTACTCTTTTCAGTGCATTTTTCTTCTGGGGCCTTAGGCCTACAGATATATTTTTCCCTCATGGAAAAACCCGCCTCCGGGTTTAAGAAATGCACAAAGTGCAGCAGCACTATTTCTGTCACTGACACCCATGACTGGTGTCTAAAATGTTTAGGTCCTGACCACTCCATTGCGGATTGTGAGTCCTGTTCCATGATGTCTAAAAGAGGGTTACAGAATCGGGCAGCTAAGCTCAGTACCCTGTTTCCCTCCGATGCAGCGTCCGTGGCATCGACGTCTTCCTTGGCTTCTTCTTCATCCCATGGATCTCAGGTAACCAAACTTAAATCTGGCCGGTCCTCAAAGAGTTCATCTCCCTCTAAGTATCAAGATGCCCCCGGGCTTACTCTTGAGTATACCACACTGGCAAAATTACCCCAGCGGGAGGCTCCGGCTTCCAAAGCATTACCTATGGGGTCACAGGTTGACATTGATGGCTCGGCCTCGACCGATCACCTGTTACAATGTTCTGGGGTACCGGCAGTTTCTACCGGTACCGATATCCAGACATTGGTGGTGTCAATGGATCAGAATATTCTGACCATGCAGCGTGCCATCACGGCATTCATTCAAGCTGCAACGCCTACGGTACCGCAACAAACCCCGTTGTCAGTACTGGACCCGATATCGGTCCCGATACCAGTACCGCTTACATCGACATCAGCATCGACCGCAGCGGTACGCTATCCAGTGATGCCCATCAGTACCGACCCGGTACCGATTACTCCCGATGTCGATACCTCCCGGTACGCGTATCGGGCTCTACGAGAGCATCCAGATAGTCGATACTTCGATTCCTTTGAAGACTCTGATTCTTCAGAGGCCTCAATTGACGCATCGGGCATCCTTCCTCAGGAACCCTCTTCTCCAAAAAGGAGAATGTCTCCTCCTGAAGACTTGTCTTTTCAAGACTTCATTAGGGAGGTGGCCAAAGGCCTGTCCATCTCAGTGACCTCTGAGACTGAACCTAGAGCCAAAAAATTGGATATCCTACAATATCCTAAGGCTCCTAAAGAGGCAGCCACCTTACCAATACATGAGATTCTTTATGATCACATGCTGGGCATATGAGAGACTCCTCTTTCCACCTCCCCTCATTCCAGAAGGTTGGACACCATGTATCGTGTTCCTCCTTGTCCTGGGTTTCATAAGACTCAGCTTCCTCACCACTCTATTGTGGTAGAGTCTGCTATGAAAAAGATCAAGAGTACAAAAAGGCACTCCTCTGCTCCTCCAGGAAGGGAATGCAGAACTCTAGATGCCTTTGGCAGGAAAATCTTCCAGGCCAGTATGCTTGTAGCCAGAATCAACTCCTATAGTCTCTATATGGGGATGTTTCTAAAAGAAGTTACAGATCATCTGCAAACCTTATCTCCTTTTATGTCAGAAGATAAGAGAGAAGAATATATCACCTGGCTCAAACATGCACAGGATGTATCCAAGTTTTCCAACCGGGCAGCCTTTGACTCTTTTGAGGGGGCCAGTAGAGCCTCGGCTATTGCCATAGGTGCACGCAGAGTTGCTTGGTTGCAAGCCTCTGATTTGGAATCCTGGGTACAGGATGGTCTAGGTCAGCGTTTTTCAACCACTGTGCCGCGGCACACTAGTGTGCCGTGAGATATTGTCTGGTGTGCCGTGGGAAAAATTCCAATTTCATCCGTAACATGTGGCCTCGGCTCACAAATTAGGGTTGCCAACTGGCCGGTTTTCAGCCGGCCTGGCCGGTTTTTCCATGGCCAGGCCGGCTGCCAGCACAGTTGTAAAACCGGCTTTTGTGCCGAAGTCCGCGGCGCGAACGCGATCGCGATTCCCTATAGCAGTGCAGCCGCTGGTTCTGCTTTGTACAGAGCAGCGGCTGCACTACACTTACATTGAAAAGTAAAGAGAAACTGTGTCAGGAGCCCTCCGATCATGCAGAGCCCGAGGAAGTGATGTCATGGGGGCGGGCTCCTCACAGGCTGTCTTTCCTTTTCAAATTAACTTTAGCTGCAATAAAGTTAATTTGAAAAGGAAAGACAGCCTGTGAGGAGCCCGCCCCCATGACATCACTTCCTCGGGCTCTGCGATGACCGGAGGGCTCCTGACACAGTTTCTCTTTACTTTTCAATGTAAGTGTAGTGCAGCCGCTGCTCTGTACAAAGCAGAAGCAGCGGCTTGGGCAGAGGGGGGGGGGGTGTGTGTGAGTGAACCAGCAAGGGGGGGGGAGTGTGAGTGAACCAGCAAGGGGGGGGAGTGTGAGTGAACCAGCAGTGGAGGGGGGGGGTGGTGTGAGTGAACCAGCAAGGGGGGGGGGCGATGGTGTGAGTGAACCAGCAGGGGAGGGGGGGTAAGTGAGTGAGTGACCCAGCAGGAGGGGTGAGTAAGTGACAGGGGGGTGGGTGAGTGAACCAGCAGTGGAGGGGCGGGGGGTGGTGTGAGTGAACCATCAGGGGAGGGGGGTTGGTGTGAACCAGCAGGGGAGGGGGGTTGGTGTGAGTGTTTGATTCCTATTCAAGAGAATTACTTTATATATAGTCAATATAGGCACAGAGGTACATTTTTTTAACATTTTCTAATGGTGGTGTGCCTCGTGATTTTTTTCATGAAAAAAGTGTGCCTTTGCACAAAAAAGGTTGAAAAACACTGGTCTAGGTAACCTTCCCTGTACAGGCGAAAACCTGTTTGGCAAAGATTGGCAAGCAAAGGCCAACCAAATGGATGCTGAAAACTCTGCGTTAGATAGACTTTCAAAGTCTACTACTGCTCCTTTTAAAAAGAGGTTGTTCAAAAAGGGATCTTTCCCAAAGAAAGGGAAATTTTCTTCTTATGGTCAGGCCTCTTCTCAAGGTCGTTTTGCTACAAAGAGACAGCAACAACCAAAACAGGCCAAAACCCAGGCTGCGAGGACTGCTACGGCCCAACAGCCTCAGCCTCCTCAGGGCCTTTGACTTTCTACTAGAGAACTTAGCCTTTCTGGCTCTAGAACATCCAGAGCCTCTCACCATCCCAGGAAGGTTAGCTCACTTTGCTCCCAGATGGGAACAAATCACAGCAGAGCAGTGGACCCTCTCCATCATAAAGGAAGGGTACAAACTTCATTTCTTAAACCTTCCTCCTCACACCATGGTGAAACAGTTCAATTCTCCAACATCTCTCCTCAACCTTCTAGGTCAAGAGATTTCTACCCTTCTTGCCCAAGGGGCAATAGAAGAAGTACCCCTTCTTCAACAGGGCTCAGGGTTCTACTCCCCCTATTTCCTCATTCCAAAGAAAACGGGGGACTACAGACCCATATTAGATCTCAGAGAATTGAACAAGTTTCTATGCAAGGAGAAATTCAAGATGACTTCTCTCGGAACTCTCCTTCCATACCTCCAAAGTCAGGACTGGCTTTGTTCTCTAGATCTCAAGGATGCGTACACCCATGTTCTCATCCATCCAACACACAGAAGATTCCTTCGGTTCCTTTACCAGGGAAAGCACTACCAATACAAAGTGCTTCCTTTCGGTCTGGCCTCTGCTCCAAGAGTGTTCACAAAATGCATGGCAGTAGTAGCTGCATTCCTGCGCACTCTAGGGATATTCGTATTCCCATATCTGGAAGACTGGCTCATCCGAGCTCCATCCCAGTCAGAGGCCCAGACTTCCCTGGCCTGCACAAGGCGTGTTCTTCAGTATCTGGGACTGGTAATCAACATTCCAAAATCCCATCTCACCCCTACTCAGTCTCTAGAGTTCATAGGGGCCTTACTGGATACCACAACTACAGGGGCCTATCTTCCCCAGGCCCGTTGCCTACGCTTGGTGCAGTTAGCCTCCCAGATTCAGTTAAAATCCCATTTAACTGCTCAAGAGATGTTGCAACTCTTAGGCCACATGGCATCCACGGTGCATGTGGTTCCCTATGCTCGCCTTCACATGAGAGCAGCTCAGTGGACCCTCTCCTCCCAATGGACCCAGGCATCAGGTTGCCTGTCAGACAAAATAGCAACCTCCAGTCGCCTTTTTTGGTCCCTCCACTGGTGGAAGTCCACTCAGAATCTGTTGCTGGGGTCCCCCTTTCAACATGTGTTACCCCAAGCCATCCTTACAACAGATGCCTCTCCAAGGGGTTTGGGGGCTCATCTACAAGATCTCTCAACCCAGGGCATCTGGTCTCCACAGGAGACATCTCTTCATATCAACCTCTTAGAGCTCAGAGCAATCTTTCTGGCTCTCAGAGTCTTCCACACCCTGCTCAGCTACAAGACAGTCCTCATCCACACGGACAACCAGGTAGCCATGTTCTACGTGAACAAGCAGGGAGGGACTGGCTCTCTGTCGCTTTGCAAAGAAGCTCTGAGATTGTGGGCCTTCGCCAGAGAGCAGCAAATTCATCTCATGGCAGTATATCTTCCAGGGGTTCAAAGCTCTTGGGCAGACAGACTCAGTCGAGTTCTGCTTCCGCACGAATGGTCCCTCCATGGGGACCAGATAGCCAGAATTTTTCGGATTTGGGGCACCCCAGACATAGACCTGTTTGCAAGTCTGTGGAATGCCAAACTTCCCCGGTTCTGTTCCAGGATTCCATGTCAGGGAGTTCAGGCCAGGGATGCCTTCCTCCTTCATTGGGGGCAAGACTTCCTCTATGCCTTTCCACCTATTCCCCTAATTCCCAAGACTCTGTTCAAGCTTCAGAGAGACAAGGGGACTATGATCCTCATAGCACCACTTTGGCCATGCCAAGTGTGGTACCCTCTACTTCTGCATCTCTCTCAAGCTCCCTCCCTAGACCTGGGGTCTGCTCCAGATCTCCTCTCCCAGGAGGAGGGAACCTTGTGGCACCCAAATCCTCAGTCTCTTCATCTCAGGGCCTGGTTGCTGAAGGCCTAGACCTTCAAGATTTACAACTTTCTCAGCAAGTGAAGGATATCCTTCATGCTTCCAGAAAGCCTTCCACCAGACGTTCATATGCTTTTAAATGGAAAAGGTTTTCCATTTGGTGTTCAGAGAAGGGTCTCAACCCTCTTGCAATACCTTTGCATTCTTTACTAGACTATTTGCTGCATTTTTCCCATGCAGGCCTTAAAACAAATTCAATCAGAGTCCATTTGAGTGCTATTGCAGCATCCCTTAAGCCTCTCAATGGACAACCTATTTCCTCTCATCCTCTTATAGCAAGATTCATGAGAGGCCTTCTTTTGACTAAACCTCCCATTAAAACCACCTCCAGTGGCATGGGACTTGAATCTGGTTCTTGGCCAGCTTATGAAGCTACCCTTTGAACCCTTAGCCACTACCTCCTTAAAATTCCTTTCCTGGAAGGTTATTTTTCTCATTGCAGTCACCTCAGCTCGCCGTATCAGTGAGTTGCAAGCTTTAGTGGCTAATCCTCCTTATACAAGGTTCCATCATGACAAGGTAGTCCTCAGAACTAATCCACACTTTATGCCTAAAGTGGTCTCACCTTTTCATCTGAACCAGGAGGTGTTTTTACCTGTCTTTTTTCCAGGACCTCATGCATCAAGTGCAGAGAGGAATCTTCATACCCTGGATTGTAAAAGAGCACTTGCTTTCTACTTACACAGGACACAGCAACATAGAAAGTCCTCTCAACTTTTTGTTGCTTTTGATCCTTCTCATTTAGGACTTCCAGTCTCTAAGAGAACTCTGTCCAATTGGATTGCTCAGTGTATTTCCTTTGCCTACCAAAGTAAGAACCTTTCTCTGGAGGGCCATGTCACAGCTCACAATGTGAGGGCCATGGCAACCTCTATGGCTCATCTAAACTCTGTGTCCATCAACCAAATCTGTCGAGCGGCCACCTGGGCATCGGTTCATACCTTCACAGCCCATTACTGCTTGGACAAGGACTCCCGCCGGGATGCCTTGTTTGGTCAGGCTGTTCTCAAACACCTGTTCCATACCTAATGAACTCCTACCCTCCATCCCTGACTGGATGCCTGAGATTCATGGGTAGAGGTAGAGCCCTTCCCAGGGACTCACAATCTGGGTGATCTCCCAGGCATCTCTAGCTGGGGAGTCCCCATATGTGAAGACTCATTCCTGCTTGTTCCTGGAGATAGCACAGCTACTTACCTGTAACAGGTGATCTCTGGGAACAGCAGGAATAAGTCTTCACAACCCACCCACCTCCCCTAGGAGTTGTATCTCTCTATCTTTCCTTTCCTCTCTCTCTCTTTGTCTCAGCTTTAAAACTCGAACTGGAGAGAGGCAGATAGGAAAGGCGGGAAGGCAGCGCGCAGGCGCTGTGGGATGCTCCCAAAAGCTTTCTTTCTGGACGCTGGGGAGCGTTCCCGCACAGGCTCCGTCGGTACCGACGATACCCATATGTGAAGACTTATTCTTGCTGTTCCCAGAGATCACCTGTTACAGGTAAGTAACTGTGCTTTCTGTGTGATATAATGACAAAGCAAAATAACTTGAACGTTTCAGTGCATAATCCTTGAATAATATGGGACCTAGTGGCAGATTAAGCCTAGGTTAACCGTTAGCCCGGTTTAGTAAACATACCCCCAAGTCTATATATGATATGTGGCGAGAAATAAAAATATTCATTAAAAAAATTAACATTTCTTAAATCACTTCTTGGCCGAAATGAGCTTCCTGAAGAGCACTTCTCTCACCTAGTAAAATGATTAATGAAGAAAAATATTCTTTTGAATGTTTCAAACAATATGAATCGGTTATAGACTCGCTAATCAAGGAATACAATGAAAGTATTAGAGATTTTGAGAAGCATGACATGACCCTCAAATTGGCTTTTCAACCTCCCTTAGTTGATGTATCTGAGGCCCCAGAGAAGCTGCAGATGGAGTTAATTGAGCTCTCGAAAGATTATATTCTGAAGTTGCTGTTTGACAGCAAAAAAGATCCCATTGAAATATGGAAAAATGCCGTTGAATATCCTCACCTCAGGGAACACGCACGACACTTGCTCTCCTGCTTCTTAACAACATATTGCTGCGAATCTACATTCTCCTACTTAACACAAATTAAGACATCCTTAAGATCACAAATTATAGATGAACACCTAGAAGACCAGTTAAGACTCCATACATCCACATTGCAGCCTGATATATCACTGCTTTCTCGCAAAAAACAATCTCAGAAGGGTCACTGAAAGGTAAGCAGCTAGTTTAGTTGTTTAAAATAAGATATATATTTGTATTGAAACATTGTTAGTATGCACTCTGCCCTATGGCAGTATAAGATACTTGAAAGGGTTAATTCTGAATAAAAGCTAAATTAGTATTAAATTATTTGCATTTTGGAGTAAATTTGTTTTTTGGGGTTTTTTTTTAAGAATGTGGCCTTCTTGGAAGGATGTTAGCTCTCATGCGGCCTTCAAATGAGAAAAAGTTCCCTAGCCCTGATATAGATAGACAGATTGTTATGCTTATTCTCTAAATCATATTAACACCTACTAAACCCTGTTACTTTGTTTCCAAATCTGTTACAATGTTACATTGTTTTGGGGTTTACCTGCTAACATTATATTAGAAGTCAACTCATCCACCTAATTCTAACAAAATATCGTATTATACAAACCACAAGTCCATTTCCCAATCCACTATAACCTAAAACCATTGGCGCTGCACAATTCCTCCACATCCCCAGCTCACATAATCCAGCGCACCAATTTTACCCCACTTAGTTTCCTTTCCTATCATTACATATTCCACTACTTCAAAACATTTCTCCATACTTCTGCCCAACCAAAATGGAGTTCAGGACTATAGTCACCAGTACTCTATTGCTCACTCTACTAACCTTCAACCAAACGAATGCCTACACCCAGCAATGTGATGCAGTCTTACCACTTACCATACCCATCATTGCAATATGCCCTAGGCATGTACTCAAACCATTACTATAAAAATCTGTACTACTCTAGTAAACATAAGTCCTACAACAGACTAATCCACATTAATCCAACAACCATTATCTAAAATATACAACCTTCAGACAAACACGTTCCCATTAAACTCATGTTAATTAATGCCAGATACATCAAAAATAAAATCCCTGTCCTCCAGGAACAAGCAGGAAGTCAGTCCTCACTTATGGGTGATGTTGGCACCAATGGAGCCCACACGGAGCAACTCCCCAGCTTTCAAAGAAAGACTTAGGGATTGCTGCCACGCATGAGTGGTCCTCTTCCCGCCCAAATGTGCCATCTTGCTCAATGTCCCTTTTTCCATGGAGCCCTTCGGACGCACATTTTTGTCCCTCAGAAAAAGTGTTTCGAACACATTGCAACAGATTTGAGAAGGGTTTTTCAAAAAAGCATCTTTCAGGATATGGAAAAAAGAGCCAGCTGACGAAAACTGGAAACAGCACAAACACTGGAAAATTAGATGCAAGGCAATGATAAGGCAGGCAAAGAGAGAATTTGAGAAAAATCTTGCTGTGGAAGCAAAAACCTAATTAAGACTTTTCAAGTACATTCGTATCAAAAAACCTGTGAGAGAGTCATTTCGACATTTAGAGGGGTAAAAGGGGCACTAAGAGGGGACAAGGCCATAGTGGAGAGACTGAATGAATTCTTTGCTTTAGTCTTTACTGAGGAAGATGTAGGGATGTTACCCATGACTGAAGTGGTATTTAAAGGTGATATTGTAGAAGAATACACCGGGAAGATGTATTTACAACTATTTGATAAACTGAAGGGTAGCAAATCATCGGGACCGGATGGTATACATCCAAGGATGTTGAAAGAACTGAATTATGAGATTGCAGACCTGGGTCAACCAGTGATATCCTGGGTCCCTTTTAATAATGGTTTATGGACCTTTCCTTCAGGAACTTGTCCAAACCATTTTTAAACCCAGCTACACTAACAGCTTTTACTACATCCTCCGGTAACAAATTCCAGAGTTTGATTACAAGTTGAGTGAAAAAAATATTTTCTCTTATTAGTTTTAAATAGGTTATCCTGTAGCTTCATTGCATGTCCCCTAGTCTTTCTATATTCTGATGACGTAAACAATTAATCTACCTTTACCCCGTTCCACCCCATTCATTAATTTATAGACCTCTGTCTTATCTCCCCTCAGCCGTCTCTTTTGCAGGTTGAAGAGCCCTAAACCTTTTAGCCTCTCTTCATAGGGGTATCCTTCCATCCCCTTTACCATTTTGGTGGCTGTACCTTTTCTAATAACGCTATATCCTTTTTAAGATATGGTGACCAGAATTGCACACAATATTCAAGGTGTGGTTGCACCATGGAAAGATACAGAGGCATTATAATATCCTTTGTTTTATTTTCCATTCCTTTCCTTATGATATCTAGCATTCTATTTGCTCTCTTGGCCACCGCTGCACACTGGGTGGAGGGTTTTAACATGTTATCCATGATGACGCCCAAATCTTTTTCCTGGGTGGTGGTTCCTAATGTGGAACCTTGCATCGTGTAACCATAGTTTAGGTTTTTCTTTCCTAGATGCTAACTTTGTACTTGTCCACATTAAATTTAATCTGCCATTTGGATGCCCAGTCTTCCAATTTATGAAGATCCTCTTGCAATTTTCCACAATCCTCTTGAGTTTTAACAACTTTAAATAGTTTTGTGTCATCTGCAAATTTGATAACCTCATTCGTTATTCCCATTTCCAGGTCATGTATGCGTGTGTGGTCCTCTTCCCGCCCAAAGGTGCCATCTTGCTCAGTCCCTCAGATGCACATCCTCATCCCTCAGAAAAAGGTTTTTCTTTTCCGGCCTTTTGGCCCTGTTTTCCAGTGGCACCGGTACTCTTCCTGTCGCCCCTGCTCCAGCTGTGGGCCAGTGGATCCCCTTTAGTGTTTTTTCCCCTTCAGGGCCCTTTTTGTTTTCCAATCGCTGGCCTCGAGGGTCTTTGAACTCGCAGGGGCACTTTTTGCACCCATGGCCACCGGCTTCAAAAAATGTGACAGATGCTCCAAGAATGTTGCTCACGGACACCCACGACTGTTGTCTGCGGTGTCTGGGGGCGACCACAACCCGGACCTCTGCTTGCTCTGTAAAAAAATGTCCGCTAAGGCCTTGCTAAGCTGTAAGCAAAAGTCCAATGACATTTTCTGTAAGGCCGTCTCGGGGTCCCCGGGGGAGCCTCACCCCACCAATCCACCACTTGCGGGGTCCCCCGCTTTGACCCTGCGCCCCACATCTCACTCCGATCAGGGTTCGCCCGAGGTGGAACAGCGAAAGAAGAAGACAACCTGTCAGACGGCTGCCTGGGTGAGAATGTTCACAGTCTTGGCCAGTGCATATGTCAATATGATTGGCAAGGGATTGTGGGCAATGCAGTCCATTCACACCCGACACAGCTGCTCACAATAATTTAGTTGTGCTCAAGTGTAAAGCCAATAAGATATTTATTTATGGGGTTATTTCTCCCAACACAGATATGCTTGGTAGCACATAAATCAGGTTACTTGCTTTCAGTGTTAAACTTAAAAAAACAAAATCAGGAAGCAACATTTGAACTTGTCAGGCAATCAAAGCAAAAGAAATAAGACCTGGTTGGCAACAAACTGGTCTTTTCTGTAGGCTTTAGCTAATATTCTCTTAGCAATGTCAAACAACAAACCAAAAGCCACAAAGAAAGAAAAAAACTGTTCTTTTCAGGTAAACTTCTTATATCTTCCCACATAGATTCAGAAGTGATTCTCTCAGAGCTCACAAGCAATTAGGTAAGGCTCAATTGCTAGCAGTTACCAGCTGAAACCCCTTAGCTGGCTTGCCTTCTACTGCGTGGCTAGAAATCCTATTCAGGAGCTTTTCTGAGTAGATTAAAGAACAAGTTTGTATTTCTTTGTGATGGTTGCTGTACTTTATAACAGAAAATCACCAAAGGAGTTTAGACAGAGAGCAGTCCATGTAAACAGATTCTTCATCTGCTATCACCCCCTCTTCTTCAACAAGCATGGGTTCAATATCATGGATTGGCACAGATGAATCTCCCAATGGAGCACTTTCAGGAGAATACTTGTTTCCCTGCTGTCTTTCAAGGTTATAGCTAGGGCATAGATCAGTGTTCATACCTGAGCTTCCATTGCTGTTAGAGTTCCTCTCTATATAGCCTAGCCAGTATGTAGTCCAGTTCTTATGTCCAGCCTTCCAATCCAGATCCCTGGACACTGGATCTCTCTTCACATACCTTCTGGCACGGGTCTTAGGATCCCTTCCACGTGCAGCCGTCTCCCTCACAGGTACCGTCTGGAGATTCCTAGCTCTGCAGCACCATTCCTCTGGCTTTCCCCAGTCCAATGGTGTATGCTGGCCCTTGGAATGCCTCCCAGTATACGTACTGCTCTGGACTCTTCTAGACCTCTCAAAGGCTTTTCTCCTCTTTCTTCCAAAGGGTTTCTTTCCCTCTCTGTCCGTCCGGTTTGGCTTCTGCTTCTGATGATCCTTCAGATGAAACTGAGGATATCCAAGCTGATCATAAAGATGATGATGATCCTGAGGATAATTCTCTGTAGAATAAACTCTACCTTTATTCTGCTTAGATGAGTGCTCCTCCCTAATACAGCGCAGCTGTGCTGAATCAGGCCCTGCCCTTTGAGATGAGTGCTTAGGGATTACCTCATAGCCCTCCTGATTGAACACACGTTTCCCCACTTCAGCTCCTCTAATGGCTGTTGGAAACCTGGTGCATTCTGGGACTGGTAGTCTTTTATGGGAAAATTCTGTTTTCTTATTTCTACCAGAACTGACAGGTTGCTTGTTCAGAGTCACTTCACCTTTTCTATAGCTCCTTCCTGAGCTATGATAAGCTTCCTTATCACAAACCTCAAAGTCGCTGTTGGGGGCTCCAGAGAATCATGTGCGGTCTCGCGCTCGTTTCCTCAGCCCTCCTCTGCGTTCCCAAGAGTCGGACAAGGAGCGGCCTCGAAAGGTACCTCATGCGTATACGGAGGCCTCCAGCGATGGCAGCCGGTCTCCTGAGGGTCATCCCGGCGAGGACCCCCTCTCCTCCTCCACCCCAGACCCAGTAACCCTGGTGTCGAATGCGCAGGGACCCACTTCTATTTATTTATTTATAGTTCTTTTATACCGCACTCTTTTTCATCAGCGCGGTTTACATTAAACAGGAATACTCATTGCAAGCAACAGACTGTGATGAGTTTACATATAACAGGAGAATTCAACTGGGATTTTAACTTTGGGAAACTTTGTACATATTTGTAAAAACTTTGTAAAAACTTAGTACATATTTGTAAAGAACCTATATACTTTGAGAAACTCTATACATATTTGAAAGAACCTATATACAATGAATAGAATTTCTTAGTAACATCTTGAGTAAATATGGTATTTACAATTTATACTGTGCCTGTTAGAGGGATGATGATGTGCTTTGGAAATGCAGAATGAAGAGGTGGTGCTTTATGGCTTTTCTGAAATGCTTGAGGTCAGTAATAGCTCTTATGTTGGGGGGTAGGTTGTTCCAACATCTGGGAGCATAGTATGCAAAGGCCCTGTCTGTTGTTGAACGTTTGCATTTTGTGGCCTCAGGTGGTGTAGCTAGGGTATTTGCCGCTGCTGACCTCCTGGATCTGATGTTGGGAGTGGGATGGAGGAGTTTTGAAATTGATGAAGGAGCTATAGTATTTGTCGCTTTAAAGGTCATGAGCAGAGCTTTATATGCTATTCTGCAGTATATAGGGAGCCAGTGAAGCTCCATTAGGATGGGTGTTATATGTTCGCTCTTTGAAGCACCGTATAGTACCCGGGCTGCGGCATTCATGGCTAGTTGTAATGTATTTAGGGTGTTTTTTGGGAGACCATGGAATATTATGTTCGCATAGTCGAAGTGGGGTGTGACTATGGTTTGGAATATAGTTCTGAAGCTGTCTGGTTCAAGCATATTTTTGAGATGGCGCAGGGTCCTTATCTTGAAATAAATGGTTTTCACCATGCGGTTGATATGTTCTTTAAAATCCAGTCGCTGGTCCAGTGTTACTCCAAGGTATTTTATGGAGGGTTTGATTGGGAGGTCTGCGTCTCGTACTTTTAGGGTCTCAGGGGGTGAGAATTCTCTGTTTTTCGTGACTATCAGTACTTCGGTTTTTTTGTAGTTTATTCGCATATTCTGGGTGAGGAGCCAGTCTGCTATTGCGTTAAAGCAATCTATTAGTGTTGTGTAATCTGGGAGCTTGACGTTGATTGGTGTGAATATTAGCACATCATCTGCATAGATCAATGAGGATATGCCAAAGGAGCGAGTGATGTCACATATAGGCTGCATATAAATATTAAATAGCAGCGCGGATAGGGATGAGCCCTGAGGTACTCCTTGTTTTAACTGGAAAGGTTGTGAGGTACCTGTAACAGTCCTGACGTGTTGCAAGCGATCTTCCAGGTATGATTTGCACCATTCCCATGCCAGCCCATGGATTCCCTTCTCGTATAGACGGGTTAGCAGTATATCATGGTCCACAGAGTCAAATGCTGCAGATATGTCAAGGAATATTAGGGCAAAGCCTTTTTTGATGTCGTCTAATCCACTGATGAGTATGTTGGTTAATGTTGTCAGCAGTGTCTCTACTCCGTGGGCTTCCCTGAATCCATGCTGACTGGGGTCGAGGGGGGAGGAGGTGTCTATGTGTTGTTGTATCTGATTGTTGGTTACTTTCTCAATTATTTTGGATAGCAGCGGTATACTAGATATCGGGCGGTATGATTCTTCCTTTGTTGGGTCTAGTTGATTGTTCTTTAGCAGCGGTCTTATGGAAGTCTGTTTTAGTGCAGATGGGAAGATGCCTGTTGAGAAGGACATCTTTATTATATCTGCTATTACTGGGCTAAAGTCGGATCGCATAGCTCTTATCCAGTGTGCTGGGCAAGGGTCGTTAGGTGCTGTGGTGGTATTCATTTTGACTATAATGTCTTCAACGTATTTAGCTGAGGGCGATGAGAGCTTAAGTAGTGGGAAAACTCGTACGTGTTGTTGGGGGGGACTTGGAGATGAAGATGTTGTTGTTCTGATAGCTTTAGATTGTATAAAGTTGGCATACTTCTGCGGGTGTATGGGTTCCTGTTGAGGTGGTGATGGTTCTGTAGTTAGTGACTTTACTAGATTGAAGAGTTCCCGAGGTTTGTTTAGGGAGTGGTTGAGGAGTTCAGAGTGGAAGGTTTTTCTCGTGTTCCATATTGCTTCACGATGGGCTCGCAGGTGGGTCAAGTATGTGTGTTGAATTGTTGAGTTATGAGATTTACGCCACTTTCTTTCGAGCTTCCTCAAGTTAGTAAGAGACTTCCTTAGTTCTTGGGAGAACCATGGTGCAGATGGTCTTTTCTCTACATTGTTCTTTGTTGTTGGGTTTTTACGGGCTGGTGGTAGTATGGCGTATTGGTTGATGGTTTCATTCCATGTGGTGACCATGTCATTGATGTTGGTAGCAGGTTGATTGAGTATTGGAAGTATGTGTTTCTTGATTTCTTCTTCGTTGAGAGGTTTGAAGCGGGTTGAGTTTGTTGGAGACCGTTTTGCTGTATCAGTTGATGGGTCCTGATGTGCTGGTATTGTGAGTGTTATCAGGCTGTGTCCCTTATGCTGGCACTGGAGTGTTATGCTGGCACTGGAGTGTTATCAGGCTGTGTCCCTTATGCTGGCACTGGAGCACAGCATTTCTGCCTTCCTAGCTGCCCATCAGGTGCTTTTATCCAGCATGGCTGGCTCGCACCTCGAGACCGAGGGTCCCTCGATGGGGTCCCGAAAACTGCCTTGGAAACCCCCAAGAGCCGTGGGCCTCATGAGGGTCCTCAGCACCGGTCTCGCTTGCTGTCCCGTTCCTCGGGCACAAGGACTTCCAGAGTCCGTGCCTCCGGCTCCAAGCAGGCCTCGGCCACTGAGCGCAATGATCAGCCCAACTCCAAGTTCTCCTCGGACCTCTCAGGCTGGGAATTGGACGGGGACACAACCCGTGCCCATTGGAACCTTCCTTCTGACCCATCCCCTCCCGCCTCGCAAAGGCGGTTACCCCCGAAGACACCCCCTTCTTGGTGTTTGTGCAGAATATGGCTCAAGCCCTCAATATGCCTATGCAGACCGAAGAAGAGCCGAGGGCAGAGGAACTCGACATCTTGCAATATGAGTCTCCCCCTAGGGAGTCTCTCATGTTCCCGGTACCATCCATCCTGACCCGACTGCTCCTCCGCATGTGGTAAGCACCTGCCTCAGTCCCTATTGTCAGTAAAAGACTTGATGCCATGTACAGGGTCCAGCATGGCCCGGGGTTCCAGAAGACTCAGCTTCCCCATACCTCCAATGTAGTTGAATCCACGAAGTCACACTCGTTGGTCCTGCTTGGTAGGGAATCCCATGCCCTCAATGCCCTCAGGCGCAAGGCTTACCAGGGATCCATGCTGGCATGCCGCATCCAGGCTTACCAACTGTATATGGGGATGTTCCTTCGTGACCTCGCTAAAGAGCTCAGTAGTTTCTCCGCGGGCCTCGAAGACAAACACTCCTCAGATTTTAGACCCTTCTGAGATCTGTTGTGGACTGCTCGAAATACCTTTCCCATGCTGCATATGACAGGTTTGAGTCTTACACCCGTGTAGCAGCGGCCGGCATCAGAGCCCAACGTCAAGTGTGGCTCCAGTCTTCAGACCAATGGGTCTAGGAGAAGCTCTTGGATGTCCCTTGCCTCAGTGAACAACTGTTCGGCAAGCCCATGGAGGACAAGGCAGCCGAGATCGAGATCCACATCCGTCTCTCTCGTAAAACCTCCTCTCTTCTGCGGAAGAAACAACACAGCAAGAAGCCTTACCGGGGATACCCACCCTATCCGCCCACCCCAGCACCAGCAGCCTGGGCAAAGGAGGAGCTCAGGGTCACCGGAAATTGAAGGGGCCCAAAGCTCAACCACCGGCGCTGCCCCAGCCAGCCCCAGGGTTTTGATGCCAAGTGTATAGTCCCTCACCTCTCGGCAGCACTTCCGCCCATGGGAGGGCATCTGTCCCTTTTGCCCCCCAAATGGGCGGCCCTTACATTGGACACTTGGGTCCTTCAGGTAATCTGGGACAGTTATCATCTTCGTCTGGACAGACTCCCTCTTCCCTTCTCCCCAGCGTAGCCTACTCTGCTTCCCTCTCACCAGGCTTGCTGGCAGCAAGAGCTGATCAACCTTCTCAGTCAACACACAGTCGAGAGAGTTCTGTCGCACCTCCAAAGTTGGGGGTTTTACTCCCAGTACTTCCTCATTCCGAAAAGGACAGGTCTGTACCCCATCCTCGATCTCAGGAATCTGAACAAATTTCTGGTGTGGGAGAAGTTCAGGATGCTATCACTTGGCGTCCTGTTGCCCTTCCTCCAGCAGGGCGATTGGCTATGCTCCTTTGATCTCAAAGACGCTTACTCCCACATTCCAGTCCACCCCAAGCAAGGGGAGCACTTCCAATACAGAGTGCTCCCTTTTGGGCTTTCGTCTGCCCTGCGTGTCTTCGCGAAATGCCTGTCAGCGGCCGCAGCCCACCTCCGGCTACAGGGTATATCTGTCTATCCTTACCTGCACGAGTGGCTCATCACTGGCACATCGGGGGAGGACGCTCACCTCTTGGCATTGTGCACGATCCTTCTCAAGTGCCTCAGTTTCCTGATCAACTACTCCAAGTCCCACCTCGAGCCGGTGCAGACCCTGAAGTTTGATTCTCTTCTCGACACGGGACGGGCGACTGCCTTCCTTCCTCAAGTGCGCATGGAGCGGCTCTGTGCTCTGGCCACCGAGGTCCAAAGCTGGTCCAGAGTCTCGCGCGGGCCATGTTGCGTCTTCTGGGGCATATGGCCTCGACCGTCCATGTCGTCCCCCATGCTTGCATGCACATATGAGTGGCCCAATGGTGCCTCAGTGCTCAGTAGACCCAAGCCTCGGGTTGCCTCCGGGATCCCATTTCGGTCTCCCGCAGCCTCTCCAGTTCCCTGGATTGGTGGCTGGACCTCCAAAGCCACCTTCGGGGCATGCCCTTCCAGACTCGACAACATGAGCTCATCTTGACGACCCTTATCTCTTGCACCAAATCTGGTGTTCGACTCAGGACTAGATCCAAAATGGCTTCCTCTCTGGTTGGTTCATGAACCAGCTGCTCCAAGAAACAGTCATTTATTTCATCTAAAAACTTTATCTCCCTAGCATGTGTAGGGATTATTAGTAGCACAAAAAATAAGTTAGGCTCTCAGTTATGTCTAGGGGTAATTAGCCACTAATACCCAGCCCGAAGTTCTATGAGTTCTGCTGGTAATGAGCCACGGAAGGAGTCTCGCCTGTATATGTATACAGGGTGGCCCAAAAAAAGTGAGAACATCTCGTAAATTAAAGGCTTAAATAGTTTACTTATTTCCCTTTTTTAGCTATATAACGTCTTTATTTCAACAAATTCCAGTCACCATTTTTTTTAAAATTTGTCAATCGTTTACATCTGTCTTTTTGAATTTTTAAATAACTTATATGCTACGAGATGTTCTCACTTTTTTTGTGCCACCCTATGTATGTGTGTTTGTGTGTGTATATATGTATATATATATATATATATATATATATATAATTATAATGTTTATTATGGACAGCAAAGTAGAAAAATATACAGACATATAGCTAAAGATATATAATTAGAAACATGAGGTAGCAGATTGTCGCGACACAGAATTACAGTTAGACAAAGTGATAAATCACTGATTAGTAACCAGAAGTCACTGATTCGCTCTGCACTGAGAAATGTTATGGAATAAGTTTCTAGCTAACTATGGCCCACCCGGAGGAGAAGAGATAAGATGGTACCTTAGCTCCTGCTGGCACTCTGGTGGCTGAGGTCCGATAAGACTCTGGAGCAGCACAGGTCAAAGAAGGCAGCTAGGCTCGATAACGCAGGCTACAGCCCTTTCAGAGGCAAGCCGCGGAAGAACACAGAACCAAAGGTATCTGTGAAAGTCTTATCTCAGTCCTTAGGAGAACGGCCTTGCACACACGTAGTGTGTCTGTTTTGCAGACAGATCAGGTAGCAGACACAAGGTAAACAGGGCAAAAAAAAACCCAAGCAAAAAGGCGAGCCAGTTCTTCTGCGCAGACTGTATTATTCTTTGTGATGAGTCTCCGTCATAGGTCTGGTGATTGGTTGGCACAAGACAGTCCGAGGTGTTCTCAGCGAATCAAAAGGTAATGAACAGGTGTTCATCTTGCAGACCTAGTAGCCATAATGAAGGAAAATAACAGTATGCAGTTCCACTAACAGTATGCAGTTCCAGACATCCCAAGGCCAGTAGCATCGTTAGTGGATGATGAAGATCAGAGAAGCACATGCTCTTGCATGTAGACAACTAATTGGCCTAGGAAACTAATTGCATAGAAACAATAGTCTTCTGTATGCTCAGGTATGATCACTTGGCAAGCATATGTGTGAAGGTCAGGTCTGAGACTGTAAGCACAGCAAAAGTCCTTTGTAGCAGGAAACCATCTTGTTTGGTCAGCTTTGATTCAGGCTTCAGCTGCTCAGCAGACCGGAGATCTGGAGGCGCAGAATTGCAGGGGTACCAGCCCTACACATGTCCTGCCGTGACACTGACCCAGTCAATACTGGGGTAATTGAAATCACCCATTATTATTACTGTGCTGTAAATTTTGTTAGCTTCCCTGATTTATTTTGAGCATTTCATCATCCGTGTGTTCATTCTGGCTAGGCGGTTGATAGTACACCCCTACTGCCATCGCCTTCCCCTTTTTACATGCAATTTAAATTCATAGAGATTCTGCAGCAAATTTTGTTTCCTGCAAAATTTTAATCCTTTGTGACTCAATGCCCTCTCTAACATAGAGCGCAACCCCTCCACCAATTTGATCAGCTCTTTCATTACAATATAGTTTGTACCCAGGTATCACAATGTCCCATTGGTTGTCCTCCTTCCACCATGACTCTGAGATACCAACCGTATCTAACCTCTTATTTAGTGCTATATATTCTAACTGGCCCATCTTAGTTTTTGGTCTTCTAGCATTTGCTTACAAGCATTTTAGAGACTGTATTTTATTCATATTAATCTGGCTATCAGTAGGCAGGGGTAATTTGGAATCTTTAAGCTCTGTCTACTCTGTACTCAAGGGCATTTGGGCTACTTTTGTCTTTGTTGGAACCTCTCTGCTGATATGCCCTAACTTCATTCTTTAGTAGTATCCTTCAAGGATACATTGTTCCGAATCATGTGCTCTTAGGCGACTGTCGGCTCTCCCCTATTTATCTAGTTTAAAAGCTGCTCTATCTCCTTTTTAAAGGTTAATGCCAGCAGCCTGGTTCCATCCTGGTTAAGGTGAAGCCCATCCCTTTGGAAGAGCCCCTCCTTTCCCCAGAATGTTTCACAGTTCCTAACAAATCTAAAACTGTCATCCTTGCACCATTGTCTCATCTACACATTGAGACTCCGGAGCTCTGCCTGCCTTTTGGATCCTGCGCTTGGAACAGGAAGCATTTCAGAAAATGTTACCCTGGAAGTGCTGGATTTCAACTTCCTGCCTAAAAGCCTAAATTTAGCCTCCAGAACCTCCCTACCACATTTTCCTATGTCATTGGTTCTGACATGTACCAAGACAGCAGACTCCTCCCCAGCACTATTTAAGACCTTGTCTAGGTGACGCATGAGGTCCGCTACCTTCGCACCAGGCAGGCATGTTACCAGGCAATCCTCATGTCCACCAGCCATCCAGCTATCTACATGCCTAATGATCGAATCACCAACAATAACAGCTGTCGTAACCTTCCTTCATGGGCACATGGCCCTGGAGAAACTTCTTCAGTGCGAGAGGGTTTTACATCACCTGGAGGACAGATCCTAGCTACAGGATCACTTCCTGCCACGCTATGGTGATGCTCTCCTGTCACGTGACCTCTCTCCTCCATGGCAACAGGGATGCTACCAGACTGGAAGTGAGACTTCAGTACTGTATCCCTGTAGGTCTCATCTATGTACCTCTCTGTCTTCCTTATTTCTTTCAAGTCTGCTACTCTAGCTTCCAGAGATCGGACTCTTTCCCTGAGAGAAAAGAGCTCCTTGCACCTTGTGCACACGTAAGACCCCTCACCAACTGGGAGAAAATCATACTTGTGACACCCGATCAAATGCCTTGTCGGCATCAAAGCTCACCAGCAGCAGGGGCTCTCTGTGGGTAGGCAATGCTCCATTCCCAATAACACTTCACTAATATTTAGGGAGGCCTCTCTATCTTTCACATATCCTGTCTGGTATGGCCCTACTAGTCTAGGGAGTACAACTTGGGGTGATTGGCCAGCACTGCCGCCAAAACCTTCATGTCGTAATTGATTAAGGAAATAGGTCTATATGAGGCAGGGTTTTCTAGGTTCTTGCCTGGCTTAGGGAGGACCGTTGTTGTGTTGTTGCTCGCTGCATGTCTTTGGGGAATTTTCCTTCCATCAGCACCACTGTGTACAGTGTGTCTAATGTCAGAGTCAACTGGAGGGACAAGATCTTGTAGTATTCCACCCTGTACCCATCCGGCCCTAGGGTCTTGTGCAGGGTCCCGCCTTGATCACTTTCTGGATTTGCCCCCCCCCCCCCCACCCAGTTTGTTGAGCTCAATTAACTCGGTTTCTGTAAGGGTTGGGATCATGACTGCTTCTAAAAAGACCTTTTCTTTATCTTGATCTTTTGGCTCTGGAGTGTACAGCGATTGGTAGAATTGCCGAAATACTCTGGCTATTTGCTTAGGATCATTGTACTCCAGCAGAGATTTTGATGGTTGCTACAAACTGGGAACTTCGCCAGTCCCTCACCACCCAGGCCAGTAACTTCCCAGTCCTGTCATCATAGCGAAAAAATTGATGTCTGTAATATTGCATATTAGACACTGCTGTATTGTGCAATAGGGTGTTGAGGGTGGCCTGGATTGCAACATATACTTTCCTAGTTGGCGGGCCTGGGTGCCTCAGGGCTGCCCATTTCTGCTCCCAAAAGGTCTGTTCAAGTTGTAAGATGCTTCGGTCTATTTGTTCGCAACGTTTAGCCATATAGGCGATGATTTATTTATTTATTTATTTATTTATAGTCTTTTCTATACCGCGCTATTCAGCATCAGCGCGGTTTACAGTAAACAATGAACACACACATTGATGATGGTCCTCATCACAGCTTTGCCTGCCTTCCAGAAAAATACTGGGGTATTTATATGTACCTCATTCAGCTTTTCATATTCTACCCACTGCTACTGGAGATAGGATCGAAAGTCTTCATCCTCCCACAGCTGCCTCGGGAATCAAGTTCTCGAGGTAGGTCCTTTTCCCCTCCAGACCATGCCATGGTTGGAAATTGCTGTCGGATCTATTTTAGCCTCTAGAGCAGTGGTTCTCAACCTTTTTTGTACCGTGACCCCTTTTACCATTGGTCAACTTGTGGTGACCCCCAATAATAAAATCAAATGCGTCCCTCTTCCTTTACCATTAACGCATTGTCGCTGTAATCATTTGTTGAATTAATATATTATAGGCCTTTGCAATATGTTTTTATTTATAAAATTTACTTATTTAAACCACAATAATTAATCACAATAACAAGTAACAATATTTGATTTCAAAATTATGATTCTGTAGTCAAATCACTGGAGTGGAGGAGTAGCCTAGTGGTTAGAACACTGGCTTGGTAACCAACCAACCAGGGTTCGATTCCCACTAGCACTCCTTGTGGCCTTGGGCAAGTCACTTAACCCTCCACTGCCTCGGAAGAAAGGCCTGGCAATCTACTTCCGGTGACACTGCCAAGAAAACCCAGGAGCTTCTGGGTCGCCAGGAGTCAGGACTGACTCGAAGGCACACATTGCATTGCAGTCAAATCACTAATATGAAATAAAATTATTTTTTCTACCTTTGTTGTCTGACCAATTTATTCTGTGATCATGCTGGTCCCGATCTGAGGCTTCTGCTTTCCTGTCTTCTCTTAGCTCTCTTTCTGTGGTCTATGGTCCATCTGCCATTTCTTATCTCTTCTTTCGTTTTCTTCACTTCTTTCCATCAGCCTATTTCCAGTCCCAGTAACCCTCCCCAGTATCAGCCCCTTTCCAGTCCTCACTCTCAGTACCTTCCAATGTCAACTTGCATTCCCATGACTGCCACTGGTGTCCATTCCCTTCTAGTCCCCCTCCTTCCCCACTGACCAGTCCCTTCTAGTACAAATACCATGGCAGCCCCTCTCAGATCTACTCCCTTCCAGTTCCATTCTCCCATCCCCTTGTATCAGCCTATTTGTAGCCTTAGCCCCCAGTTTTCTTCCAGGACCAGCAGCTCTATCCTCCCCTCCCCACAATCAGCCCATTCCCAGTCGAAACCCCCCAATCAGCTTGCTTCCAGTGGTAGTTCCCCCTCAACCCCATTACTAGTGCTAGCCTCCCCTAATCAGCTTATTTCCAGTGCTAATCCCTCATCAACCCCATTACTAGTGCTAGCCTCCCCTAATCAGCTCATTCCCAGTGCTAGTCCCTCCTCAACCCCATTGCCAGTGCTAGGCTCCCCTAATCAGACCATTACCAGTCCTACCCCCCCCCCATCAGCCCATTACTAGTCCTAGCCTCCTCTAATCAGCCCATTTCCAGTCCTAACCTCCCCGATCAGCTCATTTCCAATGCTAGCCCCCCATGTCCATTACCAGTCCTACCCCCTATCAGCACATTACCAGTCCCAACCCCCCTTGATCAGTCCATTCCCAGTCCTAGCCTTCCCTAATCAACCCATTACCAGTCCTAGCCCCCCCCCCATCTGCCCAGTATAATCCTAACCCGCACTGTCTCTCCCCTCTGTCCAGCATTTATCCCCCGTCTGTCCAGTATGTCCCTGTCTCTTCCCTTTGTCTATGTCAGCCCCCCTCCCTCCCTCCATGTCAGCCCCCTCCCTCCATCCATCCATCCACGTTAGCCCCCCTCCCTCCATGTCAGTCCCCTGTCCATGTCAGCCCCCTCCCTCCCTCTATCCATCCATCCATCCATGTCAGCCCCCTCCCTCCCCCCCTCATGTCAGCCCTCCCCTCCCTCCGTCTATCCATGTCAGCCCCCCTCTCTCCATGTCAGCCCCCTCCCTCCCTCCATGTCAGCCCCCCTTGTCCATGTCAGCCCCCTCCCTCCCTCCATGTCATCCCCCTCCGTCCATTTAAGCCCCCCTCCCTCCCTCCATCCATGTCAGCCCCCCTCCCTCCATCCATCCATGTCAGCCCCCCTCTGTCCATGTCAGCCCCCCTCTGTCCATGTCAGCCCCGTTGCAGGTTCCCTGCTCCCCTCTCCCCATGTCTGCCTCCTTCTTCTGCAGCCATGGCTCCCTGTCTCTTAGGGAACTATGGCTATGCCTTTGAAGCCGTTGCAGAGCCTTCCTGCCTCTTAATGGGCTCTGTGCATTATTGTCCCACCTCCAAAGGAAGTGGTAAACAACTTCCTTTAGAGGCGGGACAATGCTGCACGGAGCCCGTTAAGAGGCAGGAAGGCTCCGCAATGGTTTTATAGGCATAGCCGCAGTTCCCTAAGAGACAGGGAGCCGCGGCTGCAGAAGAAGGAGGCGGTGAGTTGCCACTGCAGAGAAGCAGACTCGGCAGCAGCAGCAACTTGTGCATTTTTTGTTTTTTTTTTAACGGCGAAGTGAGACGACCCCTGCTAAATCCTGTCGCGACCCCCATGGGGGTCACGACCCACAGGTTGAGAATCGCTGCTCTAGAGCATGCCCAAAGCTACCCTTGACACCAAGATATAGTCAATACTTGACCAAGTCTGGTGTGCTCTTCATAAGTGTATGTAGTCTCTGACTCCTGGGTTCAGGGTCCTCCATATATCCACCAGGCCCCCTATGCTACACAGATATCCCACGCCTTTATTTTTCCATCCCCCTTTGTTGGGAGAGCCCGATCTATTCTGCTCTGGATCATGCAGGCAGTTAAAATCTCCTGCTATCGATTTGGGGGCTGCGCACTATACGTTAAATTTTGTCTTTTAAAGAACTTATGATCATAGTTATTGGGAGTATATATATTCCTAAGTAAAAGTTCCTCCTAGAGCAATTTTACATGCAAAAATATGAAACGGCCCTGTGTGTCCATTTCCCTAGAAAGAACCTCAAGGGACAGACCTCTTCCATTTAAAATGGCGACTCCACATTTACGAGTGCCTGAGGAAGCCCCAAACACCTGGGCTACCCAGTCGCACTTCAGTTTGTCATGTATGTTTTGGAACATTGCCCTGCTTTCTGACATTAGGTAGCATATTTTGCTCCAAAATACCTTAGTAGTCATCTGACTTCATGATTCCTTTAATATGTTCCAGGCCGCCAGTTCCTAAGGCAGCAAAACAGTCCCACAACATTATGGAAGCTGCACTATATTTAACTGTAAGGAAGGGTGGTTTTTTTTCCCTTATATTCTTCATTTCTTTGCCTGTAAATGTGTTGCTGGTCTACATTGCTCCTGTAATGTAAATATGCTCCTAGTTTTACCCCAGATGTAAACTATTGTAAATACAGCACTAGTTTTACCGCATATGTAAACCATGTTAGACGTAAACCCCCCTAATGTAAATATGTCACTAGTTTTACCTCAGATGTAGACCATGTTAGATGTAAATCATGTAAACCATATAATCACTATGTTATCTGTAATCTCTGTTATCTGTAAATGTATGTATTATTTGTCACACACTCATATGTCTCATATAAACTGCACTGATCTATAATAGCGCGGTATATAAAAACAAACAAACAAATAAAGAGCTCAAGTTTGGTTTCATCTGTCCACAGAACATTTTCCCAGAAGGATTGTGCTTTCTCAAGGTGGGTTTGGGCAAAGATCAGGCATGCCTTTTTATGTCTGGCTTTGAGTATTGGGGTCCTCCTGGGCCTTAAGCTCGTTGCATGTGGTGTTTTTCCAACAGTTTGCACTAACATTTGAAGACTTCTTGTATTAATAATCCTCTTCCTACCACGTCCTGGGAGGTTCTTGACAGTTCCATGAGCAGAAAACTTCTTAATAACATTGTGAGCTGCAAACACAGGAATCCCAAAGTCTTTGGAGAGGACCTTGCACCCCTTTGGAGTTTGATGTTTAGTGATAACGGCTTTTCTGATGGTTTCAGGCAGCTCTCTTATCTTTACCATTGTGAAAATGGAACAGGGATTGAATTTGGCCATTTTAAACATTAAAGCCTTCATTCATTGGTTGATTCAAGTCATACAAGTACTGACAATTGATAGCAGGTGTATCTAATTTTACTGCAATGAGAATGTGCTTCTTCTGTCCAAACTGATTTGAATTGTTTATAATGGTATCAATAATATCCTGGCAATGTCCAAGTTATTATACTATTTTCCTTTTTTTAATTAGTCTTATTTTATTTGATTCTTTTATCTGGATATTAAGGGGTTGAACCTCAAGGGTACCAATAATGTTGACCATAACTGTAGGTTTTTAAACTGGATTTGAATAGGAACAGTTTTAATTTTGGGTAGCTACTCTACCTTTTTGGCCATCTCTATCCCTCCTAAAACAATATAGCCCAGAATCATCAATATTCCATTCACTGGACTCAATAAAACATATCTCTGTATTAGTAACAATATCTAAGTCTACCTTTGTCATTAGTGTTGGCAAATCCAGAACTTTACTGAGATGAGTGTGTACGCTCATAGCTTTTCAGCTATTTTTTATTGTTTTTCTCATTGTCTGTATAGCCTTTTGCCTAGTCTCATCTTCTGCTTTGTTGTTGAGAAGTGAGTAGCTAAGATAGTAGTAGGGAAGATAACAAAATAAGCTATCTTGCTTTGCTTTTGCTGGGCTGACATCATGGATTAATCTACTTTCATATGCTACTCCCATCCTCTAGTTTAAATACCTAGCAGTATATAGCTTTTTGTTTTTCCATTTATTGCCCCAGCCTTCAATGTGCCCAAAACCTTGTTGGCATCAACTTTTGAGTCACTCATTGAAGTTGTCTGTATGATGTAACTTTTCTAGGTGTAAGGAGCAGTAAGGAACAAACTACCCGAGTCTCGGCATCAGGCTTCATCTCTGGCCCTTTTCAAAACCAGACTGGAAACTTACTTCAAGTCTGCTTTTATCTTTATCTTGTCATTTGATATACCACCCTAGGCAGCAAGGCATCAGAGCGGTTTACAAAGATCTAAATTAAAAATAAGGAAAAGGAAAAGAACACCAATCGTATATAGGACAGGACAGAAAAGAAAGAAAATGGAGAAGAGAGCAATGGGTGGATGGGGAGGAGAGGAGAAGAACTTAGACCAAGAACGGAGCAAGCTAAGGGGGAGACTGCTCAGGGGAAGGGGAGGGAAGGTCATAAGCCAACTGAAACAGGTGTGTTTTGAGCTGAGATTTGAACTGGAGAAAGGAGGTGTCTGCACATAATGAGGCAGGTAGGGGGATTCCATAGGGCAGGAGCAAGGAAAAAGAAAGTGGAATAACGGGAAACTGAGGGGAGGGTCAAGCGGTGAGTGTGGAGGGATCTGAGGAGATGATGAGGGGAGTGAAAATGAAGTAGGTCAGCCAAATATTGCAGTATGCCTGTGTGGATTGCCTGGTGAGCAGATATTAGAAAATTTTATGGGAAGCCAGTGAAGTTGGATCAGGGTGGGAGTGATGTCTTCACGGTGCGAGGTGTAAATGATAATTTCCAGGAAAAAGCAGGAATGTAGTCTTCACATATGGGTATCATCGGTACCGACGGAGCCTGCGCGGGAACACTCCCCAGCATCCAATAGGAAAGCTTTTGGGAGCATCCCACAGCGCCTGCATGCTGCCTTCCTGCCTTTCCCAACTGTCCCTCTCTAGTTCTTCATTTTCCGCGGAGCCGACAGGTTGCACATCCTGTCACCGCAGAAAAAAACCCCTTCTATTCTTCTTTTTTGCGGTCGCGTCTGCCTTCCCTCGACGCTATACCGGTACCGCCGGTGGTGGTTCTTTCTTTTCTGAAAAAAAAAAAAAACTTTCTTCTGGAGTCTTTCCAGTAATTTTCTCTCAGGTGCCACGTGCCATTTTGGGCACTAGGCCCAATTTTTCCTTCAGAATGGAAAAACCCGCTTCGGGTTTTAAAAAGTGTTCTAAGTGTGGCGGTACCATCTCCGTCACCGACACCCATGAGTGGTGCCTCAAATGTTTAGGTCCTGATCACCCTATTTCAGAGTGTGTTGCCTGTGGGATGATGTTGAAAAGGGGCCGGCAGAACCGAGCTGCTAAGCTTAGCACCCTTTTTCCCTCTGATGCAGCCTCCGTGGCATCGACGTCTTCCAGGGCTTCGTCTTCCTCCCATGGATCTCAGGTAACTAGACATAAATTAGCCGGTCCTCAAAGGGTAGATCTCCTTCTAGACAGTGAGATGCCTCTGGCGTTGCCCTTGAGGGACTTTCACCGGCAAAATTGCCCCGGCGGGAGGCTTTGGCTTCCAAAGCAGTAATGGAGCTCCAGGACGTTCTCGAGGCTTCAACCTTGGCAGAACTACTGGTGCCATGCTCTGGGGTACTGGCTGCTTCTTCCGGTACTGATACCCAAGCATCAGCAGCGTCGATAGACCAGAGATTTTTGGCTATCGAACGCAGTCTGGCGGCTCTTCTCACAGCCTCGATACCCTTGAAACCGCTTCAGACTATTCAACCGGTACCGACCCCGGTGCCGGCACCGACTGCATCGACATCGGCAGGTATTCTACCGGGACCGAGTCATGCGTATCCATCTGGTATCGATAGGTCGGTACCAGACCACTCCGATGCTGACTTCGATCGGTACCGGTACCGTGCTTTGCACAATCACCCGGATCGGAGGTACTTCGAATCCTCGGATGAGTCTGAAAGCTCTGCCGATACAAGAGTACTTCTTCCTGAGGATTCCTCTTCTCAGCGTAGGATGTCTCCACCAGATGGTATGTCCTTTCAGGATTTTATGCGAGATGTGGTTCGAGGTCTTTCCATCACAGTGGCTCCTGAAAAAGAGCCTAGGGCAAAGGAATTAGAAATCCTGCAGTACCCTAAAGCTCCCAAAGAGGCAGCTACCTTACCTATTCATGAGATCTTGCATGATCTCATGTTAAGGATGTGGGAAACACCTCTAACCACATCTCCTCACTCTTGAAGACTCGACACCATGTATCGAGTTCCTCCCTGTCCTGGGTTTCAGAAGACTCAATTACCACACCATTCCATGGTGGTGGAGTCAGCAATGAGAAGGATAAAGAGTGCAAAAAGGCATGCATCTAATCCTCCAGGACGTGATTGTAGGACTCTTGACACCTTTGGACGTCGAACCTTCCAGGCTTCCATGCTTTCTGCTAGGATCAGTTCCTATATCTTATATATGGGAATGTTCCTTAAGGAGGTCACAGGAGATTTAGAGCTTATGAGCCCTCTCCTTCCTGATGATGAGAGGCAAGATTATCTCTCCCTTGTCAAACATGCCCAGGATGTTTCCAAGTTTGTGAATCGTGCAGCCTTTGACTGCTTTGAGTGCATAAGCAGAACATCTGCCATTGCCATAGGTGCACTTAGGATTGCCTGGCTCCAGGCATCTGATTTGGAAATTTGGGTACAGGATAAACTAGGGAATATTCCTTGCACAGGACAGAATCTCTTTGGCAAGAATTGGCAGGAAAAAGCTAATGAGATAGATGCTGACAATATCACTTTGGATAGATTGTCTAAATCTACAGCTGATCCTGCAAGGAAAAAAATCCTATAAGAAACCATTCAGTAAGAAGAAAATGTTTTATCCCTCCTATACCCAGCAGGGGCATCGTTTAGGTCAGTCTGCCCAAAAGGGACAACAGCAACAACCTAGGCAAAGAAAGACAAGTCTCAACCGGCTCAGCAGACTCAGCTTCCACAGGGGCTTTGACTCCTATCTAGAGAACTTTGCCTTCCTGGCCCTGAACGGTCCAGAACCCTCCACCATCCCAGGAAGGTTATGTCATTTTGCCCCCAGATGGGGGTCAGGTAACAGCAGAAAATTGGACGATGTCTATTGTAAGAGAGGGGTACAAGCTTCATTTCTTCAGCATGCCCCCCTCCTACAATGGTAAGACAGTTCAATTCTCAGACCTCTCTCAACGACCAGTTAGGTCAGGAGGTCACTGTGCTCCTTGCTCAAGGAGCAATAGAAGAAGTACCCATTCTCCAACGGGGTACAGGGTTTTACTCCCCCTGTTTCCTTATTCCAAAGAAAACAGGAAGACACAGACCCATTTTAGACCTCAGAGAGTTGAACAAATTCCTGTTCAAAGAGAAGTTCAAAATGGTTTCTCCGGGAACTCTGCTGCCATACCTTCAGAGTCAGGATTGGCTTTGTTCTTTAGATCTCAAGGATGCGTACACTCATGTTCTCATCCATCCAACTTACTGAAAGTTCCTTCACTTTCTGTTTCAAGGGAAGCACTACCAATACAGGGTTCTTCCTTTTGGCCTGGCCTCTGCACCAAGGGTGTTCACAAAATGCATGGCTGTGGTGGCAGCATTTCTCCGCACCCTGGGAATATTCATCTTCCCCTACTTAGACGACTGGCTCATTCGAGCCCCTTCAGAGCCAGAGGCCAGGGTTGCCCTCTCTCGCACAATGCGCATCCTTCAGTATTTGGGACTTGTTATAAACTTCCCAAAATCCAAACTTGCTCCCACTCAGTCCCCAGAGATTATAGGAGCTCTGCTGGATACCAGACAGACAAGGGCCTACCTTCCACAGCCCCGCTGCCTTCGCATTGTGCAGCTAGCTTCCCAAACAGTACTAAAGCCTCACCTCACTTCTCGGGAAATGTTACAGTAGCTAGGCTCATGGCATCCACCGTGCATGTGGTCCCTTGTGCTCGCCTCCATATGAGAGCAGCCCAGTGAACTTTATCCACTCAGTGGACTCAGGCATCAGGTTGCCTGTCAGACAAGATAGCAAACTCAGATCGCCTTATTTTGTCCCTCCAATGGTGGCAGTCACCACAAAACCTTTTGGTAGGGTCTCCTTTTCAGCAACCTCCACCCCAAGCCACTCTAACAACAGATGCCTCACAGGTGGGTTGGAGAGCCCACCTGCAAGGCCTCTCTACCCAGGGTACCTGGACCCCACAGGAGGCCTATCTACACATCAACCTCCTGGAACTCAGAGCAATCTTCCTTGCTCTTCGAGTATTCCACACCCAGCTCAGCTACAAGACAGTCCTAGTTCAAATGGACAATCAAGTAGCCATGTTCTATGTGAACAAGCAGGGCGGAACAGGCTCTCTGTCACTATGCAACAAAGCTTTGCGACTATGGACACTCGCCAGAGAGCATCAGATTCATCTCCTTGCGGTGTATCTTCCAGGAATTCAAAACTCTTGGACAGACAGACTCAGTCGAGTTCTGCTTCCACACAAAATGTTCTCTCTCTCCAGACCAGGTGGCCAAAAGTTTCCAAATTTGGGGAACCCCGGACATAGACCTCTTTGCAAGTCTGCTAAATGCCAAACTTCCCCAGTTCTGTTCCAGCATTCCGGTTCAGGGTTCTCAGCCAGGGATGCTTTCCTCCTCCATTGGGGCCAGGACTTCCCTTATGCCTTCCCACCCATTCCCCTAATTCCCAAAACCCTGTTCAAGTTTCAGAGAGACAGAGGTCATATGATTCTCATAGCTCCACATTGGCCACGGTAAATGTGGTCCCTCTGCTCCTACATCTCTCTCATGCTCCACCTCTGGAGTTAGGATCTGCTCCAAATCTCCTTTCTCAGGAGGATGGGATGCTGTGGCATCCCAATCCCCAGTCTCTGCATCTCAGGGCCTGGTTGCTGAAAGCCTAGAACGTCACAGTCTTAACCTTTCTCAGCAGGTAAAGGATATCCTTTATGCTTCCAGGAAGCCTTCCACAAGACGCTCTTATGCACAGAGTAGTGCAAGGGGGGCTAAAAAAATGTTGAAGAGGAGGGGGGCCATAACTGAGTCCTGGGGAATGCCACAGGTTGGAGGGAGGCAGAACCGCAAAGCACTGAAAAGGAACATGAGGACAGGAAAGACTGAAACCAGTAAAGGATTGTGTTCCGGAGTCCACAGTCAGAGAGGCGAGAAAGTAGAAGAGGGTGATCTACCAAATCAAAGGCTGTGGAGAGATCCAAGGAAATTGCAAGAGAAATGTTGCCTTGTTCATGAGCAGTGTGTGTTTTGCTGAGCAGGGAAAAGAAAGATAGTGTCTGTGCTATGGCCAGTGCAAAACCAGATTGGTGTTGATGCAAGAAGTGAGTGGAATCCAAGTGTGAAGAGAGTTGAGAGAAGACTAGTTTCTCAAGGACCTTGGAAAGGAAGGGAAGATTAGAAATTGGACGCCAATTAGCCAGAGTGTCTGGGGTAGGTGAAGGCTTTTTAAGGATGGGACGGACAAGCTGAAGACTCACCTCTTCTGCACTGCCTTTAATCTTCCTCCTCCCTCTGCTCCCCTATCTCCTCCACCCCGCTGAATCTAGATATTCTTAACCCTTTGTCGCTGCGCACTTTTTGTTTTCACCTTGCTGCTCTATCCTATCTCTCTACTCTATCTTATCTCTTAATTTTTTTGGGGCGTTCCTTTTCCTTTTCAGCAGTCTAAATATTTTTGTTATTGTAAACCGCTCTGGTGCCCTCGGTAAAGAGCGGTATATTAAATGAGCTAATAAAGATAAAACAAGGGCGTGCTTACAAAGAGAGGGAAAGATACCCAAAGCGAGACTTGAATTAAAGATGGAAAGTACAAAAGGAAGGCGGGTAAGGGAAGGTTATGTAATCCAAGGGGAAGGGATAGAGTCAGAAGGGTATGTAGTCTTACGGGATGAATTGATAACCTTGAGTATGGCGGTGGCAGTGATGAGCTGGAAGGAAGACCAAAGATGAGGGAAGGCAGGGGTGGGTAGGGAGGGGGAGGATGGTGGTGAATGTACCAAGCCAGGGGTGGGGAGGGAAGATGAAACTTCTGTTGCGGGGGAATGGAGAGGGGAAAACTTGGAATGGTGCATAGCAATCTTCTCAGAGAAGTAGCTGGCAAAACAAGAGGGGTCTGGCAGAGGAGGGTGAACTGAGGGTGCTGAACTGTCAGTGACCTCTGAAAGAGAGCAAAACACTGAAAAAAGTTGCCTGGTGGAATTTGAGGCAGACAAAATAATGGTGGTGTAATAGCTTTTTTTAGCTGAGGAGATTTGGGCTTTGTAGTGGCAACGAGAAAGACTGAAGTGGAGAAGGCTAGTGAGGATAGGTTGAAGCCACCAGAGACTCTCAGCTCTACGGAGCTGAGCTCGGAAAAGGGAGAGATCATGTGTGAATCAACGATGCCGACAAAGGGTAGGGCGAATTGTACATGATTAGAGGGTGAATTGTACATGTCGAGGTGAGCAGAGAGAGTGGAATGCCAGGACTGAACCTGGATGTCAGTATATGAGGAGCTGAAATCGGAAGGAAAGATGGAATCTCCAGGGGGGAAGTGAAGAAGGGTGTTAGGAGTGATGTGCTGCTTCAAGTGTGTGGATACAGCGATAGACTGAGGGGGAAGAGGGGCGGTTGGGAGGGACAATGAGAAGAACACACAGAGATGGTCCATCCAGGGGAGAGACAAAGTCGAGATCATAGAGGGGACCATAGACAACAAGGGGAGCAGTAAGAAGCAGGTCGTGAGTATGACTGGCTGCATGCGTGGGGAGGGAGACGTGCTGACGAAGGGAAAGATCAGAGAGAAGTGAAATGAAGGCCTTGTCTCTGGGTTGGGAGGGAGAGTCGATGTGGATGTTCAGGTCGCCCAGAATTGTAAAGTGTGAGTAAGTGGAGGAGACTTCAGACAGGGTAAGGAAGAGGAAATCCCTGGGTCAGAATGAATCGAGGTGGGAACATATAGGAGATAATGGCTGGGTGGGGAAAACCCGAGACGAAGAAGTGCCTCAGGGTAATGGAGAGCTGGGGAGGATATTTCTTGAAAAGTTAAGGAAGAACGGTAGAGGAGAGCTAATCCTCTGCCTCAGCGGCCGGAGCAGGATAGAGAGAGAGCTGAGAAGCCAGGGGGAAGACATTGATTGAGGATAGGCTCCTTGCCAGGATATAGCCAGGTTTCCATGAGGAAAATGCCATTGAGAGAGTTCTGCAATATAAGGTCTTGAACAAGCTCTGGTTTAGAGCACAGGGAGTGGCAGGCATGGTAAAAAGAGTAGAGGCGGGGTCCATGGATTCCTTGCCACTCCCCTGGATGTATCCTTGTCTTCAGCTGTTGTGTTGTCTGTCTTGACTAGTTGTAAGCTCTGATGAGCAGAGACCGTCTTTTACACATGTCTGCACAGCGCTGCATATGCCTTGTGGCGCTATACAAATGACAAGTAGTAGTAGTAGTGGTCAGACCATGCTCCTATATCTCTAATACTGGAGAGCAAAAGGTATATGGCTCTTAAATGTGCAGCTTTTTCCAAGAAATGGTTCCAGTGGCCAATTTCACTTTATCCCAAACTAAAGCGTCCACGAGAAAATAATTCTGGAATAGGCCCCATGAGGGTTAAAGTAAAATGTATAACCTCTCTCCCTCCCATGGGATTGACTTCATGCCTCTAATAGTTGAAATTCCTGCATTAAAGACCACAGTGTCTACTTCGCTGCAGTCCTCCCTCACCCACTTCTAAAGAGTTGTCTAATTCTGGCTGTTTCATTAGGTTGAAATCATGCCCTATGAACGGTGCATCTTCTCCCACTACGGGAAGGACTGTAGCTAGCTGCTTAAAAAAAGATCTTTCTTAGGGGCATATACATGTACCAAAGTCAATCTGGCATGGCAGAGATCATCAAATACCACTGGAATTTTCCAGTTGAGATCATCTTTACCATTAGAAGGTTAACTGATGCATGGTGCACCCTGAAAGAGGCAGGTTTCCAGGATCTCCCTGCACTGGAAGTAAAAGAAGTGCCCCAGCAGCTATGGGAATTAGTGAAGTGGCAGCATGTAAGCCAAGGCAGCAGGTGCCTCTGAAGAGGTTCAACTAAGTTGGGTGCCTCCATCATGAAGGGGTAAATCTTTCTGGACATAACCAGTACTCTTTGATCTTGAAAGTTATATAAATGGACTCTGTGTGGGTCATCAGAATATGACTTAATTGAGCCAGGACTAATATGAGTTGATGCTAATTTAAATTGTTTTGCATATTCATTTTTTGATGGCAAGGGCATTCCAATGTTTTACTGAAATGTCCCTGAAAGAATAGAAATTGGTGGGTGACGACCAGGGCCGGCCTGTCCATTGTGCGATAATGTTGTTCGCACAGGGCCCCGCGTGAACTTCATTATTGCACGATGGACAGCTTTAGAGGGAGCCGGGGAAGCCTGCACGAGGCCCCGGCTCCCTCTGCTCAGCCACCAGCGTGAGGAGTCTTTTCCCTCATGCTGGCGGCTGCAGCATTCACGGCTTGACAGATACAACCGCCAACGTGAGAGAAATGACTCCTCACATTGGCGGCTGAGCAGAGGGAGCCGGGGCCTCGCGCGGGCTTCCCTGGCTCCCTCTGCAGCCCTTAGACGGCCGCGGGGCTCTTCGGAGGAGGAGGAGGAGGAGGAGGGGGGGTGGTTGTAGGACTGGAATCAGGCTTGATTGGGGGGCTAGGAGTAGGACTGGATTCAGGCATGATGGGCTAGGACTGGAATCAGGCTTGGTGGGGGGCTAGGAATGGAAATGGGCTGTGATGGGGGGCTAGGACTGGAATTAGGCTGTAGTGGTGAGGGGCTAGGACTGGAAATAGGCTGTAATGGGGGGGACTGGAATCGGGCTGTGATGGGGGGGCTAAGACTGGAATCAGGCTGTGGTGGTGGTGGGGGGCTAGGACTGGAAATAGGCTGTAATGGGGGGAACTGGAAACCAGCTGTGATGAGGGGACTAAGACCGTAAATGGGCTGTGCTGGGGGGGCTAGGACTGGAAATAGGCTGTGATGGGGGGAGCTAGGACTGGAAATAGGCTGTGGCGGTGGCGGGGGGCTAGGACTGGAAATAGGCTGTGATGTGGGGTGCTAAGACTGGAATCAGGCTGTGGTGGTGGGGGCGAGGACTGGAAATAGGCTGTAATGTGGGGGACTGGAAATAGGCTGTGATGGAGGGCTAAGACTGGAATCAGGCTGTGGTGGTGGGGGCTAGGACTGGAAATAGGCTGTAATGGGGGGGGGACTGGAAATAGGCTGTGATGGAGGGCTAAGACTGGAATCAGGCTGTGATGGGGGAAACTTGGACTGGAAATGGGCTGTGATGGGGGGGCTAGGACTGGAATCAAGCTGTGATGGGGGGACTAAGACTCAAAATGGGCTATGATGCTGGGGGGCTAAGACTGGAAATAGGCTGTGATGGGGGCTAAGACTGGAATCGGGCTGTGATGGAAACGGACTAGAAATGGACTGTGATGGGGGGGCTAGGACTGGAAATGGGCTGTGATGGGAGGGCTAGGATTGGAAATGGGCTGATGAGGGGCTGGAATAGGACTGTAAATGGGCTGATGGGGGGAGCTTGGACTGCAAATGGGTGATGGGCTGGAATACGCCTGGAAGTGGGCTGATGGGAGCTGGAATAGGGCTGGAAATGGGTGGCTAGAATTGGAAATTGGCTGATGGGGAGTTTGGCGTGGAAATGGGCTGATGGGAGGCTGGAATGGGACTGGAAATGGGATGATGTGGGGGCATGGGAGAATGGGACTAGAAGGGAGCGGATGCTGGGTGGGTCTAGAACTAGAAGGGAGCTGATTGGGGGGGGGGACTTGGTGGGGATGGGGAATGATAATGGAGAGGGGAAAAGATATTTTGTGTGGGAGGGAAGGAAATTCTACAATGGGCCGGGTATTGGGAGAGTAAGTGGGGATTGAGAATGAAAGGGTGAAATTTGAGTGGATGATAAAGGAATAAAGAAAGAAATGGGGGAAAGAGCAAAAGGGGAAAGATCAGTATGTTAAAGCAGATATAGAGAGAGAATGGAAAAAAAATCTAGAAGAGAGAAGAAAGGACAAATAGACAGCAGACAATGGAAAGTTAGCAGAAGACACGAAGAAACCAGAAGAAAGTGACTGGAGCAATTGCAACTGAAAAATTAAATGGCCACACAAAAGATAGAAAAATACTTTTTATTTTGAATTTATTAACTGGAATATGTCAGGTCTGGGAAATTTGTATCGCTAACATCTTTGCGTTTTTAATTAGTGCAAGAGGAAATTAATTTATAGTTTTATTTCTCCAGTGTTGTTGTATATTTCATGTTTGGCTTTTGGGGTTCCCAATTTAATTATTATCTTCCTATTTCTAAATTGTGATCCCTTATTCTTTGTGTGGTGATGGTCTATGTTCTGCATGTGTAACCAAGCTGAGGTAATCTCCAGGAACAAGCAGGAATGAGTCTTCACATATGGGTACGTCGGTACCGACGGAGCCTGCACGGGAATGCTCCCCAGCATCCAATCAGAAAGCTTTTGGGAGCATCCCTCGCGCCTGCGCGCTGACTTCCCGTCTTTCCCACTGCCTCTCCTCAGTTTTCGTTTTTCCACGGAGCCGACAGGACATCCTCCTGTCACCGCAGAAACTTTTTTCTTTAAATTTTTATTTCTTGTTTTCTTGTGGTCGCGGCTGTCTTTCCCGCCGATACCGGTACCGCCTGTGCTTTATTCTTTTCTTTTCTAAACTTAGAGATATTTTTTCTCCTCAGTTTTTGTCTTAACCTTTTGGGCCTACTAGGCCTCTCCAACATGGAGCCTTCTTCCCCTAAGAAGTGCCTTCACTGTGGAAACATAGTTTTCTTTTTAGACTCCAATGCTTGGTGTCTAACCTGTTTGGGTCCTGACCCTTTTTTCCCTGATCCATCAGGCTGTATTATTGGGAGAAGACCTTCCCTTTTTCGAGTTTCCCTCGATGCCGTTTTTCCTCCTGAGGTGAGGACACCGGTTTATTCTTCTCTCCAGGATCAGGTCACCCACAAACAGTCTGTTAAGACTAGCCAATTCTTGAAGGGTAAGTCTCATGCCCAGCATGATGAAGGCTCCGGCCTTGCCCTCAAGACCCCATTGGCAATAAAACCCCGGCGGGAGTCTTCGGGCTCTAAAGCATTTACGGGGTTTCAGGTTGTTCCTGGGGCTCACCCCTCACAGAACATACCTGAGCCGTGCTCGGGGGTGGTATCCGCTTCGAGCGGTACCGATACCCCGGCATCGGCATCGGTGTCGAGTGTTCCACTTTTCACCTGGTATCGTCATCTGGTATCCTCGGTATCTTCGGGGCCGATCGATACGACTCAGATTGACTTTCCTGTATCTTCGCCATGCTCGGGGTTGGTACCGGCTTCGAGCGGTACCGATACCCCGACATCGGCGCCGGTGTCGAGTGTTCCTCTCTTCACCAGGCATCGTCTTCGGACGTCCTCGGTACATTCGGAACCGATCGATACGACTCCGATTGACTTTCCTGTATCGGCATCGCCGATACCACCACCACCGTCGGTACTTTCTAGACATGCATTGATAGACTCACTCCCTTCGATGCCGAGTCTAGAATCGATATCCAGTCTAGATGACTTGGTACTGACGCGTTTCGGAACCGATCCATATCGTTTCCGACTACGCAGTACCAGGGATATTCACCAAGGCTCTCGGGCTACCTCGGTACCGCTTCAGCAGCCCCCGATTACTGCTTCGATGACATTACCGTCTCCGATACCGGTATCGGTATCGATGTCGATTCCTGCAGTTCCATCGGTGCCATCGATCCTTTCTATGCCTAGCTTGGAATCGATACCGGGCACTGACGATGCAGTATTAGCTGCCTCGAATCAGAACTGTCAGTATCACTGTCCATCTAGCAAGATTCTTTTTCTGCACCAGTCCAGTATGTCTTCTGGTGCTCAAGCTGCTCCTTCAACCTCAGCTTACCCAGGAATAGTTCCCATTGGAGATCCTTCTTTTCAGAAATTTCTCCTTGACATGGCAACCTTTCTTGCCATTCCTATTCCTGGCTCTACTCTTAACCAAGATCCTGCAGAAAAGGAAAATATAATGCTTCCTTTACATCATTCTTTGCAGGATCTTCTTCTGAGGATGTGGGAATCACCTTTAAAGGTTCCTTCACCTTCTACAGCCATTAATGTTCTGTATCAGGTGCCTCCCTCTCCGGGGTTTCAAAAAAACCAACTTCCACATCATTCCATTGTAGTGGAATCAGCAATGAGGAAGGTAAGAAGCAAGAAGAAGCATTCTTCTTATCCGCCAGGTCGTGCATCTAAAGCACTTGATGCCTTTGGACGTCAAACCTTCCAAACTTCTATGCTGGCTTCAAGAATTATTTCATATATTTTTTATATGAGTCTGACACTTCAGGAGGTCACAGAGAAATTATCTCTTTTGTCCCCTTTTTTGTCAGAGCCTAAGGCCACTGACTATTCCTTGCTTCTTAATCATAGCAGGAATATCTCTTGGTTTCTTTCTCGTGCTTCTCTAGACTCTTTTGAGTCTGTTAGCAGATCCTCTGCTATTGCCATTGGAGCACGTCGTAAAGCCTGGCTGCAAGCTTCAGACTTGAGCAGATGGGCACAACATACACTGGGTAATTCTCCTTGTACTGGAAAAAATCTCTTCAATAAAGAGGCTTTATGTCAGGTTGCTCATTGCTCCACTGACTTCCCTGGTTCTGGAAACCATCCTAAGCCTTCTTTTTCCCCAGGACGTAGGAAATGTCCTACCAAACCTTCTTTCCCTAAGAAAAGAAGGTTTCACCCTTCTCCTGCCCATCCTCCATATGTACCCAAGCAAGGGACATCTCATCCTAGTCTGAAGTCTCCAGACTCTAACCAGTCTAATCATAACCAGCAACCATAGGTTCCTGTATGTTGCAATCTACAGTTAGCTTCTTAGCAGAAGTTTATTCTTCAAACTCTACACTGGTTTTTTCTTTTTCAGTATGCTAAGCTGTTAGGATACTTTTGTCCATGGGTTACAGAATTCTCCCCTTCTTACTACTACGAAGGGAGGTTACAACTATCCCATGATAGTTTCTGTCCCCACATGGACATCTTTTCCTTCAGCTGACTTACCATATGGTAAGTCAACTTCCAACCCCCTCTCTTCCAGGGTTTTTCCCCTGCTTGAGTTGGTACCATACTGAAACACTTCTCTTTCTTTACAGTGTAGACTTTTTCTTATCCTTCAATCCATACTCTGAACAACTCATCAGACAGGGACGGGAATATCTCCGCTCCCTTTGTCTGTTTTCTCTCTGTTTTTATACAGGAGAATCCCCTCTGTTGTTTTGTTCAGTTGCTGTGCATGCAGGAGTTCCAGTGATTACTTTAATACTCATTGCAAGCTACTTTCAACTATCTTGCATAATACTACTCACTGCAGGTTATCTTCTTCTAGCCATATCCTTTCCTAGGATGTGGCAACACACCTGACTTCAGTCAGTTTTATCTCATAATTCTCCTGCACAATGCTCTCTGCAATCTTCAGAGAAGCTTTCTACTATGGGCCCTTGCTACAGAGCATTGAACTTTGTCGCTGAGGGTTTTTTCCATATAGTTGAAAAAGCTTATATAATCATTCCATGACTATATGGGTTCTTTATACCCTCTTGTCTCCTGTTGTGATACAGAAGACAAGCTTTCTCTGCGTGAATGTCCAAGGAGTTCCCAATCTTGCAGGAATCTACCCTTTTTTCCTTACAGTTTGGCATTATGCTTTTCTGCTCCACTTGGACTACGCATACTCTTTTAGTGTACATGATACCCCTGTGTCCCTTGGCTGGGTCATCCTGGTGTCTTAGTCTATGCGTTTTTTTGTCCTTTGGACATGTCAGAGTCCTAAAGTACTCCTGACGTGCTCTTGCCAGACTGCTATTATCCTCTGTTTTTTCACGCAACCATACTGGTTATCCACTGAAATATATTCCTGCACCACGGAAATAGATTCTCTATATATCTTCAGGTGGTTTTCACCCCCTTATTATTAGATGAATCTTTTCCCATCACATTCCCCATGTGAATGTTTTGTGGGACTCAGTTGCAGGCATGTATCTTCAGACATATATTCATGTATGTATATGTCCTATACATACATATTTCTGTAATCTGTGTGGGCATAAGTCATGCCCATCTATATATATATATATATATATATATATATATATATATATATATATATATATAGTGATGAGGTGAGTGCAGCCCAGCAAGGGAAAACGGAAAAAAAGAAGGATTTTTTTCATTGCGGGGGATGGGAGCACAAAATCCTAGGCTCCATACTAGAAGCACTGAAAGAAACCTAGAGGGCAGAGCCAAAGGTAAGCCAATCACAGACCACAGGACAACCCTGCAGAGGAGTAGGAGGTCCAAGTGGGAGGAGCTATGAAGGGAGTTGCCCAGTTCAACAGTTAACAGAGGAAGAACAAACAAAAGAGGGATGCACAGTTTGAGTTTGAGGCAAGAGGAGGAAGGAGCTGTGAGCAGAAGGTCCAGGAGGAGTGTAGGAGCAAGCACCAGTGGCAGCAGCAGTTCAAGCCTTAGCCCAGGTTCAAGTCCAATTCCCAGGAGGCACAGACAGGAGAGCTCTGGGGCCAAGCTGTGGAAAACCCTTGCAGCCAAGGAGAGCAGCAAATGGAGGAACCATTACAAAGGCAGCCAAGAAAGGTACGCAGGGAATGAGCAGTGCCACCAGAATAGTTCTTGCTCTGACTCAGAGGAGACTTTCAGACACCTGAAGCCTCAGCACAGCAAGAAGTATCTCGGGAGGGAAGTTAAGCAGGAGAGACACACAAGAGACCGGCTTGGAGGAGCCACGGCCAGGCACTGTGAGAGACTGTTTAACATTGTGAAGACTCTGAAGGAAAAGTCCCCAGAGCACTTTCAGAGAGCACCCAGCTGTAGCTCAATTGAGAGGATGGAAGTAGGCCCTGAAGAAAGTGTTGTTGAGTCAGAAACCTCTGAGATGGAATGTGAGCTGTGCACTAAAATATAATAGTAATGTGTGTTAGAAAACACTGAAATACAAAAGGAAGCCGTTGCAAGTTAAAGCAGTTTTCAAGAGTTGAAAGAGAAGAGTAACCCTGAAGACAAGAGGTTAGGAATCTCTCTCTTAGGAAGCAAAAACTGCAAAACTTCAGTGAAGGCCCAAACAGCTAGAACTGTTTGTATGGGCGTGGCAACAGCGGGTTGGAAGCTGTGAAGAGTTTTACAAATGCTTTTGTGTTTGGAAATGTCAAGCAAGTGCAGTGAAGAATAGAAACTGCTGTGAGTTTTGTTTGGACATTTTTGATTTGGAGAAATTATCCTGTATTTCTTTTGTCTGGAAAAAGTGCTTAAAGAATTTTTATGTTCATCACTTGCCAACTTTGGAAACCGAATAAAAATTTCCTGTGCGCTTTAAATAACCACTTGGCTTTTCTTATTGACACAACTACAACCCTCGAAGGGATACAGATGGCCAGCCGTCCCTACTAGGCAACCGCCTGGTAGGGGCGTGAGCGTCACAGGTGGCGTAGTTCTTGGATGCGGTGTTCCAGTGGTCAAGAAGAGCATATTTGAGCCATACATCTGGACGGAGAACTCCAGGAAAGGCGGTGACCGATCGAGGCAACGGAGGGAAAAACCGGAGCGGATTCGGATCGGGAGCGCTGTGACTGGTGGAAGTGCTGAGACCTGCATCAGAATCAGGTAACCCGTAAACTGGAAGGGGTAGGCCTGGATTCTGGTGTAAGGGGGCCACCAGCTGCTCACTTTGGGAAGTGAGAGAAAAAAAAAAGTGCTGCACTTTGTGTGTGTCTTGTCTGTTTTGTTGCAGAGCCTACCATCCGAGATGGAAGTAGCGGACGTATTAGCGTGGGTAGCGGACCAATTCGCGAAGCAGCGGGAGATGGCAGCGTTGAGCCAGGAGCAGGCGACCTCCATGTTGCGAGCCCAACAGCAACCCCTGCTGGAAATGATGGCCAAATGGATCCGGACTCAGGAAGAAGCAACAAAGCAAGCGCAGGCTGTTCCAAAGACTCAACCTGTTGGTACAGGGGGGGAAGGACTAGCCTTCGGACCTTTTTCATGTGGTCGCTTAAGCAAGGAGGACAACCTTGACGACCATATAGAGGCGTTTGAGAGAATAGCTGGTCTAGCTCAGTGGCCTAAAGAACAGCTAGCTGTAAGGTTTGCCACTACTCTAAGCGGTGAGGCATTAGCTGCCTACAGGGAAATGCCAGTTGATTCTATTCATGATTATGAGCATGTTAAAGAAGCCATAAGAGAACGGATGGGTTTAAGTTCCTCCACTTATAGGAGACTTCTAAGAGCATCTGTCTTAAAAGAAGGTGAAACACCACAAGCTCTGTATTATAGAGTTAAGAGCTTAGTCTTTAAATGGCTATTGCCAGAAAAGAAAGATATAGAGTCTATTATTGATGCAATAATATTAGAACAATTTATTGAAGCTGTTCCTATAGACATGCAAAGCTTTTTGATAAAACAAAAATGTAAGAACACCCGAGAAGCCATAGTCTTGGCAGACTGCTTTCTGGAGGCCCAGAAACTGAGCCCAAAGAAAGGGGGCGTTTTTCAGGGTACAGGTGTGCAGGAAAAGAATGCAGCCTTGAGTAAATATAGGACAGAGAGAGATAAGCCCATGGAAAAGTTCAACCTGCAAAAGAAAGTGTTTTTCTTGTGGTGAGCCTGGTCACCTCAAGAAAAATTGTAAGACAAAGAGAGCCTTTGTTATAACACACCCCAAGGAGATAGGTGAAGGATTCCTCCTATCGGTAGAGGTAGAGGGAATAAAGACAGAAGCACTGTTAGATTCAGGGGCAAGTCAGTCCATGATCTCCAGAAAATTATGGAAAGTGATAGAAGCCCAGAAGCAGTGTGCCCAAGAGTCCTCAAAGGGGCAGGTTAAAATTAAGTGTGTGCATGGGGCTGCCTCTACCTACCCACTTCAAGCCGTTAAGATAAAAGGCTTAGGGAAGGGAGGTAGCAGTAGCAGTAATACCAAGACTCCCTCATGAGATTATACTGGGCCGAGATTGGTCCCCGTTCAGGAAGGGAGTGGAGAAAAAGCTGCAGGAAAAGGCAGGCCTGGTTACCACGCGTGCAGGCTCTAGACCCTCAGAGGAAGGGGTAGATTCCCAGGAGGAACCCATACCAGGGACCTCTTTTCATGATGATCTGATAACCCCGGCTAAGGATACCATCAGGAAAGGAAAGGCTGAGAGGAAGTTAGGGAGGAGCCTCAGAACTCAGAATAGGAGACAGTTATTGTCCGGTCAGGAGATGCCCTGGGTCTCTGAGGAGGTAATAGCGAAGTTTCCCTCCTTTCCGGATGAGCAAAAAGCAGATCCTGCTTTGAGGCGAGCATGTGAATTCGCCCAGAAGGGATCTGAGGCCCTACCAAGATTTTTATGGGATAACAATTTGTTGTACAGGGAGGGTATAAATCCTCGGACAGGTGAGCTACGGAGGCAGTTGGTGATACCTGCTTCTTTTAAAAATATCATTTTAAGGTTGGCCCATGATCACCCCGTGGGGGGGCATAAAGGTGTACAGAGCACCCTGGATCAGGTCCTTGATAGATTTTACTGGCCAGGCGTATATGCGGAAATGGCGAGGTTCTGTGCTTCTTGCCCAGCTTGCCAAAGGGTTTCCAGTAACCGTCCACCAGAGGTGCCTTTAATTCCCCTACCAGTTATAAAGGAGCCGGTGCATAGGTTGGGAGTGGACATTGTGGGGCCCTTACTAAAAACTCCTAGAGGTCACCAATATATTCTGGTCATAATGGACCATGCCACTCGCTTTCCGTGGGCCATCCCTTTGAGAAATACCTCAGCACGAGTGATAGCTCTAGAGCTCATACGTTTGTTTTGTGAGATAGGGTTTCCTCGGGAGGTCTTATCAGACCAAGGAACAAATTTTATGTCTCGACATCTAGCTCAGGTATGGGATGCGTTCGGTATTCGGCATATCCGTACCGCAGCTTACCATCCGCAAACCAATGGGCTAGTGGAGAGGTTTAACCAAACTTTAAAGAACCTCTTAAGAAGGAGCTTGGAGGGCAGGTTTAGTGAATGGGATACGATGTTGCCTTTTGTGCTCTACGCATGCAGGGAGAGGAGACAGTCCTCTACTGGCACATCACCCTATGAATTTATGTATGGGAGGACGCCGCGGGGAATATTAGATGTATTAAGGGAACAATGGGTAGCACCGGTAGAGGAGGTACAGGAGGTTCCCAGGTTTTTAACAGACCTGAAGAATCGCCTACAGCGGATAGCTACAGTAGCGGAGGAAAATTTGAAAAGGAGTCAAACGAGACAGAAAACCTATCACGATCGCGCGGCAAAGCCCCGACTTTTAAAGGTCGGAGATAGAGTCATGGTTATGATAGCCGCAGCGAATTCTCGCTTTGAGAACTCGTGGAAGGGCCCTTATAAAATAATAAAACAACTTGGGCCAGTGTCTTATGTTGTGGATACTGGACGGGGGAAGTCCCAAGTGTATCACGCTAATCTGTTGCGACAGTGGCAAGAACGTACTGGAAGTACCCAACTAGCCCCACAGTTGAATGAAGATTCTCAGCCCATAGTTTGTATTTCGTGCTGTTCGCGGGATAAAGCGACAGCCCGAAATAGTCTAAGGGGGGGGGGGGGATATGTGATGAGGTGAGTGCAGCCCAGCTAGGGAAAACGGAAAAAAAGAAGGATTTTTTTTCATTGCGGGGGATGGGAGCACAAAATCCTAGGCTCCATACTAGAAGCACTGAAAGAAACCTAGAGGGCAGAGCCAAAGGTAAGCCAATCACAGACCACAGGACAACCCTGCAGAGGAGTAGGAGATCCAAGTGGGAGGAGCTAGGAAGGGAGTTGCCCAGCTCAACAGTTAACAGAGGAAGAATAAAGAAAAGAGGGAGGCACAGTTTGAGTTTGAGGCAAGAGGAGGAAGGAGCTGTGAGCAGAAGGTCCAGGAGGAGTGCAGGAGCAAGCACCAGTGGTAGCAGCAGTTCAAGCCTTAGCCCAGGTTCAAGTCCAATTCCCAGGAGGCACAGACAGGAGAGGTCTGGGGCCAAGCTGTGGAAAACCCTTGCAGCCAAGGAGAGCAGCAAATGGAGGAACCATTACAAAGGCAGCCAAGAAAGGTACGCAGGGAATGAGCAGTGCCACCAGAATAGTTCTTGCTCTGACTCAGAGGAGACTTTCAGACACCTGAAGCCTCAGCACAGCAAGAAGTATCTCGGGAGGGAAGTTAAGCAGCAGGAGAAGAGACACACAAGAGACCGGCTTGGAGGAGCCAAGGCCAGGCACTGTGAGAGACTGTTTAACATTGTGAAGACTCTGAAGGAAAAGTCCCCAGAGCACTTTCAGAGAGCACCCAGCTGTAGCTCAATTGAGAGGATGGAAGTAGGCCCTGAAGAAAGTGTTGTTGAGTCAGAAACCTCTGAGATGGAATGTGAGCTGTGCACTAAAATATAATAGTAATGTGTGTTAGAAAACACTGAAATACAAAAGGAAGCCGTTGCAAGTTAAAGCAGTTTTCAAGAGTTGAAAGAGAAGAGTAACCCTGAAGACAAGAGGTTAGGAATCTCTCTCTTAGGAAGCAAAAAACTGCAAAACTTCAGTGAAGGCCCAAACAGCTAGAACTGTTTGTATGGGCGTGGCAACAGCGGGTTGGAAGCTGTGAAGAGTTTTACAAATGCTTTTGTGTTTGGAAATGTCAAGCAAGTGCAGTGAAGAATAGAAACTGCTGTGAGTTTTGTTTGGACATTTTTGATTTGGAGAAATTATCCTGTATTTCTTTTGTCTGGAAAAAGTGCTTAAAGAATTTTTATGTTCATCACTTGCCAACTTTGGAAACCAAATAAAAATTTCCTGTGCGCTTTAAATAACCACTTGGCTTTTCTTATTGACACAACTACAACCCTCGAAGGGATACAGATGGCCAGCCGTCCCTACTAGGCAACCGCCTGGTAGGGGCGCGAGCGTCACAATATGTATATATATATATATATATATATATATATATATGCACATATATATAGATATGTATGTATCTCCATATATATATATATATATATATATATATATATATATGTGCCCATTGGGAGATGTCCATAGGACGCTATGTATTACCTGCTATCTCCCTAACTGTCTGTGCTATAAGGCTTTTCCCTTCTTAAGGGGACCAGACAGTCCACTTGCCTATTCCCATACGGCTCAGTAAGTGGGAGCGGTTATACACATAATTACTGCTGTGATGTCAACAGCTTCTATTTTTGTTATAGATCTCCCTATCTATGAAGTATCAAACTTCAATGTCTTCCTATCTCTTACCAGCTAGGAAAGACAGTGTACATCTTCAGTACTTCTGAGTACACTTCTGTTCTCCTTGGGAATAGGGGCTTTTTTCCATACCCCCTCTTCCCTTCAGGACTGGGCAAATTCTCCAGATCGGTCAGTCTTCTTCTTTTAGTCCTCAATGTTAATAACTCTGTACCTAAAAGAGTTTCAGCTTTTTCCCATAAAGCTTTCCATTGAAGACCTGCCGTTCTTCTCCTACCCCAGTTGACACCTGGGTCACCTGCCCATTCCAGGTTTGAAACTTCATCCTCATTGCTGTGAAGTTACCTTGAGGATTTTGCTACTGCATCTACAGTACACTCCATCACAGTTCTTCTTCCTACAATCCAGTAGGTAAGCTCTATATTGTACTAGTTCGTTAAATATTTTAATGATACTTGACATACCTTCATTTTCCCCTGTAGTCTTTAGATTCGCTGTTCCTCTACAGCTCTTCTCTATTCAACTCCTACCCCCCATCCCTCAGGGGATGCCGGGGATCCAAGTTTGGGAAATGCCGTCCTGTTCCAGGGATACGCATTTTATGGGATCTCCCCTGGCACCCACAGCTAGGGAGTCCCCATATGTGAAGACTCATTCCTGCTTGTTCCTGGAGATAGCACAGTTACTTACCTGTAACAGGTGATCTCTGGGAACAGCAGGAATTAGTCTTCACAACCCACCCACATCCCCTAGGAGTTGTATCTATCTATCTCCTTTCCTCTTTCTCTCCTTCTGTCTCAGCTATGAAACTCAACTGAGGAGAGGCAGTGGGAAAGTCGGGAAGTCAGCGCGCAGGCGCGAGGGATGCTCCCAAAAGCTTTCTGATTGGATGCTGGGGAGCATTCCCGTGCAGGCTCCGTCGGTACCGACGTACCCATATGTGAAGACTAATTCCTGCTGTTCCCAGAGATCACCTGTTACAGGTAAGTAACTGTGCTTTCTGTTCATGTAGTTTCTGTTTGACAGTCTCACTTGTTCTCTTTCCCCCAATGAGATGTATTGGTATTCTCTGAGATGTATTGGTTTAATATTTGCAGTGTTGCCTTTTGATAGGTAGAGTTTGGTGCTTTGTAAATCCTGGTAGTGCTGTTATGATACGGTGGATTTGCTATGGGTTCTAAATGGTCATTGTTTATAGTGCTTTCAAATGGGCCTGGCGGTTCTCATTGCAATATAGTAATGTAGAAATCTGTTAGTCTTTCTTTTTCCAGACACACATTAAGAGGCATGTTTACTAAAAGCGCATGTTAACGTTATGTAAATATTTATGCAAATGAGGCCCCGCAATGAATCTCAACACATGGCCCCGCACCCCCCTTGGGCCGCCCCTGGTGACGACAACACCACCTGTGTTTGCTTGCCATAGTTATTGTGGGTCCAGTTGTTCAGTGAGGGTGATGAGGATTGGGGTAGGAGGGTTGTGGAGAATGGGGTGGAGGAATTGATTGGTAACCAGTTGTGTGAGCCTAACTGTATGAGGGATGGCAGGAAGCATGTTTGGATGTGCGATGATTGGCAAGGTATCAGTGAAATTGGGAAAAAGTGTCTATGGGGGTTGGGGTCCATGAATGAATGTCCAGTGATTGTGTCAGAGTAGTTAGTCTGAATATTAGAGGTTTGAATGCTCTAAGGAAGCGAGCATTCCTTTTTCTGGGAAGCAAAGTCCTAGAAGCCTAATATTGTGCTTGTGCAAGAGACTCATTTGCAGAGGAGAAATGAGGATCTTTTCTGCAGGGGCCACGGAACACCTCTTTGATTGGGGGGGCCAAGCTCTGCCTTTACTTCGCCACTAACGCTGGCCCATGCTCCACCCTAACTCTGCCCCTAGCCCTCTCCCTCCTCCTATGGCCTTTCCCTCCTGTTCGGTCCATAGGGATTTGGTCTCCCCAGGCAGAAGGGAAGATAATGGCTGTGATCATGGCAGACTCCTGTTGCCTGCCCGCGGGAGATCGGATCCCTGTGGGCAGGAGTGGAAGGTTGCCGCGGTCGTGGCAAAGACTCCTGTCTGATCACAGGGATCTGATCTCCTGTGGGCAGACAGAAGGAGTCTTTGCCATGATTACAGTGACCTTCTACCCCTGTCTGCAGGGATCTCATCTCTTGTAGGCAGACAGAAGGAGTCTGCTGTGATCACAGATGCTCTCTGTGGCTGGCAGGCAAAATTTTGGTAGAGCCAGGGCTAGTTTGCTGCCTATGTTCTTCTGCCATAAGGATTATTCTCTTAGTCTTTGTGCCTCTAATCTCAAAGAACCTCAAAATGGAGGTGAGGCTATTGCTTTTGCAAAGCATTTAAATGTGCAATTGTATGATACTTCCAGAGATGATACTGGTAGATGGCTTGCGGTAAAATTTATTCTCAGTTCTGTTTCCTAACACATTCCACCATTTCTGTTTTATAGCTTGTGTCAAGTCTGCTTCCAGTTTGTGGCCATTCCACAGAAACATTCCCTTCCATTGTTCAACTGCTAAAATGTTCTCTTTAATGGTATACAGTCAAACCTCGGTTTTCATTTGCCCCGGTTTTCATACGCTTCGGTTTTCAACGTCTTTTTTGACTGAGATTTTGTCCCGGTTTTCATACATTGCTTCGGTTTTCAACGTCTTTTGACTGAGATTTTGTCCCGGTTCTCATACATCGCCTCGGTTTTCGTAAAGTACAGTACTGTAAATACATACACCCTCGTGCTGCACACCATTTTGTATACACTGCCAGAACGCCTGCCCGGTCCCGGCAGCACTGCCCCCCGGACTCACCGATCGCCAGCGTGATGAAAAGCAAAAGCCAGCTGAGCACATAAATGAAACACATCCTCGAGCCTGGTCAGAGTCAGAGAGGCAAGGATTGCGCAGAGAGGAAGGCCCCGATCTCGTCCACCGCCTGCCCGTTCTCTGGAGCGCCCCCTCAGGCTCGGAGGTAGCAGGGAAGAAAAGCTGTCAACATAAGCAGGAGATGTTGCATGAATGTGGGAGGCAGTTCTTTCTCTTGCATGGTACGTCTGAAGCTATATCATTAAGATTTTCTGCCATTCTGAAGCATTGAGCAGATAATGTAAAGGTATTTTAATGGGCTGAATCCAATGTGATTCCGAAGAGAGCTGGGCACAGCAGCTTGTCAGGGGTGGCTAAGGCCAGATGTTAACATACTGTACTGTACAGTACTGAACTTAGCTTGCTTTCAGTGATGTTAAATGTTCATTTGTCCATTTCATTAGTCATTTATATTATTTCTCATTGTTTTCTGTATGTAAAAATATAGTTATTCTCTATAAAATGTATTTTTGTGAATATTTTTGGGTGTCTGGAACGGATTAATTGGATTTACATTATTTCTTATGGGAAATATTGCTTCAGTTTTCATACGTTTCGGTTTTAGTCAGACTTTTTGGAACGGATTAATCATGAAAACCAAGGTTTGACTGTAATTGTAATAACAGACTATAATGTCTCTAGGACAATTGTTTTGCCTTGGGCCAAGGACTCTGTGCATCCATTCTATCTGAATCTGCATCCATTCTATTTGAATCTCAGGCCCTACTTGTTTGTTTGCACTAATTTTGCATACTATAGCCACACAATCAGCATATTTATTAAGCTCCTGCCAGCGGAGATTGCGGTGGGACCAGTTTTCTAGGTCAGTAACTTTTTCCAATAATTCTTGTTTCCCCTGCTCATATTTTGTCACTTGCTGCTACAGGGCCTGGATTGCCTCATGCTGCTAATCTAAGTGGGATTCTGTCTTCTCCATATGCTTTCTGATTTGTGTTGTCAGTTTCGGGGTTGGTTTCTACACTCGCCAGGTCCCTTTTCAATTCTGCAATATCTTTCTTAAGGCTTGAAAGCCCAGTAGTACAGCTCGGTGGGAGACCTGAGTATTCTGCTTCTCCAGGCCCCAGCCCAGGCTACAAAAATTACTTTGGCACACTAAACATTTCGCTGCACCCCAGCCCACCAAATTACTTCCATATACATAGTTTTTGAAATCTACAGGCTTTTTCTTCCTAGCCATTGCACATGATGAGTCATGACTTTGCCCCTTTAGAAATACAGGCTAAAGAGCTGGTCAGCATTCTCAGACTCTAAAAAGCAGGTTTAATGCTCTCCAGGTCAGGAGCTTTAGCTCTGAGCTACCATCTTGGCTAGTGATACTTCCTCGTATCACTTTCTACCAGGATTGGGTTTTCTAAAGCTACTATGTAATAAAGTCTGACATTTATGTGGCAGTTTTTTTATACAGCTGCAGATTAATCACAGGCAGAACAACTATTTTCTATAAAGCAACAAAAAAGCTACTTAGAGTGTTAAGCAATGTTTAAAAGAGCGAAGTGTAAAAGAGTATATAATAGGTATCCCCAGTCTTCTTTAACAGAGAAAGCCCTGAGCTACCTTAACAGGAGCAGAGCAGGGGAGCTGGGAGTAGTGGGTAAGGTCCTGGCAGAAAGACATAAAACTGCAAGCCCAGAGGGAGGAAAGCCTGAGGATATCTGTTTGTAGTATGTATAGACAAACTGATTTATTGTTTCTGCAGCCTGCAGTTGGTAAGCCAGGCACTGTTATGTTTATAAGTATCAAAGTATTGTTTTGTTTGACCGTAAGCTCACTTGATTGTTCTGAAAAGGGCCAGTCTTCCCACCTACTCGCTACAGATCCATTACCTCTGTATAGTCACTGGGCCTAACTACAGCTTATGCTTGCTATAGGGCTGAAAGGCTTAGCTCTGCCTTTCTAGACAGGGACTAGAAGCAGTTAGAGCCAGACAGTAAGGTTTTTTTTCATCAGAGACAGCTAGTCCTACTGTGGGAAGGGATTACCAGATTTTGGGTCTCTCTGGGTACAATGACTTCTGGGTCTGTGGTTGTAGAGGACTCAGATTTGTGTGTTATGAACCTCAACATACTAACTTAGCCCCATAGACAATGTTGGTTGGAAAAATCTTAATATGCCAAGAGTTTAGGGTCTGCAAAGGACAGAAGCCCTGGAACAGAAGAGGAGGCACAAATTTCCCAAGATCCCTTAGCTACTAATGCCTGAATGGGTTGTGGAGAATAACTTGGAATTTCAAGAGGTCTCAGGTTGACAATGAATCCTTCTAAGTTGGCATGGAAGCAAATTCAGATGGTAGATGGCAAGCCAGTCCCTAGCCCAGAAAAAAACAATTTTCTGTATATCTGGTTAGCAAATATGCATTGAATAATGTCGCATAAGTTGATAACCTTGAGCTGTTCTGGAGTCATGGACATGCTTATGCTAGAAACGGTTATTTTTCATTGTTAAATACTAGAGAATTAGCTGTAATGAGGGTAATAATCAAAGAGTCTGTGGCACTAGAGGTCACCCAAGGCAGTTTCTCTTTGAAAATCCCACAGACTTCAGTAGCCATTATTTTAACTAGCATACTTTGTGGGCATAAAGTATGAGGGTTAAACAACACACACGGATTCCATATTGTCCTACTAGACCAGTCCAGACAAGTGAGTTGTGTTCCCCTACCAGCGATGGGTGGAGACAACCAATGAAAAGCCAAGGTTTCAGTGATACCACTTCTGTGCCTCTATCTGCCTCAGCAACCAGAGATCCCGTCAGTATTTCTTTATCTGTAGCAGATGGTGTATGGATTTTCTCCTCTCTATAGAATATCTGAAGATTGAAAAGAAATGAGATTGATTAAATGCTCGTGAACAACCATCTTAAGCCCTAAAATGGTGATTCTCTCATTTGAGCGCGATGTGGGAGGCTCCACTAGACTGCAGCCTTCTCAGTAGTCACTGGACAAAGGAAAATTGGTTATTTATTTATTTTAATTTTTTCTATACCGCTCCTTCCATTGATCGGGGCGGTTTACATCAGTTACAGAGAACATTATTGTAAACTATGATACAATTGAACTATTTACATACCAGCTATCCACATATGCCGGAGTATAGTGGAAGCTGGTTAACTTAACTATATACATGGTAACTAGGGAGTGATTAAGCTCCACACCCTTATCATGATAAAGGTGTGTTGAGCAGCCACATATTGGAAGGATTTGGAAGAATCTGGAAGAGTTACAGCAGCCTCACACAACCTCAGCACCCCTTCCCTCCTCCTCCTTTCCCTTTGCTCTCTCCTGAAGATTACAGAAGGCTCTAGAGGGATCTGCCTGCCAGCTACCTTTCACACAGTTAAAATAAGCGCAGCCACTGAAGCACTTTCAGAGGAGTAGAGATGATCCCGGCATGGATCCTATGCCTGGGACTCTCGGGGTGAGTACCATGGCTTGACTTGTCATTGTCTTGTTGGGGGCTCCCAGTTCCATCTCTGAGGGACGCAATTTGGGGTAGACTACTAGCGACCTTTGGTGTTGTGGGGGGGGTTTCCTGCCATTTTTGCACACATTAGTAATGTTTTTGCCTATTGTGCATCTGGGGGTTGCATGTTCTGCGCAAGTGGCTCCAAGCATGCACCTTCTCTAGCACCTTTAATGCACGTTACATAAAAGCACAGTCAGTGCATACTTGCGGGCCGACACAGCCTTAGTGTGTGCTCTTGTGATACTTATTTTAACCCTCTGTATTCTTCCAGGAAATGTTGTTTGACTTGTGGCAGGTGAGGAGCCTCATCCTTGGATTCTGGACTCTGCCTTTCCTGTATGGCAGTTTCTGAGTCGCCCCTGGAGGACATGCTTTCCCCCTCTCAGACAGTCTGCCCTTACCTGTCTCAGGGCGGGATGTGCAGGACCGCACTAAGAGTAAGGATGCTCAGCCAGCTGGAGGCTCTGGCAACTATGCTGTGAGCCGCTCTTTATCCTCTAGGGCAGGGGTTCTCAACCCTGTCCTCTGGACTCACCTAGCCAGTCAGTTTTCAGGATAACCACAATGAATATGCATGGGAGAGATTTGCATATAATGGAGGCAGTGTATGCAGATCTCTCTCATACATATTCATTGTGCTTATCCTGAAAACCTGACTGGCTAGGTGGGTCCCGAGGACAGGGTTGAGAACCCCTGCTCTAGGGGGTCTGTGATATCTACGCCCCTTGGTGTGGGGGGGGGGGAGGCTTTTCTGAGAAGCAATCTTCTGGAATCTAGATTGTCCTCCCCAGAATTCTTTTCCTTTTTGCAACAGGCCTGGTCCTTCTGGCGTGGAAATTCAGACCCTGTGACCTCTAGGCGCCCCCCCAGATACAGTCTCGTGCCAGGCAGGCTGAAAATAGAAGCTCTGTTCAGTTACCTTGGCTAAGCATCCCCGGTGCGGGACACTCCCTGTAGATGAGAAACACTTGGGAGCTATCTGAGGTGTTGACTATGCCTCGGACCCAAATGAATCAGTATTGGGCTCTGATGTGGATAAGAACTACTCTCAGTTTCAGAAGACTATGCAGAGGCCAGCATGATCCGCCTGTTCTGGATGGAGGAGCTGGTGGCATTGATTTTGACAGATGCTTCTGGCAAGCAGCAGGAGCTGAAAGTACACCCGCTTCTTCAAAGGGTGTGGAAATCCACTACTGCCCCATACCCAGAGGTGATCAAAGATATGATCTCGTCCTAGAGGGGCTCAATCAACTCCCTGCCTAAAAGGTTAAGGGTCTATAAGAAGATCTATGCTCTCCTGGAGAAAGGAGTGCAGAGAGTTGTTTGACATTCCCAAGGTGGATGCACAGGGCACGGTGGCTACCAGATGGACCACCATTCCTGTGGAAGGCGGATTGGCTTTAAAGGATGCTCTGGATTGCAAGGTCAATTCTTTACTGAAGAGCCAGTGTGCCGTGGTGGAAGCTATGCATGTACCAGTTTGATGTTTCGAGCTCAGCTCCAGTGGATTCAGTCTCTTCTGCCTGATGATACTATGTCTCTCTTGGAGTCAGCTACGGCCTTCCTTTCTGTTGCCATGTATGATCTGGTGTGCTTTGCAGCCAGGGATGGTGCCCTAACAATAGTGTCATGGCATTGGATTTGGCTCAGTCACTGGGTGGCGGACATATCCTCCAAAGCCTGTTTAGCCCAACTAGCCTTTAAGGGGAAGCTCCTGTTTGGAACTGATTTGGAGAAACTGCCTCCCGGAAGGCAGGTCTAGGGGGCCTGTGAAGTGGGCTAGTGCCCCTTTCTTGTCAGTTTCCGCCCATTCACCAAGGGTGCACTGGCTGGATTCCCGAGGGTCTCGGGACTATCATCATATTACTGACCTGGAAAACCTTTCTTCCCCTCAGCTTCAAGACCTTGGGCTCGTTCTCAGTAGCACGTGGACCCAGGGACTTGGTCTCATCCAGAGGAAGACCCTCCCAGGCCACACAATGAATGTATAGGGAACACATTCCCTGGCGCCTCCGGTGAGTGGCAAGCTTCACCTCTTCTTTCAGGAATGGGCCTGTATTACCAAGGATCACTTGGTGTTCGACACCATTCAATTTGGCTATGTCCTGGAATGCAAGGAGCTAATTCCCAATGCCTTCATCACTTCCCCTTGTGGGTCTGCAATCAAAGGTGCCGTGGTGCAGACCACCTTGGACAAGTTGCTTCACCTAAAGGCAGTGGTGACCATCCCCCCAGACGAGCGCGGCAAGGGCAGATACTCCATCTGCTTTGTGGTGCCAAAGAAGGATGGTTCCTTCCGGCCCATTTTGGACCTCAAAGGGGTCAAACCTTACGCTCCATGATTCAAGCAGTGCATCAAAGGGAATTCTTGGCTTCTCTGGGTCTGACTGAGGTTTATTTCCATATCCTGATCTGAGCGGATCAGCAGAAGTATCTGCATTTTGCCATGCTTGATTCTCACTATCAGTTTGCCGCTTTTCCTTTTGGCTTTTCACTGCCCCATGGATGTTCTCAAAGGTCATGTGGTGGCGGCTGTGGCACCAAAGGATCTTTGTCCATCCCTGTCTAGATGACTGGCTCATCTGAGTCTATTCCCCATCAGAAGCATCTTGGGTGACGTCCTGAGTGGTGTCCTTTTTTGAAAGCCACACATGGGTGATCAATCAGGAAAAAAGCCAGCTTGTACCTTCCCAATCCTTGGAGTTTCTGGGAGCACGTTTCGACACTTGAGTGGGCAGAGTTTTCCTGCCAGAAGAGAAAGTTAGAAGACTATTGAGTTGCCTGGCAATGTACTGTGTGCAACAGGCCCCTAGAGTCTGGGATTATCTTGAGCTCCTCGGACTGATGGCAGGGACCATAGAGATGGTCCCGTGGGCACGTGCTCACTTGCGGCCACTTCAGCAGTTCTTGTTGACTTGATGGTCCCAAGTTCTCAGGAGTTCGAGTGCAGGCTTCAGCTCACATTGAAGGTTTGGTCCAGCCTGCGGTGGTGACCAGTCTTGTCATCTGAGGAAGGGTGTACTGCAGGACAATTTCTCCTGGATTCTGCTACAACGAATACTAGTCTCTCAGGCTGGGGAGCCTATTGCCGAGATTGTATGGCTCAAGGCTGTTAGAACTGTAGGGATGTGGTGTGGTCCATCAACCACCTCAAGCCAAGGGCCATCAGATTCACTCTAATGTGTTTTCGGCCCTGGGTCAAGGGTCAGGCGGTTAGAGTGTTTTCACACAATGCCATAGTGGTGGCATGTTAATCGGCAGGACAGCACAAGATGTTCTGGAGTGGCCTTGGAAATGGATCTCCTGTTTGCTTGGGCAGAAAAGAACATTTGAGGCTTGTCGGCTCAGCACATTGCTGGAGTGGCCAATGTGGAAGCAGATTTCTTCAACTGACACTCTGAATCCCGGCAAGTGGAAGTTGAGTCAAGAGGCATTTCAGTTGATTCTGCGCCACTGGGGTCACCCTAAAATGGATCTGATGACAATGTATACTCCATTGCCAAAGTGTGACATTTCTTCAGTTGCCACATGGAGATGGGGTCCGAGATCATCAATGCCCTGACCCATCCTTGGCCCAGTCAGTTGCTACTGTACATTTTTCCTCTATGGCCCCTGGTGGGCTGTGTGGTTCGGCATATAGAGTACTTAATACAGCTGACTGCACAAGGGTTAAACTAATCCAACACAAACCAACACCCTTGACCTTACTTTCATGAATAAACTGATTTATCAATATAAATTACTATTTCATACACTTCAATAAGGCACAAGCGACCTCAGGATGGTCTTACCCCAACGTGGCAAACTAGTCACCATAGGGTTTAGGAGTAGATACTCACATCATGGGTCACTACCTCTGTACTTTTTCAATCCAAACCTCAGTCTAACAACACTAACAATATCTAACACAACCTTACCACCTACCAACAAAACATTCATTGATATTCCTAAAAGTTATAAAAAGTGTCTGCAATACAGCATAAAACTGGAACACGTAAATTCTTCAATTATTTTCCTAAAAAGGAACAGAAAAATAGGCCTTTTTCAATAGAAATTTATTCACTTATCTGAACATTTCCAAACGTCCGGCTCATGTCAGCAAGCAGACATCATACAACGGTCTTGTCCAAACGCCAAATCGCAAGAAGGTACACCATCCTGGCAAGAGGTATAATGACCCCACCATTCTGGTGAGATATATAATAACCCGACAAAAGCTTTGCTTTCACTGATTAGGCTTCTTCAAGGTTTTTTCGATAACAATATCAGCATTTCACATCCTCCATGTCGGATACATAGTATCTCCCTGCTTACACTTCAGTAGCGTCTGACGTCAGTAACTTTTAAAAGACATCTAAACCTATGATTCGCTCACAGAGGGTGATGTAATGTTCTCCTAAAACCCTCATTCCATACACACTAGGACTCAAACTCTGTCAACAGCGAACCTCAAAAACCCTAAAAAACAACCGCAAGGAATTAGACCAGAACTCCACAGTCATTCAATATTAATTCAAATAAAGAGTGTCCGTTCAATTTTATCATTCAATCCATTGGGATCTAAGGTATTCAGATCATATATCCATCTCTGTTCTTTTTGAAGTAACAGGCGGCTTCTATCTCCTCTCTGTATGTCTGGAGGAATGTATTCTAATACCGTACAGCGAAGTTCTTCAAAAACATGACTACAAGAAATACAATGTTGAACTAAAGGCGTTTCTAATCTAGCTTTATTAATACTATATTTATTTTCAGCTAACCGTGTCCTTAAAGCACGAGTAGTTTTCCCTATATATAATTTAGAACAAGAGCACCATAGCGCGTACACCACAAAAGAAATATTACAAGAGGTGTCCTGGATATACAAACAGTTCTTCTTTTTATGATTGAAACACAATTGATTTTCCATAATCCCACAAAATGAACATCGCCCCCACTTCTTATACTGATATATCGCACCATTACTATGACGTCTAGGAACTGCAGAATATAATTGGTCTCTAAGATTCTTTCCCCTATTGTATGCCACACGTAAAATACTTCTAGATAACTTGGGGTGAGATCGAAGAACATTCCACCTTTTTTGAATAGAAGCAGCAATCCGACTTGAAAGGCTGGAGTAAGGCAATATGCATGTAAGTAAAGATGTCTCAGAAGGTACTGCAGAATCCGTATCTGAAGATGTAGGTTTAAGCAGCCATTCACGATGGTTATATTTAGCTCGTTTATAAGCTTTTTTTAAAACCGAGCTAGGGTATCCACGCTGCTGGAACTTCAATATCATATTCTGTGCTTGTCTATCAAATTCCTTTTCAGATGAACAAATACGTCTACAGCGTAGCAGTTGTGAATACGGCAAACTACATTTTAAATGATTTGGATGAAACCTGGAGAAATGTAAAAAAGTATTTTTATCTGTAGGTGTGGTATAAATAGTTGTAGAAAATTTTCTCTCTGTTTTGTAATTTGAACATCTAAAAAATGTATTGTAAATTCTTGGATATTAATTTCAAACTTGATGTTACCATTACATTTATTCAGATAATTAAAAAATTCATTCAGGGATTCTAAAGATCCACCCCACAAAAGAAAGATATCATCTATGTAACGGTGCCATCGCAAAATGTCAGACCTATATTTTGAACTATAGATCCACTGAACTTCAAAATTGTGCATATAAAGATTTGCTAATGATGGTGCGAAAGTTGCCCCCATAGCTGTACCTGAAATCTGCTGAAACAATTCTTGTTTATAGACAAAATAATTCCTTTTCAGTGCCAGTTCGGCCAAAGTTAAGAGAAATCTTGTAGGAACCGTATGTGGTCTCGATCTCATGTTCCATACAGCTGATAATACCTGTAAGGCTTTATTTTGGGGTATCAATGTATACAAAGCTGTTACATCTAAAGTTGCCATCCAGGTCACCTGTTCGGTAGTACCATAATCTTCTAAAATTGTCAAAAAGTGTGTTGTATCTTTGATGTATGAAGGAATTAAAGGAACTTCTTCTTTTAGAAACATATCTAAATATATACCTACCCTTTCAAGTAGTGAATCATTACTAGATAATATCGGACGTCCTGGTGGATTAATTAACTTTTTATGCACCTTAGGTAAAATATAAAATGCTGGTATCTTTGGATGCGATGGATTAAGAAAAGTCCTTTCTTTCTCTGTTAGAAACCCAGATTGAAACGCAGCAGTGGTAATGTCTATCATCATCTTTTGTAGTTCTTCAGTAGGGTCTGACGTTAAACGTACATAATGAGTTGTAGAATTTAATTGCCTCAACACCTCAATATCATAATTAGCAGTATCCATAACTACAACTCCTCCTCCCTTATCCGCTCTTTTAATAGTAATATCATCCATCTTCGAAAGACTCTGCAGAGCCTCAAATTCTGCCTTAGTCAAGTTCTTAAGATGATTGTTGAATTTTGATTCCATTCCACATAAATCCAAAAGTACAAGATGTTTAAATGTATGGACTATAGGATCTAAAATACCAGGAGGGGTCCAGCTGGATTTTACACTAACTGTAGATGAATCAGGAGGTGAAGGTTTCTCATGAAAAAATAAACACAGGTCTGCGACTAAAAAGCTGTTTGATTATTTTCATCTAATTTCCATGTATTTTGGTGTGCTGAAAACAAATAAAATATTGAAAAAACTCCTAGACGTCATGATTTGCCACAACATGCAAAATTGTCTTCAAATTTATCAAATTTTTTCAAATTACTATTTAATTAATTCAATTACTATTAATTAATTCACATAAGTGCATTTAAGATATAAAATGCCAAAAAAACCTTAAAGGGGCTGTCCGAGTTATGTAAAAAAAAAATATAGCACTGTAAATCTGATGGTCAGCAATATATACATAAGCTAAGCAAGTTTTAAGTCCATGCTTCTAATGGTAGAAGGGGTTAATCTTTCCTGAAGAATCCAGTGGGAGGGAGACACAGGGCAGATAGCAGCAGCTCCGGTCAGTGCAGGGGAGCATGGCCAGCACTGTGACGTCTCGTGTACAGACACAGAGCTGCTCTCTCCTGCATGCCACACTTGTGCACGAATCATCATCAGGTTCTTGGTTCTAGGCTGTTCACACTTTTTCATCGCAATTCGTGTTAGCTCGTCATTCTTCAACCGTTATGTTATGGCTCCGCGAAAGTGTATTAATTCGCCAGACAGTTTCTGTTTCATCTGTGGTGAATATACAGTGTTGAAGCAACAGCAGAATATTACAGATTTTGTGAAAAAAGTATACTTTGCATACTTTGGACTAAAAATTGGAGATCAAGATAAAGTCTGGGCGCCTCATAAAGTGTGCAAACGGTGTGTTGAGGACCTCCGAAACTGGTTCAAGGGTAAGAAAAAATCTTTCCGTTATGGGATTTCTATGGTATGGCGAGAGCAAAAGAGCCATAGTGATGACTGTTACTTTTGTTCATATGATGTGAAAGGGTTTAATTCCAAATGGAAGCATTCCATTTCATACCCCAATCTTCACTCGGCAATTCATCCCATCCCCCATGGCACAGATATACCAGTAACCAAGCCCCTGCTACCTTGGCAGAGATACCTAGCTCCGATGAAGGTGAAGTCATACCAGATGACGAATCAAGTTCTGACTTTGAAGATGATACAAGACCAAAATTGTTTTCTCAGGAGGAGATGAATGATTTGGTAAGAGACTTGAATCTTCCCAAAGATGCCGCTGAGTTACTCGGATCAAGGCTGACTAGCAGGAATTTATTGTTGCCAGGAGTGTCATCTTCATGGTTCAGACATCATGAAAAGGAGTTCGTTCCTTACTTCGCCCAGGAAGACAAGTTGGTTTATTGCATCGATGTCGAAGGTCTGATGGGTCAATTTAAAATCCAATATGATTCAGAGCAATGGCGTCTTTTTAGAGATTCTTCAAAAAGAAGTCTCAAAGCAGTTTTACTCCACAACGGTTTTTACGCTTCCATACCTGTAGGTCATTCCGTACACTTGAAGGAAACCTACGAGAACTTGGAATTGGTTCTTCGTAAACTTAAATATGAAGACCATGGTTGGCAGGTGTGTGGGGACTTGAAGGTCTTGTGCATGCTACTCGGGCAACAAGCTGGGTATACCAAATATCCTTGTTTTCTGTGTCTATGGGACAGTCGAGACCAACAAAATAACTGGACCAAGAAGAGTTGGCAGCCAAGGGTGCTAACAGTTGGTGAAAAAAATGTCCTCCGAGAAACTTTGGTACCTTCCCATAAAGTTCTTCTACCACCTCTCCACATAAAATTGGGATTGATGAAGCAATTCGTAAAATCACTTCCAAGAGATGGAGAATGCTTCAAATACTTGGTCACCAAGTTTCCAGGCCTGTCGGAGGCAAAATTGAAGGAAGGTGTGTTCGTCGGACCAGACATTAGAAGGCTTATAGTTGATCAAGAGTTTGTCAATACCATGATGGATCCTCAAAAAGAAGGGTGGATTGCATTTAAAGAAGTCGTACAGAAATTTTTAGGCAATAACAAAGATCCTCACTACAAAAAGATTGTCGGACGAATGCTGAAAGCATTTCAAGCTTTAGGTTGCCTGATGAGTTTGAAAGTGCATTTCCTCCAGTCCTACCTTGACTACTTTCCTGAAAATTTGGGAGCTGTGAGTGAGGAACAAGGTGAACGATTCCACCAAGACATTAAAGAGATGGAAAGGAGATACCAGGGAAAATGGAACATTACAATGATGGCAGACTACTGTTGGATGCTTCAGAGAGACATTCCAGATGCTACTCACAAGCGTAAATGCACCAAGAGGAGCCTCACAAGGAAGAAGAATCGAGTTTAGTGTATGTAGGTGAGCTCATTTCAGTTCAAAGAAGGATTTTCATGAAAATATTGTAATAAAACTTTAATTTTATAAGTCTATTTCCATTTATTTTGAGGTATTGCCTTATTTAACATATTTACCTAAATTGTCAGGAAACGTGATGTCCTATGACAAAATGGAGGTCATTTTCGGATTCAGCGCACCAAAAAACATAAAGATTATGTGGAATAACCAAAACAGCTCTCGAAAAAAATTTTTTTGCAGACCTGTGTAATTTCAACTGTATCAATATAATTAATCTTTCTATAGCTACCCTACTTCGGAAGCCATCATAATATGGTCCGCTAATAAAAGATAGGCCTCTTGCTAATACATCATTTTGTGCTGTGGTAAGTGTCCGATGAGAAAGATTAATTACTGTATCCATCACTGAAAAGTTACTATTTCTTTTTTGCGTCGCGAGCGCGTTGGTAGCCTGGAAAAATTTCCTTGATTGTTTTGTGAATCAGTCGACTGATTACTGCCATACTCTTTTTTTTATTTCTTGATTTAAAAGAAAAATTTAAATGTTCAATATCAGTACTAGAATCTGAGGAGTAAGTTGAACCATCCCTTCCATTATTTCTCTTAAAACTATCAAAAGATCTATTCCTACGTGTAGACCAATTATAAATAGAACCTTCTTTCATTCTCTTCTCATCTTTAAACAATTTTTTAATCTTTTGACATTTAAACTCCGTTTTATAACGTTCTAATTGTTTACATACATCAACATGACGAGTCTCAAAATCTTCAGTTTTCTTCAACTTCTCTAAATCTTCATTAAGTTCTTTAGTCAAGGCCACATTCTTTATATGAGCTGATTCAATAACCAACAGCATCAAATCTAATGAACATTTATTTAAGATTTGATTCCAATGTGATATGAAGGCTTCATTTTCAAGAAGCATACAAGATGCTTTCCTGGAAATGTTTGGAAATGTTCAGGTAAGTGAATACATTTCTATTGAAAAAGGCATATATTCTGCTGTTTAAAGGAAAATATTTTTCTTTTCCTTTTTAGGAAAATAATTGAAGAATTTACATGTTCCGGTTTTATGCTGTATTGCAGACACTTTTTATAACTTTTAGGAATATCAATAAATGTTTTGTTGGTAGGTGGTAAGGTTGTGTTAGATATTGTTAGTGTTGTTAGACTGAGGTTTGGATTGAAAAAGTATAGAGGCAGTGACTCATGATGTGAGTGTCTGCTCTTAAACCCTATGGTGACTAGTTCGCCACGTTGGGGTAAGACCATCCTGAGGTCGCTTGTGCCTTATTGAAGTGTATGAAATAGTAATTTATATTGATAAATCAGTTTATTCATGAAAGTAAGGTCAAGGGTGTTGGTTTGTGTTGGCATATAGAGTGCCATCTGGGCAGGATTGTTATGGTAGCACCAGATTGGCTGTGGAGAGCGTGGTTCGGAGACCTGATGCTGCTCCTTCAAGCACCTCCTCGTCAGCTGCCTCTGGTTCAGGGGATATTGCAGCAGGGACTGATCGTCCTGGAGGACCCATCTCCCTTCTTGCTTATGGGATAGCTCATGAAAGGAGACTGCTAGCACATAAGGGCTACTCTTCAGCAGTAATCTTTACCATACTTGGTGCCTGCTGGAGGTCTACCAAGCTAGTGTATGTATGGTTATGGTGCCTTTTTGAGAGCTAGTGCATCATGTTTCACTTGGCTCCTGAGGCGGCAAAGGTGTCTTCCCTGTTGGTCCTTCTACAGGATCGTCTAGAGAAGGGTCTCTCACTGAGTTCCCTGAAGGCAGGGTGGCAGTTTTAGCCTGTATCTGTGGTCTGGTGGCGGGAAAGTTCTTGGCCTTGTTCCCGGACATCTCATGTTTTCTCCAAGGGGTTCAACATCTGCATCCTTTCCTTTAGTCTGTAATCTGTCTCTGGGTGTTCAGGGCACTGATGGCGGCCCCCTTTGAGTCATTGAAGCACGCTACCTTGATGCATGGGATACTCAAGACTCTTCTTGGTCGCAATTTGTTCTGCAAGGCGTATCTCCGAATTGCAGGCTCTGTCTTGTTGGGATTCTTATCTGTCCTTTTCAACTGAGGCCATTTTCATTTGGCGTGTATCTTCCTTCTTGCCTAAAGTGATGTTTCTCTTTCACATGAATCAGGTGGTTTGCCCGCACTCCTCCTCTAAGGAGCAGTGTTGGGAGAAGGATAAGGATTTTCGCTGTGTGGATGTCGAGAGGGTGTTTTCCGGTACTTGGAGGTTACAAATTCCTTTTATAAGTCGGACTATCTATTTAAGCTATTCACTGGCCCATGCAAGGGTGAAGCAGCGGCCAAGTCGACCTTAAGAAGGCTATTGCTTTAACATATCTGTTATGGAACCGGGCAGCTATGGAGGGTCTGCGCGCCCATTCTACTCGAGTGCAAGTGTCCTCATGTGTGGAGAGAAGCTCGGTAGCCCCTGCAGACATGTCAGTCAGCAACATGGGCATCAATTTCCACTTTTGTCAAGTATTACTGCTTAGATGTTCATGCGCAGGTGGATATGGCCTTCAGCTCAAGGGTTTTGTGAGCTGCTGTGTCTTCTTCCCACGTAATGGTATTGTAGCTTTGATACATCTCACTTGTCTGGGCTGGTCTAGCAGGACGATATGAAAGGTGACATTTTACTTACCAGATGTCCTTTCCTTGAGTCCTGCTAGACCAGTCCAGACCCCGCCCTTGAAACTGTATTGCTCTGTTTTTCTGCTGCAGTACCCTTGGGTCCCCCATGATTCTATATTTGACTCTGTAGGCTTATTTTCTACTGGCAGCCTTCTAGTTCTACTTTCCTGTACATAGTTCTCTACTGTTGTTTACTCATTGTTGCCCACATTGAGGTTGTGTGAGGCTTGCGCTGTATCTCCCATTTGCTTGGGGATGAGTGCTGAAGGGATCTCTGGTGGTTGAGGTGGATAGAGGCCATAGGAGTGATGTCATTGAAACTTGGGCTTTGCAACCATTTTTTGTCTCTACCAATCTGCTGGTAGGGGAACACAACTCACTTGTCTGGACTGGTCTAGCAGGACTCAAGGAAAGGGCATTATCTGGTAAGTAAAATGTCACCTTTCATAATGACATGCCTCTGACTTGATTCATTCTGTCCCGGACTTGTACTTGGCTCTGCCACTTCCCCAAGGAAAGGGGGGAGGGAACTTTTTAAAGGAACTGCTTTGTAGGTACAGTAGACTCCCATTGAGAACTGTCACCATAATAAAATGCATACAGTGCAATTATTTTTCACATTTCTACATTCTTGAAGAAAATAAACGCTTCAGATTGTTTTCTGTATCAGTGCTTTTTCAACTGGACTTTTCTGCATTTGGATTTATTGAAATGTCCATAAAAGCATTTTTTTTCCCATTTCAGAAATCTGTCCCCTTTGAGAAGTTTGGAAGTGCTTGTGAGGAGTTAAACAGTGCATTATATCGAGAGCAACAGGCACAAATACTTTTAATTGAACAAGCACAGCAGCTGCAGAAACTAAATTATAGGCTAGAAATGCATTCGACTGAAGAAGCAGAGAAGGAGCAAACCCTAAATGAGGCTGTAAAGGTAAAATTAAAATATACTTCTATTACTGCATAGCAACTTTTCCTTGATTAAATGCTAACGTCTGGACCACTGAATGGTGATGTGTTTAATAGCAGTCATTTTTGGTAACTACTTGCCTGTGGTCCCCAAACTTAGAAGACAATTTTTAGTGGTAGTGTCTGCTCTCAAGAGCATGGTACTTTTTGAAAACTGATCTAGACATGAAACATTAAAATGACAAATATGCTTTGCTTTAGGAAACATTAGATCCTTGAATTTGAGTATCCTATAGAACCGTCTGTCTATGAATCTAATGAAATTGATTGTTATGTAAATCTTTGGTATAGCTAGTTTCAGAACATTTTTTCAATAAAACTCTGTACAATATGTAAGCATGAAATAATGGACACAGGCATAGTGAATCGAGAAGGCTGGAAAATACTATTGAATATGGAAGATAAGAAGCCAGATATGGAGTATGGTATGTATGTGAGTATGTGTGTGTATATATATATGTATATATAGATATATAGATATGTGTGTGTGTGTGTGTATATATATATATCTATATCTATATATCTATGCTTAGGATGAAATAAGCCACACTGGTGGATGCTGTCATCTGACAGCATCAACATTGGAACAGTTTTCTCAGAGCTCAGAAATACCTAGAAAATGTTTCTGATGATGTACTGAAGTTCCTTCCTGTGTAGACGCTGCTACTCTGAATTTCTTCAATTTTTCTTTATCTATAGAAGCATCTGGGCAAGTATTTTTGATTCTCTGACAACAATTATTGCTGCTTGCGGTTGCATTTTTCTCATTTAAAAAGAGGGAAAGAAACTTATTATTTTTACTTTAAGTCTCTTGGTTTATACAACACAAGTTAATCTCCAGGAACAAGCAGGAATGAGTCTTCACATATGGGTACGTCGGTATCGACGGAGCCTGCGTGGGAACGCTCCCCAGCGTCCAATCAGAAAGCCTTTGGGAGCATCCCACAGCGCCTGCGTGCTGCCTTCCCGCCTTTCCCAACTGTCTCTCCTCAGTTCTTCTTTTTCCGCGGAGCCAGCAGGTCGTGTTCCTGTCACCGCAGAAGAATTTCCTTATTTTTACTTTATTTCGACGCTGTACCGGTACCGCCAGTCTTCGTTCTTTTCTTCTTGTAAAACCCCTCCCCAAACCTTTTTTCCGTTCTTTTTCTTCAGGTGCGCTTGAGTTTTGGGCCTTGCTTCAGTTGGGCTTAGAGAGATAAGCTCTAAGGTATGTCCCTGTGGCAGATATTTGGTGTGGGCTCTTTATTATACTGAATGTCTGAAATTTGAATGTGAGCAAGCACGATACTGATTTTTGTACTTTGGTTTTTAGCATGTGTTGAGCAGACCAGTCGCTGCATGCCGCACGCTGAACTCCCCCGAAGAAGCCGCATCGGCGGTGAAACGCATCAGCGCTTAGGATTTGCGTAGGGAGCTGGGAGGCACATCCTGACTTTAACCGTTTTTTCAGATAAGTTATTTGACTCTTTTTATTTGGTTAAAGAGTCGGGATTCTCCTTACAGCTTAATTCTCCATACAGCTTAGTTCTGTTGGCATATTGAAAAGTGTCATCGCAGAGTGAAATAGAGCCTGCATTTACAAGTTTATCTCACCTCAGTACAAGGAATATATGGGTCCTTGATGTAACGAAGGGGATTGTGTGTCCTCAGGCTTACAGTACAGTGCAGCCTGATTAGACCCTCATTCATTCTGAGACCCTTTTTCCTCAATTAATTTTAGTATCCTTTAAATTTGAGCAATTTGTTTTTCGATATAGTGTCTATATTGCTCTACAAACCCCTGTTTTGCTTTTTTGTCTCCCACATCACTGGGGACAGTTGGGTGTTGAACATAGTCCAGGGGCTATGCACTGCATTTTCACCAACTGCCTCCGCCATACTTTCCAGGGGAGCCTCCAAGGCCTCCCCTGCACACAGACCTTCTCCTTCAAGAGCTTCAAGGTCTGTTGGTGGACAAGGCGGTGGAGCCTGTGCCTCCCCACTTGCAAGGTCACGGATTCTACTCCAGGTATTTCCTGGTGCCCAAAAGAACCGGTGGCCTTCGACCTATTCTGGACCTCAGGAACCTCAACAAGTTTCTAGAGAAAGAAAAGTTCAAGATGCTTACTCTTGGAACACTTCTGCCCTACCTCCAGCAGGGAGATTGGCTGTGCTCCTTAGATCTAAAGGATGCATACACTCACATCCTCATTCATCCAGACCACAGACAGTACCTCAGGTTTATTGTGGGAGGAAACCATTATCAGTACAGAGTACTGCCTTTTGGCCTCACCTCCGCTCCCAGGGTCTTTACCAAATGCCTGGCAGTGGTGGCGGCCTACCTGAGAAATCAGGGAATCTTTGTCTTCCCCTATCTGGACGACTGGCTCATCAGGGGTCAGACATGCCAGGAGGCCAGACAAGCCACCCTCAGAATTATTGCTCTTCTTCAAAGCCTGGGGTTTGTAATAAACTTTGCAAAGTCCACTTTGCTCCCCTCCCAGAACTTGGAGCTCATAGGAGCAAGGCTGGACTCTCTGCTGGCAAAGGCTTTCTTGCCAGAAGACAGAGCCCAAAGACTGATAGACTTGGCAAACCAGTTTCTCAGCAGGTCACTGGTCTCCGCCAGACTGCCTGAGGCTGCTTGGCCACATGGCTTCGACAGTTCATGTAACCCCCAATACCAGGCTCCATATGCGGCCTGCACAGTGGTGCCTTCGGAATCAGTGGTCACAAGCCACAGGCAACCTCAGAGACAGAATAAGGGTGTCCAGACCATTTCTGGACTCCCTCAGCTGGTGGCTGCACCCACCCAATCTACTAAAAGGGGTGCCCTTTCAAATTCCTGGGTACACAGTGGTACCGACCATAGACGCCTCCCTGCAGGACTGGGGAGCTCATTGTCTGAACAAGTGCACCCAGGGTCTGTGGTCTCCTTGGGAGGCTGCACAGCAGATCAGTTTCCTAGAACTCAGGGATATTCACTTGGCTCTCAAAGTTTTCTCTCCTACCCTGGCTCATCAATCTGTCCTGGTTCAGACAGACAACCAGGTAGCCATGTTTTATGTGAACAAACAGGGCGGGACTGGGTCCAGGCTCCTTTGTCGGGAGGCTCAGGACCTTTGTTCGTTTGCCCTCAAGCACAACATGCTCCTCAGGGCTGTGTACCTTCCAGGCCAGGAAAACTACCTGGCCGACAGTTTGAGCAGAATTTTGCAGCCCCACGAGTGGCAGCTGCATCCCTTGGTAGTTCAGAAGATCTTCCTGAAATGGGGTCTCCCTTTGGTAGATCTGTTTGCCAGTCCACTGAACAAGCAACTGCCAAAGTTCTGCTCCAGGCAACCGCATCCTCTGCAGATAGCAGCAGATGCTTTTCTGATTCCATGGTCTCAGGGCCTCCTGTATGCGTTTCCTCCCATGCCCTTGGTGGCCCGAACTCTGTTCAAGATCCTTCAGGACAAGGCCTCGGTCCTGCTGGTGGCTCCCAGATGGCCAAGACAGTCTTGGTTTCCACTTCTGCTTCAGCTGGCGGTGGATCCCTCACTGCCTCTGGGGTTGCAACCCAACCTTCTCTCTCAGGAGCAGGGTTCCCTTCTGCACCCCAATCTCAAAGCTCTCAATTTGATGGCCTGGAGGCTGCAAGGGTAGTTTTGGCTCCCTGGGGCCTACCTCAGGAGGTTGAGGAGGTTGTCCTAGCCTCTAGGAAACAGTCCACTAGGAAAACCTATGCTCTCAAATGGAAAAGGTTTTCTGTGTGGTGTCAGCTACGTACAGAGGATCCTTTCTCCTGTACTGTACCAGTGGTGCTTCAGTACTTACTGCACTTGTCTAATCAGGGACTTAATTCCAATTCTGTTAGGGTCCACCTCTCAGCTCTAGCAGCTCACCACTCACTGGTGGAAGGACATTCTCTGTCGGTTCACCCCTTGGTGTCCCGCTTTCTCAGGGGCATGCTTTTGCTCAAGCCTCCAATCCGTCCTCCTGCTCCTGAGTGGGAGTTGAATGTGGTCTTGCAGCAGCTGACGCGCCCTCCCTTTGGTTACTTGCCCTCTACGCTTCCTGTCCTGGAAGACACTCTTCCTAGTAGCCCTTACCTCGGCCAGGCGAGTGAGTGAGCTTCAGGCCCTGGTCTGTGATAGGCCTTACACTCGCTTCTATGGGAACAGGGTAGTCCTTAGGACTCATCCAAAGTTCCTCCCAAAGGTTGTCTCCTCTTTCCACCTTAACCAGGAGGTGGTTCTTCCAACATTCTTCCCTAGGCCTCATGCAAGCCAGGCTGAAGCAGTTCTGCATACCCTGGACTGTAGGAGGGCTTTATCCTTCTACCTTGACCGTACGCAGGGGCATAGAAGGGCTACTCAACTGTTCGTATCCTTTGACCCTAATAAGTTGGGGTTGGCTGTGTCCCGGTAGTGAGTAGGATAAATTACAAATGTATAGTCGCCACATTCAAACTGATCAATAGTATCTCCCCATCTTTTCTTACAACCAGGATACAAACCCAAGCAGAAGAAAAAGTATATTAAACCTACTAGCAATACCCTCCTCAATCCGCAAAACAAAACAATCCGCAAAACAAAACAAGCAACCAGTAATAGAGCCTTCTCCTATACAGTGCCTACTCTTTGGAATTCCCTCCCAGACCCAATCAGATCAATAAAAGACCTTCAGAAAAGAACTGAAAACCCTGCTATTTATTGAACACTACAACAACCTCCCCTTCAGGGATACATTCACGCAACCCAGCAACTCGGCTCCCCCCTAGCACATCTTCCCAGGCTGAGCACCACCCCCCTCCTCAGCTACCTCCATTCAATGCACAAGTTGCGAAATCTGTTATGTATATAGTTATATGTTAACCAACCTCCACTATACCCATTTTTGGTATAGCTGGCATATTACTGGTTCTCTGTAATATAGTTTAAATATTGTTCTCTGTAACTTTCAATTGTTCGATGTAAACCACCCCTTTAGTGCCCTGGCGTCACACCACCACCTGGTGAATGGCGAACCCCTCTCGGTCCAGTTGCTGGTGACCCACTTCCTACGGGGTCTGCCCTATGGCGACCGAGTGGAACCTCAATGTGGTACTGGGGCAGCTCACTCGCCTGCCCTTTGAGCCTCTGGCTACCTGCCACCTGCGATACTTCACGTGGAAGGTGGCATTCCTGGTTACGCTCACCTCCGCTCACAAGGTTAGTGAACTTCAGGCCTTAGTGGCGGAGGCGCCATATACCAGGGTCTACAAGAACAGGGTGGTGCTCCGCACACACCCTAAATTCCTTCTGAAGGTGGTATCGTCCTTCCACCTCAATCAGGAGGTGGTGCTTCCCACCTTCTTTGCAAGACCTCACTCCAGTAGGGGGGAGACAGTCCTCCACACCCTGGACTGTATGAGGCCGCCTTCTACATCCAGCATACTCGGGGCAACCACAAAACTGCTCAGCTTTTCATCTCGTATAATCCCAGTAGGCTGGGGGAGGCGGTGACCAAACATACACTGTCTACCTGGGGTGGGGGACAACGTTCCCTCTAATTTTCTGTAGGCTGTGTGCGCATAAAATATCAGCTGTGCAGCTTTTGAGGGAAGGTTAAATTTTTGTGCGCCACATAACGACACTCAGAGTTATATACTTTAAAATTTGACTACACATCAGAATACAGTATGTACACCACATTGATTACACTAGAAAACATTGTAGAACTTGTGAAAACCGTAAATACATAACTTTTAAATTTTAAGACGTCTTTGTTTTCTATCAGAATCAGAACCGTAATTTTTGTGCGCTCTGTTGTAAAGTATGTGCGCTCGCTCGGTGAGGTGTGTGCGCGCGCACACGCGCACAGCTTAGAGGGAACAGTGGTGGGGGACTGTATCGCCCTCACCTATGAGCAGACGGGCCTCCTGCTGGAAGGTTGTGTCACAGCGCACCGTATCAGGGCCATGGTGGCCTTGGTGGCAAACCTGTGCTCCGTCCCGATGGTGGACATCTGCCGGGCCGCAACCTGGTCTTCAGTCCATACCTTCGCAGCCCATTATTGCCTGGAAAAGAAGTCTCAACGAGAGAGTGCCTTCGGCCAGGCCATGCTCTATAATCTTTTCAGGGTATAGGCAATTCCTACCCTCCAACTCTTCTGTGTTCAGGCTACCGGAGTGTTGGTTTCCATTGGACACAGGGGTCCTACTGTAGTCTGTAGCTGCAAACTTAATTGTTGCTGCTCATGGCTCCCCTTGAGGCCGACCGTGTTTTTATGGGCTTTCAGTAACCTGTAGCTGGGGAGTCCCATATGTGAGGACTGACTTCTGCTTGTTCCTGGAGAAAACATAATTACTCACCTGTAACAGGTGTTCTCCGGGGACAGCAGGAATCAGTCCTCACAATCCTCCCTCCTCCCCTTGGAGTTGCTCCTTTACCATCTTTTATTTATTTTTGCCGTCTTTTAGCTATGTCATCTGACTAAGCAAGATGGCACCCTTGGGCTGGAAGGGGACAACGCATGCATGGTAGCATCTCCCAAAGGCTTTTTTGAAAGCTGGGGGGATGCTTCTGTGAGGGCTCCATGGGTGCTGATGTCACCCATACATGAGAATTTATTCCTGCTGTCCCCGGAGAATACCTGTTACAGGTGAGTTACTATGCTATGCGGTCGAACCATGGAACAATACAGTGGCATTAAAATATCGTTTGTTTTATTCTCCATTCCTTTCCTTATGATTCCTAGCATTCTTTTAGCTTTCTTGGCTGCCGCTGCACACTGGGAGGAGAGTTTCAACATATTATCCACGATTACGCCTAAATCTTTTTCCTGGGTGGAGGTTCCTAATGTGGAACCTTGCATCATGTAACCAAAGTTTGGGTTGTTCTTTCCTAGGTGCATAACTTTGCATTTGTCCTCATTCAATTTCATCTGCCATTTGGAGTCCCAGTCTTCCAATTTATCCTCTGTTATTTTTCACAATCCTCTTGGCTATTAACAACTTTGAATAATTTTGTGTCATCTGCAAATTTGATCATCTCACTCATCATTCCCATTTCCAGGTCATGTATGAATATGTTAAAAAGCAGCGGGTCCAGCACAGATCCCTGGGGTACTCCGCTATTTACTTTTCTCCATTGAGAAAATTGGCCATTTATCCCTACTCTCTGCCTTCTATCTTTTAACCAGTTCCTGATCCACAATATTACACTGCCTCCAATCCCATGACTTTTTAATTTGGCCAAGAGACTCTCATGAGGGACCCTGTCAAAGGCTTTCTGAAAATCCAGATACACTATATCAACTGGCTCATCTTTGTCTACCTGTTTATTCACACCTTCAAAACAATGTAAGATTAGTAAGACAAGTCTTTCCTTGGTTAAATCCACGTTGGCTTTCTCCTATTAAACCATGACTATATACATGATCAGTAATTTTATTCTTTATAATGGTTTCTACCATTTTGCCTGGTACTAATGTCAGACTCACAGGTCTGTAGTTTTCGGGGATGACCCCTAGAACCCTTTTAAAATATTGGCATTACATTGACCATTATTCACTCCTTAGGTACTACAATTGATTTTAATGATAGTTCACAGATTATTAATAGTAGGTCTGCAATCTCATATTTCAGTTTTTTCAATACCCTTGGATGTATACAATCCGGTCCAGGTGATTTGGTACTCTTCAGTTTATCAAATAGTTGTAATACATCTTCCTGGTGTATAGATATTTCTTTCATTTCTTCCGATACATCACCTTTATATGCCATTTCAGGCACAGGTAAATTACCTACATCATCTTCAGTAAAGACCAAAGCAAAGAATTCATTCTATTTCTTCGCTATTTCATTTATTTATTTATTTACATTCTCTTATATACCGCGCTATTCTGCATCAGTGCGGTTTACATTGAACAAACTGAAAAAACAATATGGAAGCTATAGCCTTGTCTTCACGTAGTGCTCCTTTTATTCCTCTATCATCTAATGCTCCAACTGACTGTCTCAGAGGTTTTTGCTACAAATGTACTTGAAAACGTTTTTATTATGCATTTCTGCTTTTACGGCAAACGTTTTTTCAAATTCTCTCTTTTCCTGCCTTATCAATGCCTTGAATCTAACTAGGCAATGCTTATGTTTCCCATTTTTGCCATTTGGCTCCTTTTTCCCTTTCCTGAAAGATGCTTTTTTGGCTACAACAGCCTTTCCGACCTCGCCTTTAAGCCATGCTGGCAATTATTTGGCCTTCCTTCCACTTTTCTTAAAGCGTGGAATACATCTGTTCTGGGCTTCCAAGATAGTATTTTTAAACAATGCCCACGCTTTATGCAAATCTTTAGTCTTTGCAGCTGCTCCTTTTAGTCTTTTGTTAACTATTTTCCTTATTTTATCATAATCTCCCTTGTGCAAGTTAAAAGGGAATACTTTGGATTTCCTTGCTGTCCTTCTTTCATTTATTAAATCAAATGCGATCATGCTATGATCTCTTTTGCCAAGTGGCCCCAACACCCTTATCTCTTGCACCAGATCCTGAATGCCACTAAGGACTAATTCAAAATAGCTTCCCCTCTTGTCGGTTCATGAAACAAGAAGCAGTCATTTATTTCATCTAAAAACTTTATCTTCCTAGCGTGTCCTGTTGTGACACTGTTCCAGTCGATACCCAGGTAATTGAAATCACTCATTATTACTGTGTTGTAACTTTTGTTAGCTTACCTGATTTCTTTCAGCATTTCATTATCCATCTATTCATTCTGGCCAGGCGGTCAGTAGTACATCCACACTGCCATTGCCTTCCCCTTTTTACATGGAATTTTTATTCATAGAGATTCTACAGCGTCTTTTGTTTCCTGCAAAACTTTAATCCTATGTGACTCAATGCCCTCTCTAACATAGAACGCAACCCCTCCACCAATTTGATCTACTCTATCATTGCAATATAGTTTGTATCCAGGTATCACAGTGTCCCATTGTGTTTTCCTCCTTCCACCAGGTCTCTGAGATACCAATCATATCTAACCTCTCATTTAGAGCATATATTCTAACTCTTCCATATTGTTTTTTAGACTTCTAGCTTTTGCATACAGGCATTTTAGAGATTGTATTTCAATCATATTAATCTGGTTATCAGTTGATGGGGTAATTTGGAATCTTTCAGCTCTGTACTTAAGGGCATCTGGGTAACTTTTATCTTTATTGGAACCTCTCTGTTTGGATGTCTTAACTTTCCTGTTTTGTTAGTATCCTTCAAGGATACATTCTTCCAAACCATGCATTCTTGGGTGACTATCTGTTTTCCCCTATTATCTAGTTTAAAAGCTGCTCTATCTCCTTTTTAAATGTTGCCAGCAGCCTGGCTCCATCCCGGTTAAGGTGGAGTCCATCCTTTCAGAAGAGTCCCTCCCTTCCCCAGAAAGTTGCCCAGTTCCTAACAAATCCAAAACCCTCTTCTTTGCACCATCGTCTCATCCATGCATTGAGACTCTGGAGCTCCGCCTGCTTTTTGGGTCCTGCACGTGGCATGGGAAACATTTCTGAGAATGCTACCCTGGAAGTTCTGGATTTCAACTTTTTACCTGGAAACCTAAATTTGGCCTCCAGAACCTCCCTCTCACATTTTCCTATCATTGGAACCTCTTGGAGACTGTAGGGAATAGATTCCAAAGGCACTAACATTTTTCTTTAAAACAATTTCTTCTTTCTTTTCTGTCCTTTGGCTACCTTGGCCCTCAAAATCCCTCTCCTGTGAGTGCAGGAACTCCAATCTTGAGTCTTAATCCCCCCCAACCCCCCCAGTAAGCTTTTCCAAACCATAAAACTTCTTCCAAACACCTTTGCACACCTCCTAACCTCAAGTCTCCTGGCAAAGGGGCCACAATCCAAGCAGTGCAGCAGCTCTGACCTTGAGCTTCAGCCTTTCTTCAGGATGGGAGATAAAGGCAAATTAGACTAGCACTTGTTTCCTTTGGCCTGAGATCTCTTTGGCATTTGTGACCCAAATCCCTCTGTTTGAGCATTAAAACCTCTTGGCTTGAACATATTGTGGTAAGGAGAGTGCAGCTCAGCATGGAAATAAAAGAGAAAGAAGAACTTTTTCTTCTTTTCGGGGGATGGGTGCACTAGAACACATACACCACAGCAAAATCCCTGAGAGAAACCAAGAGGGTAGAGCTAGGTTTAAGCCACTCCCAGACTCCATTTAAAAAGAAGTCAGATTAAACAAAAAACTTATCACGACCGGCGAGCAAGGCCGTGTCTCTTAAAGGTCGGGGATAAGGTTATGGTAATGGTAGCTGCAGGAAACTCTAGGTTTGAGAATTCCTGGAAAGGCCCTTACAAAATAGCGAAACGGCTCGGACCAGTGTCTTATGCTGTGGATACTGGACGGGGAAAGCAACAGGTATACCATGTTAATCTGTTGAGGCTATGGCAGGAGCGTATAGAGAATGTCCAGCTAGCCCTAAGAGTTGGTGATGATTCTCAACCCATACCTTGTATTACGTGCTGTTCGCGGGTTATGGCGCCAGCCCGTAATAGTCTAAGGGGGGGGGGGGATATGTGGTAAGGAGAGTGCAGCTCAGCATGGAAATAAAAGAGAAAGAAGAACTTTTTCTTCTTTTCGGGGGATGGGTGCACTAGAAACACATACACCACAGCAAAATCCCTGAGAGAAACCAAGAGGGTAGAGCTAGGTTTAAGCCACTCCCAGACTCCATGACAACCCCAGGTAAGAGTAGGAGGTACAAGTGGGTGGAGTCAGAGAGGGAGGTGCCCTGCTCAACGTTTAAGTTTGAGAAAACAAAGTCAAGAGAAGTAGTCAAGGGAGAGGCAGCCAAGAGAAAGGCAGCCAAGCAAGAAGCAGCCAAGAGAGAAGCAGCCAAAAAGAGAGCAGCAGCAGAGACAAGAGCAGCCAGCACTGCAGCCAAGGAAGCTACAGAGAAGGTTCCAGGCAGAGGACCAAACAGACTGGCAAGAGGGAGAGAGAGAAAAGGTTGGCTTTGGGAAGGCTAAGGCAAGAGTGCTTAGACTCCTCTGAGGAAGGGTCTGTCTGCAGGCAGCAGAAGCCCCAGGAAGGGACGTGGAGGTCTTACCCTGATTCCCTGTCTAGCTCAGAGGCAGAGAGAGTCACAAGCCACAGAAGCCTCAGCCAGGAAGGTGCTGCAACAAGACTCCAAGGTAGGAGAAAGAAATCAGTAAAGCCAAAACCCTGTGTTTCTTGCTCTGACTCTGAAGAGAGGTTTAGGCCTGAGAAAACCCGGATTAGGAAGAAGGGGTTTTCAGGAGAAACTGAACAGGAGAAGCCCGTTGAAGTCCTAACTAGAGGAGAAGGGGTTATTCAGTGGAATAGGCTGTTTTACCTGTTAAAGAACATTAAGCATAAAGTGCCCGAGCGTTTTCAAACTTTGCCAAGATACAGCTCAGCAGAAAGCATGGAGGTAGAAGGTAAAGAAAGTGACCTGACTTCAGCTTGTTCTGAGATGGACTGTGATATGTGCATTGTGGCTAAGTAATGAAAGCCTGAGAGCAGTGAGAAGTTAGGAATTGTAAATACATCTGCTTTATGATTACGGAATTGAGAAGCATCATAAAGGGAAAAGAAAAGAAAGCCTGTGTAAATAATTCTACTACAACATTGGTTGTAAGCTTTGCTTTAATGGGAGAAGATTATCCTTTATTTTCTTTGACTTGAGTGTACAACTGCTTGAAAGATTTGTTACCCGCTTGCCACGGAAGCTAATAAAATTCCTGTGTGCTTTGAAACAACCACTTGGTTCATTTATCTCTATACACAACTACAATCCTTGGTAAAGAGGAATTCAAGATGGCTTCCCGTCCCTACTAAGCGACCGCCTGGTAGGGGCGCGACCGCCACAATATGCTATAAAGTTTTGTTTTGTTTTTATTTTACTTTTTATAGCATTTACATAATCAAAGAGAACATTTTTGAAACAGAAACATACCCTCAATCATATGTTACAACCACACGTGAAATAATAAAAAAAATATGTCATGACATTACATTGAATGTTAAACAATCCACGATAATGAAGGATCCAAGAATACAAAAATCATGAGAAGCTGGATTAGGAAAATAGTAAAAAGAAAGAGTAGGGAACATCCCCCAATACTATAAAACCCCTAGATATTCATGATCAGTCCTTCAGCCGTTGGGCATCCAAGAAAAAAGACAACTATGAGGGTTCAAAGAAATAATAGCTCTTATTCTTATATAATAGGACACACTTACAGGGGAATCTTACACACTTACAGGAGAATCTTAACTGGAACTTCGTTCAAGGTCAATACCTTGGAGTGGAGCTCCATAAATTCCTTCCTCCTGATTTGCGTACATCTGGAATCATCTGGGAAGATCTGTATTTTCCTGCTCATAAACATAGTCTCACCAGACTTTTTAAAATAAAAATGCAACAAAGCCTCCTTATCTTTCAGAAACACAAAAGAAACTAACAAAGTAGTCCTGGCTTTCACCACCTCAATGGATTGTTCTAAAACATCAGTTAGATTAGCCAAATCCAAAGAGTCTGATGAAACGTCCACCAAGGGGGATTCCACCTGAGAAGAAACACCTTTGACCAACACAGGAAGAATACCAGCTTCAGGATAATTCAATGTCTTCTTCAGGAACCTTGAAAAAAGATCCCTGGAAGAGGCCAATACTAGCCAAGGAAAATTCAAAACCCGTAGATTTAAATTTCTAGAATAATTTTCCAGATTCTCCACTTTTCACTGGACAACCAACCTGTCCTGAACCAAAGTTCCTTGAACTTGTTCTAATTGCTGAATAGAAGCCTGAACACCCAACAATTGTTACTGCTGGTTCTCAAGTTTCTTCTCCACAGCATCCAGACGAGGAGTGCATAGAGCCAAAGTCTGTAGAGCCTCCACACATACCTCACAGGGCTGACCAGATAGAGTCTAACGTGATCTTTTTCGGTCGCACCAACAGTGGAATTGAAGCAACAGGCAAAGAGGAAACTATTCTGACAGCATCGCCGGACGAGAACTGACCACCCACACCAACTCCTGTGGGGAAGAGGTCTCTCCCTGCACGATGGAAATAGCCTGCACAGTTCCAGAAGCAACTAATGCTGCTGCAGCCACCGCCTGACTTGCCATGCTGTCTCCTAGGTCTCCCAGGCCAGCAGCGAGAAGCACACCAGGAATTGAGGTGCCTGACGGGCTGAGTGATATGTTGCTCCTCAAGCCATTCTCGGCAGCAGGTATGCCTGATGGAGGGAGAGCGATCTCAAAGTTGTCCAATATCCGCTGCCCAGCTGCAATATCCTCGGGTTTAGAGGGCAGACCACCCTTACCCTTGGCCTTCTGTTTTGGCATAGTAGAAATAAGGAAATCTGGTAAAAAGGTAAGACAGCTGAAGAGCACAGACTAGTGCATCCTACTATGTTGCTATCTTGGATACTTTATGCTATAAAGTTTATGCAGATGATATTTTATTATATGCTCTCTGGAGGATATTAGCCAGAAAAGGTTTACATCACACTTTTGTTTCCAAAGATCAGGATATGCTTAAAATTTGAAAAATCAGAGGGAATGATCATTTCTAAAGAAAGGACAAAGATTGCACCAGTGCATTTACGATTGGGGGATAATAAAGTTGCCCTTAAGCAGAAAGTAAGATATTTGGGGGTGTCAATTCCACTTTATCCTTTAAATCACAAATTAATCATGTAATTTGCAGCACATTTTATAAAATGCGAGAGATTTAGAAGTTAAAATTATGGTTATCCCATGACTTATTTAGAAGTTTAGTGCAGGCTGTGAAATCCTACCATATTTGGATTATCGTAATTTACTTTACTTAGGATTACCAAAAAAAGATAGTTTTGCATTGCAATTAGTCCAAAATGCAGGCAGCCTGATTGATTTATGGGCTGCGAAAACTTTATCACATTTCCATGCGTTTACAGGCACTTCGCTGGTTGCCAGTTGAGAAGCGGTGTGAGTTTAAATATTTAATGCTGGTGCATAGATTTATATGGCAGGAACAGAGTAATGAATTAGGAGATTTATTGAGAAAATATCATAGTACTAGAAATTTATGATCAGTAGATCAAGGCTTATTGCAGATTCCTTTATTAAATGAAGGCTGTTTGACTGGTACGCATAATAGAGCATTTTCAATCATTGCCCCAAAATTGTGGAATGCATTACCAGTGTTAGTTCAATAAGAACAGAATTTGCTAAATTTTCGGAAAAGGTTAGATGCATTTGTTTACGTTGGGGTATTCAGCTTGATAAAAGATATTTGATAGAAAGGTAGGAGTGTACATTTTGGGGAAGGCAATAAACTGAGAGAGGACTAGTAAGGAGAGGCATTTTGGGCAAGTTTAGGTGGGAATGGGGTACAGAAAAGAGTAAAGTACTGAAATGGTTACGGTAGGTATGCACACATGCTTGTCTTTTGAATGATGTCTCTTAATATGTTTTTATTGTTTTATTGTATTAGGAATGGTTTTATGTGAACTGCATAAATATTAATGGTGTATTGTGGTATATAAATATAATAAATGAAATGAACCTTGCAGAAAAGAGGGAAAAAGTCAAAAACCTTTAAGCTCACTGGAATATTTCCTCCCATGGTGTTCCAACTATCAAAATACCACATCCCCCCCAGCACAGCACCATACCTAGCCCTGTGCGAGTGATGCAGCTGCACAGGTTGCAATAAAATAAGGGCACATTTGGGGATGTCGGCCTCTGTCCCTTGCACGCTACCTGCTCTTTCCTACCACCACTTTTAGGGTTCTCTTTGTGGTGGCGGCGGCGGGACCTCCAATTGGAAAAAACCACAGGGGTCTCTCCTACTCTGCGCTTGCATGCTGGCTTTATCCCCCCCTCTTCTGACGTATACTCGCATCAGAGGAGGAAGGGACCAGACCAGCCATTCAAATGTTGGTCTTTACAACTCCACATTTGAATGGCTGGTCTGGTCCCTCCCTCCTCTGACGCGAGCATACGTCAGAGGAGGGGGTTCAGACCTGCATGTTTTGTTTTTTTTTAAATTGGAGGTCCCGCCGCCACCAAGCGATCCTTAAAAGCGGAAGCGGGGCAAGGGCAGGCCGGATGATGGAGACATGGAAGTAAGATGGGGAGATGCTGGGCATGGGGCAAAGGACACTGGAGTGGGGAGGAGGGTGCACAAAATTTGCAATTTGCACAGGGCATATTTATAGCTCGTTACAGCCCTGCCACCCTCCTCTGTGCAGATTTGCTGACAGGGATAAGGATACCCTCGAAGCCACATACTGTTACCAGAGCCAGCAGTAACTCTAAAGAACTAATACCACAGACGTAATTTGGGGAAGGGCACATGGGGGGCCGTGCCCTCCCAAATGTTGCAGACACTAATGGTGAACTGGTCCCACTGTCCCCACTGCCAGTATGATTTCCTTATCCTTTGCCCTCTCCAAAATAAGAAGACAAACTACACCGATGAGTTGGTTTGAGGTGTTGGCACCCTGGACAGACCTTAAGATTTATACCACCTTGACAGTCAAAATGTATTGTTTAGTTATGAATACCACAGAAGTTGCAGCCTTAGGTGACCAGCTAGTTTGCCTAATGGTCGGGCCGGCCCTGTTTTTATGTAAAATAACTATTCCTACTGTAGATGCTGCCAAACACACACACATTTTCCATGCTCTTATATGTATTTTACAAAAGGCTCCATGTTCAGCTAGTCTTTTGTAAAATACATTGTAAATATTGAATGTTCCATTTCTGACCTAGACACCTTATACAGAATTGGGTTGCACATGTACTACAGTTTGTTTTAACATTGTAAATCATTTTAAACATATTCTTTTAGAAAGATGATTAAAAAATGCTTAAATAATTTTGTGTGTACGCATTTAAGTTATGAAATAAATGTTTTTATTTTATAGTCGTACAGGATTTAATTTAGAAGAAAATATTTAGTGAGTAGCAGTAAGCATGTAGTTTGATGGTAATGAGATGCTGTAGGACTTAATGGGCCATTTTGAATCTCTGGGGGCTGCTTGCAAGTTTTCAAAGGAAATTCTCCTTTAGAGATTCTCTTTAAAAATCCCATGGTGGGCCTTGGCCACTGGCATTTTCTTGCATCCTTTCCTTAACCATGTATAAAATGGGAAGGTGGTGCAATTTTCAAAATGCTGTTTTTCCGTAGGTAAACAGCCATTTGTGGAAATCCCTATAAAAATTGCCCCTTTATAAGAAAAGAGGAAAACATGGTTACAAAAACTACATTGTAACTTAATAGTTTTTTAAAAACTTACCGCCAAGATATATGCATTGGGTAGTAATGCTGTATAATTTCAATCCAATATTGACCTTGTAAATCACTTAGTTTCATAAGGTGTAATTGTTTAATTTCTTATGATTCTGATTTTAATTCCGTGTAGTTTTACCTTTTTAATGGCATATATCATTGAGACGGGGTGCTTTTTTATATTTCAAGGTCAGCTATTTCTTTGCAGAAGCCATGCTTTCTGCTACTAGATTAGAACCTGATATAATACTAGCTCTAAGCTGACTTGGCCAGTGTAGGCAATGGAAAGACTATTTTATTGTGCTTGATATATAAACAAAATCGATACAAATTTTGAGTTTCTTTCAGATACGTGAACCTCTGTGTTTAAATGACAAATGCATACAGCAAGATAAAAGGAAACTTGGTTAGCCAACACTGCTTTCCTATTTTTCTAACTGTGCCTTTAAGGTATAGATTGACAAGCACTTCTCAGTAGCACTAAGCTTGACTTCCGCCAGGCTCTAGTTTAGCTTCAACGTTTATTCAGTACTTGTGCCATTACCCATCTTGATTCAGAGTTTAGGGATGAAGGTTTATGCAGATGCAGATGACATCCAGATTGTAATAGCTCGCAAGAGTTGGGATTTGAATTTTCAGTATAGAATAAATAAGGGTCTGTGCTATATCTGACTAGTTAACCTCTTATAGATTAAAAATATGTTAATATCTGTCAGTCTGGTTCTGCCTTCTTGGTGACAGTATACCAATCAAAGACACCATATTGTCCTTAGTTGTGTTGTTGGATTGCAAATTATTTATTTAGACACCTTATCCTTAAATCAAAGTGGTCACAACACAATTGGGGGATACATTTAACATGAAGGGATATGAGACACATACACTAATACTTACAGGGAACATGGGCAATGGAGGATTAAATGGCTTGCCCAAGACCACAAGGGGCACCTGTGGGATTAGAAACCCCAGTCCTTCAGGCCCAAGCTTGCTGTCGTCTAGTGGGATTTGAACCTCCAACCTTCCGGCCTGAGGTAACTTGCCCCAACCACTAGGCCACTTCTCCCTCAATGAATTAGCTTTCATTCCTCATATCTCAGCTGTAGTAAAGAAGACCTTTGTTGTTCTTTGGAAAATTTGAGATCATGCTTGCATTTTAGAGCTATAAAGACTTTTAATTCCCTGAAATTAACAGAATCAATAACTTATAGCGCTCTTTTGCTTGGAGTTTCATAAGTATACCTGAAAAGAATTCAGTTAATGCAAAATACAGCAGTTGAGCTGTGTGACACTGTTGCTTGAGGAACAACATTGATTGCTGGTTAGTAATAGAATTAAATTCAAAACTGTTCTAAGATATAGGGTGCTGCACTTTGGTGTTCCATTATATTTGGAATCCCAGTTGATTCTGTATACAACTGCACATACCTTGAGAACTTCACAGGCAAACCTGTTAGTAGTCCCTTCATATAAGGTCTTACGATTTGAGTCTTCATGATGGGCTTGTTTTGCCTGTCTGGTCTTAACATTTTGGAATTGTTTACCTGATTATCTGCAGTTAGAACATTCCTTAAGATTTAAATTGGGTATAAAATCTTTTTTATTTGAGTACTCATTCTCAGTGGGTTATTCTAATTCACAGTTGCTGCATCTCCCACTCTTACTGTATTCTGCAGACATAGATGTTTGAAGGAAACTATTGTTATACAACTCGCCCCCCACCCTTAACGGATATCCTTGTCTTGTGTCTGGGCGTTATTATTCTCATATTGTTTTAGAGGAGAATTTTAGAAGATCCGTCCAAGTGCAATCTGGGATGTCTAAGCCAGAATGTCTGGAAAAAAATACAGACATGTCCAGGTGCCTGCAAGATTTCACAAGTCTGGACTTGCCTGATAGAAACATATGCAGGGGCACCTATTTAGATGTCCCAGAACCATATATCAGAACTTGAACATCTAGGATAGCATAATAGAGTAGTGGGTTAGGAACAGGGCAGTCAGGGTTCATATCCTGCTGCTGCTAGAGTTGAATTTGTGCTGGGGATGATAGAGTGCTTTCTTCTCTAAACACTCTGGATGTTTTTCAGTCTAACGAGCACTTTTCATATCATTGCTATGTGTGCCTTGGAATTGGTTTAAAGTTAGACGGGATGTCCATGACATTTCTGTAATCTGGTGGAGACGTCCTGGTCCATGGCAATGCCCTAACCACACCTCCACAGTCCTGGGAGCGCCCCGCCATGCCTCTATACAGAGTTAGACATCCTCATTCTGAGGACATAGAAACATAGGCCATGTGGTCTTTTTCTGCCGTCATGTTTCTATCTAGTCTGCCCTTCCATATCACCCACTACAAGAGTCTTCTTTTTTTCCTTTATAGAGCCTCTGTGTTTATCCTATGCGTTTTTGAATTTAGATATTGTCCTCATCTCTACCAACTCAACTAGAAGACTATTCCATGCATCTATAACTCTTTCCATAAAGAAATATTCCTGCATATTACTCTTGAGTTTATCCTCTTTCACCCTCATCCTCTGTCCCCTTGTAGCAGAGTTTGCTTTCAATAGAAAGAGGCTCTCCTGCTGTGCATATATGCCACGAAGGTATTTAAACGTCTCAGTCTCGTCTTTCCTCTAAAGTATACATATTAAGGTCATTAAGTCTGTCCTCATATGCTTTATAACAAAGACCATTAACCATTTTAGTAGCTACCCTCTGCACCAACTCCAACCTGTTTATATCCTTTTGAAGGTGCAGTCTCCAGAATTGCACACAATACTCCAAATGAGGTCGCACCAAAGACTTATACAGAAGCACTATCACCTCCTTTCTTCTGCTGGCCATTCCACTCCCTATGGACCCAAGCATCCTTCTAGCTTTTGCCGTCGCCTTTTCTACCTGTTTAGCTACTTTGAGATCATCAGACACAATCACACCTAGGTCCCGTTCTTCTTTCATAGACAGAAGTACGTCACACACTATACTGTACCACTCTCTTGGATTGTTGCAGCCCAAATGCATGACCCTACATTTTTCAGCATTAAATCTCAGCTGCCAAATTCTAGACCATTCTTCATGCATTGCTAGATCCCTCCTCATGTTATCTACACCTTCCTGGGTATCTGTTCTGTTGCAGATTTTGGTATCATTCACAGAGGCAAATCTTACCCGACAGCCGTTCCGCAATATCACTAACAAAGATGTTAAAAAGAATCGGACCAAGGTAATCTCCATCTCCTCAGAGTGAACTCCATTTACCTGTACCCTTTGTCGCCTCCCCCTCAACCAATTTCTAACCCAATCAGTAACTTTAGGGTCCATTCCAAGGGTGCTTAGTTTGTTTCTAAGTCACCTGTGTGGAATAGTGTCAAATGCTTTACTGAAATCTAAATACACCACATCTAGGGCTCTACCTCGGTCCAACTCCTTCAGTCTAACTCCCTGGTCACCCAGTCATAGAAATCAATCAGAGTTGTTTGACAAGACCTGCCCCTGGTGAATTGATGCTGCCTCTGATCCTGCAATTCATTAGACTCCAGAAACCTCACTATTTTCTCTTTCAGCAGCGTTTCCAATAATTTACTCACCACTGAGGTTAAACTAACTGGACTGTATTTTTCTACCACATCCTCACTTCTGCTATTGTGTAAAGGGACCACATGTGCCTCTCTCCCGTCGCCTGAAATCATCCCGACTCCAAAGAGGCATTGAAACGGTCAGTCGGTGGAGCTTCTAGAACGTCCCCAAGTTCCTTCAGTATTCTTGGATGTATCCCATCTGCTCCCATCGCTTTGTCTGCTTTTAGTTTAGCTAGTTACTCATGAACACAGTTTTCTGAAAATCGTTTGAGATGCCCCTCGCTTTTGTTCCTGTTTGTGGGTGTTGTCTGAGGTCCTGCTCCCGGCCGTTCATCTGTGAACATAGAACAGAAATATTTGTTAAGCAATTCCGCTTCATCCTCATCAGCTTCTACATATTCCTCCCCTTCACCCTTGAGTCTGACAATACCACTTTTGCCCTTCCTCTCACTAACATATCTGAAAAATGTCTTATCCTCCCCATTTTATTCCATTGTCTATTTCTTCTTTTTGTACCTTTGCTTTCCTGACTACTTTGCCAATCTGTCTAAGTTTTTCCACATGTAGATGCTTGTTTTCCTCTCTCTGTGTTCTCTTGTATTTCATGAAGGCCTTCCTCTTTTGAGAACCATAGCGGCCGCCTCCTCCTTTTCCTTTTGTTTACCATTTTAGCAAAAAGGTTGGTTGCCCTTAAAATATCCCCTTTCAGTTTTGCCCACTGTTTTTCTACATTCCCCAGTTGTTCCCATCCCGCTAACGACTCCTTGAGGCAGGGCCGGCCCGTCCATTGAGCAAGAATGTTTTTTGCACAGGGCCCCGCGTTTCGATGGGCCCCGCGCAAAGAACATTCTGCTTTTTTTTTTTCTTAATTAAATTAAAAAAAAAAAAGCTGGCCGCCGCCGCCGCATGGAGTGTCCCGCGGGGCTCCCTCTGCCCGGCGGAACTCTCCCGGCGTGGCTGAGCCCCTCTGTGCCGGCTTGCAGATACGCGAAGGGAGAGTGTCTCCCTCGCGTCTCTGTTAAGCCCGCAGGGGCAGATGGGAAATTTCCCATCAGCCCCTGCTTCTCATCTGCCCCTGCGGGCTTAACAGAGACACGAGGGAGACACTCTCCCTTCGCGTATCTGCAAGCCGGCACAGAGGGGCTCAGCCGCGCCGGGAGAGTTCCGCCGGGCAGAGGGAGCCCCGCGGGACACTCCATGCGGCGGCAGCGGCCAGCTTTTTTTTTTTTTTTTTTTTTAAATGCCATGAGCCGAGGGGGGGGGGGTTAATACTGGCAATGGGCTGGGGAGGGGGGGTTAATTCTGGGGGTTTAGAATGGCAATGGGCTGGGGGGGTTAAGACTGGCAGTTGGCTATGGGGGGGGGTTAAGACTGGGTTTTAAGACTGGCAATGGGCTGGGGGGGTTAAGACTGGGAATGAGTGGGCTGGGGAGGGGGGGTTAAGACTGGCAGTGGGCTATGGGGGGGTTAAGACTGGCAGTGGGCTGGGGAGGGGGGGTTAAGACTGGCAATGGGCTATGGGGGGGTTAAGACTGGCAGTGGGCTATGGGGGGGGTTAAGACTGGCAGTGGGCTATGGGGGTGGTTAAGACTGGCAATGGGCTGTGGGAAGATGAGTGCTGCCAAAGGGATATGTGGGGGATAAGAATTGCAATGGGCTATGGGGGGGTTAAGACTGGCAATGGGCTGTGGGCTGATGAGGGCTGTCTGGAAATGGGGTGATGGGGGGTTAGGAATGGTAATGGGCTATGGGGGGGGTTAAGACTGGCAATGGGCTGTGGGCTGATGAGGGCTGTCTGGAAATGGGGTGATGGGGGGTTAGGACTGGTAGTGGGCTTATTGGGGTGGTAAAGACTGCTAATGGGATATCGGGGGTTAAAGACTGGCAATGGGCTGTGGGCTGATGGGGCTGTCTGGAAATGGGGTGATTGGGGGTGAGGACTGGTAATGGGCTATGGGCTGATGGGGGCTGTCTGGAAATGGGGTGATTGGGGGTTAGGACTGGTAATGGGCTATGGGCTGATGGGGGCTGTCTGGAAATGGGGTGATTGGGGGTTAGGACTGGTAATGGGCTATGGGGGGGGGGTTAAGATGTAGTGGGCTGATGGGGGGGTTAGGACTGGTAGTGGGCTGATGGGGGGCTTAGGTCTGATAATGGGCTATGGGGGGGCTAGGACAGGAAATGGGCTGATGGGGAGGGGTTAGGACTTGAGGTGGGCTGATGTGGTTAGGACTGGTAATGGGCTGTGGGCTGATGGGGTTTAGGACTGGCAATGGGCTATGGGGGGCTGACTGGAAATGGGCTGATGGGGGGTTAGGACTGGTAATGGGTTATAGGGGGGGCTTAAACTGAAAATGGGGTGATGGGGGTTAGGACTGGAAGTTGATTGACGGGGGGCTAGGACTGGTAATGGGTTGGGGGTTGCTAGGACTGGAAATGGGCTGAGTGGAAGGGGAGGCTTGAACTGCAAATAGCTGATGGGGAGGGGGCTTGGAATGGAAATGGGCTGTGAGGGAAGGGAGCTAGGACTGAAAATGGGCTGATGGAACAGCTAGGATAGGACTGGAAATGGGCTGTTGGGGGGAGCTAAGATTGGAAATGGGCTGTGGTGGGGGCTTGAATTGAAATGGACTCATGGAGGGGCTAGAACTGGAAGTAGGCTCATGGGGGGGCTTGGACTGGAATTGGACTGAGTGGAGGGAAGCTATGATTTGGCATGGGCTGATGGTGGGGCTAGGAAATGACTAGAAATGGGCTGATGGGGGGGCTAGGATTGGAAATGAGCTGATGAAGGGACTTGGACTGGAAATGGATGGGGGAGCTAGGACTGGAAATGGGCTGATGGGGGGGCTAGGACTGGAAATGGGCTGATGCAGGGACTAGAAGGGAATGGATGCTGGGTGAGACTGGAACTAGAAGGGAGCTGATGTTGGGGGAGGATTAGAATGGGATGGGGCTGGGAGAGTAAAATGGAGAGGGAAAAAATATTTTGTGTAGGAGGGATGAAAAATCTACAATTGGCCGGGTATTGGGAGAGTACTTGGGGATTGAGGATGGAGGGGTAAAATTTGTGTGGATGAAATAGGAATGAGGAAAGAGCAAAAGGAGAAAGATTAGTATGTTAAAGCAGATGTAGAGAGAGAGAATGGAAAAAAAAATAGAAGAGAGAAGAAAGGACAAATGGACAGCAGACGATGGAGAGTTAGCAGAAAACATGAAGAAACCAAAAGAAAGTGGCTGGACCAATTGCAACTGAAAAAAAATGCACAAAAGGTAGAAAGATATCTCTTTATTTTGAATTTATTAACTGGAATATGAAAGCTCTGGGAAATGTGCATCATTAACGTCTGCGGTTTGTTTGGTATAAGAGGAAATTAATTTATAGTTTTATTTCTACAGTGTTGTTGTGCATTCCAAGTTTGGCTTTTGGGGTTCCCAGTTTAATTATTGCCTTCCTGTTTCTAAATTGTGATTCCTTGTTTGGTGATGGTCTATGTTCTGCATGTGTAACTGAGCTGAGATATTCTGTTTATGTAATTCCTATTTGACGTTGCCACTTGTTCTCTTTCCCCAGTATTCTCTGAAATGTATTGGTTTAATATTTGCAGTGTTGCCTTTTGATAGGTAGGGTATGGTGCTTTGTGAGTCCTGGTAATGCTGTCAGGATACGGCGGGTTTGCTATGGGTTCTAAATGGGCAGCGTTTGTAGTAGTTCCTAATGTGCCTGGCGGTTGGCACTGGATTATAGTAATGTAGAAATCTTTTAGTCTTTCTTTATCCATACATCCATTAAGAGACATGTTTACTAAAAGTTAGTGTATGGTAACATTATGCAAATATTTATGCCAATAAGGCCACTTATGCAAATGAGGCCCCGCACCGAGTCTCCGCACATGGCCCCGCACCCCCCTTGGGCCGCCCCTGCCTTGAGGTATTGGCCCATCTTGGCAAAGTTAGTTTTCCTAAAGTCTAAGACCCTCGCTTTTGAATGGATTTTATCAGCCCTAGTCCTAATACTGAACCACACCATCTTGTGATCACTGGATGCGAGATGATCTCCCACTATAGCATCCCCAAAGCCAGCTTCTAAAATGGCTCCAGAGATATCTCTGTGCTTTGGATGTCTGTATGCCTATTTTCAGATGTCCAAAGCCAGAATAGGGCTTCTAAAATGTCACCCTTAATATTTTTAGTTTATATTTCATCCACTCACCTACAGTCCTTCTCTTTTTTTGTAATGCTATGTTTATTAAACAATAAATGCAAACCAGGGCTCCGTGGGTACACTTACACAGTGCCCCAAATTGTAATAACAGAGCCAAGACATATTTTACATTTAGATAACTATATAACCAGCCCTCCCATTCCCACCCTCTTTCCCATTAGCTGTGGCTGAGATATCCACTCACATCCACATTTCTATACAGCAACATAGGGCTCCATACCCCTTGCTCTACCTGGCCCTAAGCAGCTCTATCTCAAGGGGAACTACCATGAAGAAACGTCCCCTGATCACCTGCCCCCCTCCCCCCATCTGCAGGCCCCTAAAGGGTCAGTAGTTCATTACATGTCCTAGGTGTTACATTGTCTATATACACTTCCCACTATAGTTCTTTTTACATATGACACAGAACAACAGAGTTAGAAGACAGTGCACACAAAATATGCTAACCGTACCATTAGATTGAGCAAAAAGCAGACAATATGCCTGTGCCTGATCATTCTTACTTTATGCTCCACGACTTTGGAATGCAGTACCTAACAGGACATGAACCATTTCCTAATACACAGTATTTCGTGAGGAACTAAAGACTCGGTTATTCCTAGAAAACTTTGGAGATAAAGCAAACGCAACCTAACAGACTAGTTACATAAGCTGCATCCTGCACCCAACTGTTAGTTCTGTTCAATGTTTCTATATTAATAAATCTAGTAATTTAGCAATATTTTATTCTATTCCGTCTAGTTAAACATTGGAAGGAAATGTATATTTGTTAATATATCTGTAAACTTGTACCTGCAGACATCTGGAACAATAATCTTGTTAATATATGTAATATATAAAAGTTGTCATTGTTACTTGTAAATCACTTTGACTCAAAGTGGTATAGAAAAATGGTCAAATAAATAAAATACAATCTCCAGGAACAAGCAGGAATGTAGTCATCACATATGGGTATCGTCAGTACCGACGGAGCCCGCGCGGGAATGTTCCCCAGCGTCCAATCAGAACGCTTTTGGGAGCATCCCACAGTGCCTGCGTGCTGCCTTCCCGCCTTTCCCAACTGCCTCTCTCCAGTTCTTCTTTTTCCGTGGAGCCAGCAGGTTGTGTTTCCTGTCACCGCAGAAGAATTTCTTTTTTATTTATTTCTTTTTGTGGTCGCGTCTGCCTTCTTCGATGCTCTACAGGTACCGCCGGTCTTTCTTTCTTATTTCTATAAAAAAAAAAATTTTTTTTTCCTTTTCTTCAGGTGCACGCGCCTTTTTGGGCCTTAGGCCCAAAAACGTTTTACTCAACATGGAAAAATCTGCTTCAGGATTTAAAAAGTACACCAAGTGTGGCAGTGCCATTTCCGTCACCAACACCCATGAATGGTGTTTAAAATGTTTAGGTCCTGACCACTCCATCACAGATTGTGTGTCCTGTGCCATGATGTCTAAAAGAGGTTGGCAGAACCGAGCTGCCAAGCTCAGTACCCTGTTTCCCTCTGTTGCGGCTTCGGTGGCATCGACGTCTTCCAGGGCTGCTTCTTCCTCCCGTGGATCTCAGGTAACTAAACATAAATCCAGCCAGTCCTCGAAGGGTAGATCTCCCTCTAAGCATCGAGATGCCTCTGGCGTTGCTCTCGAGGATTCTGCACCGGCAAAATTACCCCGGTGGGAGGCTTCGGCTTCCAAAGCATTATCGGGGTTCCAGGATGTTCTAGATGGCTCGGCCTCGACAGATCTCCTGGTGCCATGCTCTGGGGTACCGGTGGTCTCCACCGGTACCAACATCCAAGCATTGGCAGCGTCCATGGACCAGAGAATTCTGACCATGGAACGCAGTCTGGCGGCCTTCCTTGCGGCATCGACGCCCTTGGTACCGGCACTGGCACCGGCGTCGGTATCGGTACCGGTACCGATAGCATTGACATCAGCATCGGTGTCTGCTATGCCGGTACCCTGTCCTCCGATGCCCGTCGGTACCGATTCTCCGGTACCGATTATTCCCGGTACCGACCTTGGTCAGTACGGGTATCGGGCTCTGCAGGAGCATCCGGACAGACGATACTTCGAGTCCTCAGAAGAATCTGAGGATTCTGAAAGTTCTGTTGATGCAGCGATGCTTCTTCCAGAGGAGTCCTCCTCCCCTAAACGTAGGATGTCTCCTCCAGAGGACATGTCCTTCCAAGACTTCATCAGGGAGGTGGCTCGGGGCCTGTCCATTACTGTGGCCCCTGAAACAGAGCCAAGGACCAAGGAGTTGGAAATTTGACAATATCCCAAAACTCCTAAGGAGGCAGCCACCTTACCCATTCATGAGATTCTATATGATCTCATGTTGAGGATGTGGGAAACACCTCTTACCACCTCTCCTCATTCTCGTAGATTAGATACTATGTATCGAGTCCCTCCTTGTCCTGGATTCCATAAGACTCAGCTTCCTTAACACTCCATTGTGGTGGAGTGAGCTATGAGAAGGATCAGAAGTGCAAAAAGACATGCCTCTAATCCTCCAGGACGTGAGTGCAGAACCCTGGATGCTTTTGGACGTAGGGTCTTTCAAGCTTCCATGCTTGCTGCAAGAATCAGTTCCTATAGTCTCTACATGGGAATGTTCCTAAAGGAGGTCACAGATAATTTACAGACTTTAAGTCCTTTCATTTCTGAGGATAAAAACAGGATTTTCTCACTTGGGTCATACATGCCCAAGATGTTTCTAAGTTCTCCAACCGTGCAGCCTTTGACTGCTTTGAGTGTATAAGCAGAACCTCGGCTATTGCCATAGGTGCACGTAGAATTGCTTGGCTCCAGGCATCTGATTTAGAGCTCAGGGTACAAGATAAATTGGGAAATATCCCTTGTAATGGTGAGAACCTGTTTGGTAAAGATTGGCAGGAAAAAGCCAATGAAATGGATGCTGAAAATTCCACCTTGGATAGATTATCCAAGTCCACTGCTGATCCTGTTAGAAAGAAGTTGTTCAAGAAAACATCTTTTTCTAAAAAGAAAAGATTTTATCCTGCTTATAGTCAGCAGGCATCTTCTGCAGGTCAGTTTTCAAGCAAACGTCAGCAACCACCCAAACAGAAGAAAGCAAAGGCTGCTAGGCCTCCACCGGCCCAGCAGCCTCAGCCTCCTCAGGGCCTTTGACTTTCAGCTAGAGAACTTAGCCTTTCTGGTTCTGGAGGGACCAGAACCATCCACCATTCCAGGAAGGTTATGTCATTTTGCCCCCAGATGGAGACAAATAACAGCAGAGCATTGGACACTCTCCATCATAAAGGAGGGGGTACAAACTTCATTTTTCAAGCATGCCCCCTCACACAATAGTGAAGCAGTTCAATTCTCCGACCTCTCTCATCAACCTGTTAGGTCAGGAGGTTGCCATCCTTCTTGCCCAAGGGGCAATAGAAGAAGTGCCTCTTCATCAACAGGGCACAGGGTTCTATTCCCCTTATTTTCTTATTCCAAAGAAAACAGGGGGATACAGACCTATCTTAGATCTCAGAGATTTGAAAAAATTCCTTGTCAAGGAGAGATTCAAGATGATTTCTCTTGGAGCTCTGCTACCATACCTTCAGAGTCAGGATTGGCTTTGTTCTCTAGATCTCAAGGGTGCGTACACCAATGTCCTCATCCATCCAACCCACAGAAGGTTCCTTCGGTTCCTTTTTCAAGGAAAGCACTACCAATACAAGGTGCTTCCTTTTGGTCTGGCCTCAGCACCAAGGGTGTTCACGAAATGCATGGCTGTGGTAGCAGCATTTCTCCGCACTCTAGGAATATTCGTCTTCCCTTACTTGGACGACTGGCTCATTCGAACTCCAACACAGTCAGAGGCCAAGACTTCTCTATACTGCACAATGCGTATCCTTCAGTATTTAGGGCTGGTAATAAACATCCCAAAATCCAGTCTGACTCCCACTCAGTCTCTAGAGTTCATAGGAGCTTTTCTGGATACCACAAGGGCAAGGGCCTATCTTCCCCAGGCCCGTTGCCTTAGCTTCTCAAGCAGTGCTAAAGCCTCATCTAACTGCTCGAGAAATGTTGCAATTGCTAGGCCACATGGCATCCACCGTGCATGTGGTTCCATATGCTCGCCTCCACATGAGGGCAGCTCAGTGGACTTTATCCACCCAATGGACTGAGGCATCAGGGTACCTGTCAGACAAAATAGCAAACACAAATCGCCTCATTTTGTCTCTCCAATGGTGGAGGTCCACTCAAAACCTGTTGCTGGGTTCCCACTTTCAACAACCCTTACCCCAAGCAACTCTCACAACAGATGCTTCTCCAAAGGGTTGGGGAGCTCATCTGCAAGACTTCTCCACCCAGAGCACCTGGTCTCCTCAAGAGAGTTGTCTACATATCAGTCTCTTGGAACTCAGAGCAATTTTCCTGGCTCTGCGAGTGTTCACTCCCTGCTCAGCTACAAGACAGTCCTCATTCATACGGACAATCAAGTAGCCATGTTCTATGTGAACAAGCAGGGGGGAACGGGCTCTCTGTCGCTTTGCAACGAAGCTTTGCGACTATGGGCCCTCGCCAGCGAGCATCAGATTCATCTGCTGGCAGTATATCTTCCAGGCATTCAAAACTCTTGGGCAGACAGACTCAGTCGAGTTCTGCTTCTACAAGAGTGGTCTCTGCATGCAGACCAGGTGACCAGGATATTTCAACTTTGGGGAACCCCGGACATAGACCTCTTTGCAAGTCTGTGGACTGCCAGACTTCCCCGGTTCTGTTCCAGAATTCCGGCTCAGGGGGCTCAGGCCAGGGATGCTTTCCTCCTTTACTGGGGTCAAGACTTCCTGTATGCCTTTCCACCCATTCCCCTAATTCCCAAAACCCTCTTCAAGCTTCAGAGAGACAGAGGCCACATGATTCTCATAGCACCACATTGGCCACGGTAATTGTGGTACCCTCTGCTTCTACATCTCTCTCAAGCTCCCTCCCTGGCGTTAGGGTCTGCTCCAGATCTCCTATCTCAGGAGAACGGAATGTTATGGCATCCCAATCCCCAGTCTCTGCATCTCAGGGCTTGGTTGCTGAAGGCCTAGATCTCCAAAATCTTAATCTTTCTCAGCAAGTGAAAGATGTTCTTTATGTTTCCAGAAAACCTTCCACTAGACACTCTTATGCTTTCAAGTGGAAAACGTTTACCATTTGGTGTTCAGAAAAAGGTCTCAACCCCCTTGCGATACCTCTGCAATCTTTGCTGGAGTATCTCCTCCATTTATCTAATGCAGGCCTTAAGACAAATTCAGTAAGAGTCCATTTGAGTGCTATTGCAGTTTCTTTTAAACCTCTAAATGGACAGCCTATTTCCTCGCATCCTCTCATAGCAAGATTTATGAGAGGCCTCCTTCTAACTAAGCCTCTCATTAGACTACCTCCGGTAGCATGGGACTTAAACCTGGTTCTTGGGCAGCTCATGAAGCCACCTTTCGAACCTTTTGGTACCACTTCCTTAAAATTCCTTTTTTGTAAAGTTATCCTTCTCATTGCAATCACATCAGCACGCCGCATTAGTGAGTTGCAAGCGCTAGTAGCTAATCCACCTTATACAAGGTTCCATCATGACAGGGTAGTCCTTAGGACTCATCCACACTTTATGCCTAAGGTGGTCTCGCCTTTTCATCTAAACCGAGAAGTCTACCTACCTGTCTTTTTTCCAGGACCTCATGCATCAAATGCAGAAAGGAATCTTCATACCTTGGACTGTAAAAGAGCTCTAGCTTTTTACTTACAAAGGACACAGCAACATAGAAAGTCCTCTCAACTCTTTGTTGCTTTTGATCCTTCTCATTTGGGACTTCCAGTCTCCAAGAGAACACTATCAATCTGGATTGCTCAGTGTATTTCCTTCGCCTATCAGAGTAAGAACCTTTCTCTGGAGGGCCATGTCACAGCTCACAATGTGAGAGCCATGGCAGCCTCAATGGCTCATCTGCACTCTGTGTCTATTGACGACATCTGTCGAGCAGCTACTTGGGCCTCGGTTCATACCTTCACAGCCCATTACTGCTTGGACAAGGACTTCCGCCGGGATGCCTTGTTTGGTCAGGCTGTTCTCAAACACCTGTTCCATACCTAATCAACTCCTGCCCACCATCCCTGGTAGGATGCCAGAGATCCATGGGGGGAAGTTGAGCCCTTTTCAGGGAGACACAACTTCTGGGGTCTCTCCCTGGCACCTAAAGCTAGGGAGTCCCCATATATGATGACTACATTCGTGCTTGTTCCTGGAGATAGCATAGATCTCCAGGAATAAGCAGGAATAAGTCTTCACATATGGGTACGTCGGTACCGACGGAGCCTGCGTGGGAACGCTCCCCAGCATCCAAAAAGAAAGCTTTTGGGAGCATCCCATGTACATGCGCGCTGCCCTCCCACCCATTTACTTCCCTCTCATCAGTTTTCCGTTTTCCGTGGAGCCGGCAGGACGTACTCCTGTCACCGCAGAAAATCCTTCTTTTTATTCTTAGTTTTTTGTGGTCACGTCTGCCTTCCCTCGACGCCACCGGTACCGCCGGTGCTTTTCTTTCTTTTTCCTGAAGAATTTCTTCTTTTCTTAGAAAGTTTTTCCTGTTTAGTGCCTCACGGTTTCTAGGCCAGTAGGCCTCTACCCTTCCATTATGGAAAAGCCAGCCACTATCCTTAAGAAATGCTCATAGTGTGGCGGTACAGATATTTTTTCAGACACTCATACTTGGTGTCTAAAATGTTTAGGTCCTGACCATGGCCCTCTGGAGTGTCTCTCCTGCTGGAGCTCAAACAGAAGAAGTCCTCAGAATCGAGCACAACTCGATTCTCTGTTCACATCGCCCTCGGTGTCACCAGCTAGAATATCTTCTTCTTCACAGGATCAGGTAACCAAACAAAAGTCTGTAAAGACTAGCCAGTCCTCGAGTGGTAGATCTCCCTCTTAGCATCGAGATTGCTTCGGCCTTGCCCTCGAGGACATCTTGGAAATAAAGCCCCGGCAGGAGTCTTCGGGCTCCAAAGCATTAACGGGGCTCCAGGTTGGTTCCGGGGTTCTTACCTCGATGAACATACGTGGGCCATGCTCGGTGGTTGTGGCCGCTTCGAGCGGTATCGACACCCCGGCATCGGCTATGATGATGGATGAAACACTCCTCACCGATGAACGTAGTCTAGCACTCTTGGCTACTTCGGTACCACTAGAGTTGCTGCAGACCGTTCTTTGAGTATCGGTATCGGCTCCGGTACCGGTATCGACATCGGTGTCGGTACCATCCATGCTTGCTTCGACAGAATCACTTCCCTCGATGCCGAGCCTGGAATTGATCTCTAGCATGGAGGATTCGGTACCGACTTGTCTCGGTACCGACCTCGGGTGGTACCGAAGACATCGCTTTAAGGAAAATCCGATGCTTCATCCTTTCAGGTCTTCCGATCACGATGACTGGGATGAATCCATCGGTACCAAGGCTGTTTTTTCTACAAATCTAGCCTTTACCCCTCATCTTAGAGGGTCCTCCTCCGGGGAGATTTCTTTTCAAGCTTTCCTGCTTGATATGGCAAAGTTACTTGCCATTTCTATACCTGGTGAAGAATCTCTACCGGGGAATTCAGAGACACTGCAATTCCCCTGCATTCCAAAGGAGGTGATCATGCTTTCTTTGCATCAGATTTTACAAGATCTACTATTAAGAATGTGGGAAACTCCTTTAATGGTATCTCCACATTCTAAGACACTTGACACTATGTACAAGGTGCCACCTTCTCCAGGTTTTCAAAAGACTCAACTTCCTCATCATTCTATTGTTGTAGAATCAGCAATGAGGCGTATTAAGAGTGCAAAGAAGCACTCTTCTTATTCGCCAGGTCGTGAGTCTAGGACTTTAGATGCCTTTGGATGTCGATGCTTCCAGGCATCCATGCTTTCAGCAAGAATTATCTCATATATTTTTATATAGGATTATCTCTTGAAGAGGTCACAAAGAACTTAGTTTTGGAACCCTTTTCTTCCAGAGCATAAAAGAGCAGACTATTCCTTATTAGTCAATCATGCTCAGAATATCTCTAGGTTCCTTAATCGTGCTTCCTTGGACTGTTTTGAGTCTATTAGCAGAACTTCTGCTATAGCCATAGGAGCACGACGCATAGCCTGGCTCCAAGCTTCAGACTTGGACAGATGGGTTCAGGAAAGGCTGGGAAATACTCCTTGTATTGGTGAAAATCTCTTCAACAAGGAGGCTTTATTTCAAGCTAATCAGTTGAGCACTGATGCTCTTACTTTTAGAGGATTGTCAAAACTTTCCTCTATCCCAGCTAATAAAAATCTCCTAAAAAGCTTTATTCCCCCAAGGGAAAAAAGTTGTATCCATCTTCTACCCATTCTGCAGATGTTTCCAAAGATGGCCAACATCACACCAGGCTAAGAAAGTCAAAACCTCAACAGGCTCAGCAAACCCAGCAATCACAAGGTTTCTGATATTTTATTCATTTCTTCTGTGTGAGGTTTAGAACTTTTGAGTCTACTTCTTTTTCAACAGAAGCATCTAAAATTCATCTCATCCATGCTGAGATATCAGTCATACATTGACTCAATCCTCGACTCTGGGCATGAATCTCTTGCTACAAGAGAAATCTATCCTTCTAGCTCTAAGAGCTATTAAGGACTATCATACCCTAGAGATAACAGGTTCCTCCTTTTAAAACAAAAGGAGGCCTAACAACTAACAACAGGGTGAGCTATACCTTTCACCTTGTCAGTTTACTGTACGAGTATATCTCATACTTTTAACTGCAAGGGGACCTTATCTCTTCAAAGACTTACCAAATTGTAAGTCTTCTCAACTCTGTATTACGTCTATCCCTCTTAGCCCAGACATTCAGTCTCTAAGAGTATTACTACTCATCTGGAGGGCTTATTCTCTAAGCCATAGGATTTTCTTCAATACCTACTCCAGTAAGTAGTTTCCATACAGAGTTTTCTCCCCCTTTGCGGTTCATCTTCTTCTCAGATATCTTTTTAAGGTAGCTTTTCGGACAGAAGTTGGGTATCACTACTCCAAATTATGTCTCTCAGTCCTCTCCAATCCATAGGACCTAACTTTTTATGCTGTAACAGATAATTCCAAAAGAGGTCCAGAACTCATTTAGACTGTTTATTGTTGCAGGCTTCAGGCCTGTCTACTATTCTTAGCCACCTTCAATTCTCTTTGGCTTCAACAGAATAGATTAGGTTGCACACTGGCAATTCAACAGCCAGATCTAAGCAACCTACAACATGCTCTCTGCAAATTCTACAACAAAGCTCTGCAACTGTGGGCCTTTGCCAGAGAGCCTCAGAGCTACCCCTAATAGGTAGCGGCCAGATAGTTAGCTGGTAGATTCTACCAGTCATGCTCCTACATGACTGGTTTTTTCCTACTCTTACCATATTCCTTAAAATTTCCTTTTAAGAAAAGGTAACCAGGGTTTAGACCATGTGAAAGCGTAGAAAATTGCACAATTCCCTGGTTTGTTCCACATCTCACTGGAACTTCCACATCAGGGATGCATTTTTTTCACTGCAGTTGGTCCTTATTCACTACTTTCCTTCTAATTCCTATACTTCATGGTAGCTATGTTGAACAAGAAAACGCATGATACTCATATTGCCCTCATAAAGAGGCAAACATGGTATCTCCTTATATTGCGTCTTTTTCTCCAGGTGCTATTTGAAATTATAGAAGGATCCAGACTTGCTGTCTTAAGACTAAGGATCTCCTCTGCACTCATTCACGTACGTCTCGAGACCTGGTTGTTTCAGGGGCTAGATCTTTTCAAGAAGTCTAGTCCTATCCCTGTAAGTGAAGAACATAATATCAGTTTCCACGAAACCTCCTCTATAGTTCTTCCATATTTAACCAGACAGAGATTCTCCATCTATATTCTCAAGTAGGTCTTAATCCTTCTTGTTATTGCGTCAATCTCTATACAACATCTGACTTTGAAAGATCTTCAAGAAGTTGAGGGCTCAACGCCTAGTACAAATGTCTTTGTCTTTCATTGGAATAAAGGGGGTCTTAAAGACCTATTCCCTTTTTTCTGCAAAGGGTATTTCTGCCTTTTCATCCAAACCAGTCAGATTATCTCCACTCTTTCCTAGGACCTTATTCTGCTCCAAGGACAAGAAGTTCAAATTTTTGGACTTTACAGAAGCTTTAGCTATTCCTCAAAAGTCCAACCTCATTGAACTCCCCCAGCACTTCTTCTGGGGTTAGTTCTAGCCATGAGGCTTATCTCTTCCTGTATTGCAGAAATTTATTTTTTTCCCACTACTTCACATTGAGGGGATCTCTTTGAGAATAATATACTGGCTCTCAACCACAGATCCATATTACCCTCATCAAGTATTTTTGCAATATTTTTGAGTGAGATCCATGTTAGAAAATTGGAATTCAATATTTTTCTAATATTTATGATTTACACAAGGACTTCCCTCTGGATACCTTGTTTAGTCAAGCTGTTTCACAGCACGTCTTTTATTCTTTTCTAGTTCAACTCCTACCCTCCATCCCTTGGATGCCTGAGGTTTTGAGGGATAAGCATCGCCCATCTTTAGATTTGCAACATGCTGGGGCCTCCTCCAGGCATCTTAGCTTGGGAGTCCCCATATGTGAAGACTCAATCTCCAGGAACAAGCAGGAATGTAGTCATCACATATGGGTATCGTCGGTACCGACGGAGCCTGCGCGGGAACGCTCCCCATCGTCCAATTAGAACGCTTTTGGGAGCATCCCACAGCACCTGCATGATGCCTTCCCGCCTTTCCTAACTGCCTCTCTCCAGTTCTTCTTTTTCCGCAGAGCCAGCAGGTCGTGTTCCTGTCACCGCAGAAGAATTTTCTTTTTCTTTATTTCTTTTTGTGGTCGCGTCTGCCTTCTTCGACGCTCTACTGGTACCGCCGGTCTTTCTTTTCCTAGTTAAAAAAAAAATCTGTTTTTTTCCATTTTCTTCAGGTGCACGCGCCTTTTTGGGCCTTAGGCCCCAAAACTTTCCTTAACATGGAAAAACCTGCCTCAGGTTTTAAAAAGTGCACCAAGTGTGGTGGTACCATTTCCGTCACCGACACCCTTGAATGGTGTTTAAAATGTTTAGGTCCGGACCACTCCATCACGGATTGTGTGTCCTGTGCCATGATGTCTAAAAGAGGTCGGCAGAACCGAGCTGCCAAGCTCAGTACCCTGTTTCCCTCTGATGCGGCTTCGGTGGCATCGACGTCTTCCAGGGCTGCTTCTTCCTCCCGTGGATCTCAGGTAACTAAACATAAATCCAGCCGGTCCTCGAAGGGTAGATCTCCTTCTAAGCATCGAGATGCCTCTGGCTTTGTCCTCGAGGATTCTGCACCGGCAAAATTACCCCGGCGGGAGGCTTTGGCTTCCAAAGCATTATCGGGGTTCCAGGATGTTCTAGATGGCTCGGCCTCAACAGATCTCCTGGTGCCATGCTCTGGGGTACCGGTGGCTTCCACCGGTACCGACATCCAGGCATTGGCGGCGTCCATGGACCAGAGAATTCTGACCATGGAACGCAGTCTGGCGGCTTTCCTTGCGGCATCGACGCCCTTGGTACCGTGACAGACAACTCCACCGGTACCGGCATCGGTATCGGCACCGGTACTGATAGCATCGACATCGACATCGGTGTCTGCTATGCCGGTACTCTGTCCTCTGATGCCCTCCGGTACCGGTTATTCCCGGTACCGACATTGGTCGTTACGGGTATCGGGCTCTGCAGGAGCATCCGGACAGATGATACTTCGAGTCCTCAGAAGAATCTGAGGATTCTGAAAGTTATGTAGATGCAGCGATGCTTCTTCCAGAGGAGTCCTCCTCCCCTAAATGCAGGATGTCTCCTCCAGAGGACATGTCTTTCCAAGACTTCATCAGAGAGGTGGCTCAGGGCCTGTCCATTACTGTGGCCCCTGAAACAGAGCCAAGGGCCAAGGAGTTGGAAATTTTATAGTATCCCAAAACTCCTAAGGAGGCAGCTACCTTACCCTTTCATGAGATTCTATATGATCTCATGTTGAGGATTTGGGAAACACCTCTTACCACCTCTCCTCATTCTCGTAGGTTAGATACTATGTATCGTGTCCGTCCTTGTCCTGGGTTCCATAAGACTCAGCTTCCTCACCACTCTATTGTGGTGGAGTCAGCTATGAGAAGGATTAGAAGTGCAAAAAGACATGCCTCTAATCCTCCAGGACGTGAATGCAGAACCCTGGATGCTTTTGGACGAAGGGTCTTTCAAGCTTCCATGCTTGCTGCAAGAATCAGTTCCTATAGTCTCTACATGGGAATGTTCTTAAAGGAGGTCACAGATAATTTACAGACTTTAAGTCCTTTCATTTCTGAGGATAAAAGACAGGACTTTCTCACTTGGGTCAAACATGCTCAAGATGTCTCTAAATTCTCCAACCGTGCAGTCTTTGACTGCTTTGAGTGTATAAGCAGAACCTTGGCTATTGCCATAGGTGCACGAAGAATTGCTTGGCTCCAGGCATCTGATTTAGAGCTCTGGGTACAAGATAAATTGGGAAATATCCCTTGTACTGGTGAGAACCTGTTTGGTAAAGATTGGCAGGGAAAAGCCAATGAAATGGATGCTGAAAATTCCACCTTGGATAGACTATCCAAGTCCACTGCTGATCCTGTTAGAAAGAAGTAGTTCAAGAAAACATCTTTTTCTAAAAAGAAAAGATTTTATCCTGCTTATGGTCAGCAGGCATCTTCTGCAGGTCAGTTTTCAAGCAAACGTCAGCAACCACCCAAACAGAAGAAAGCAAAGGCTGCTAGGCCTCCACCGGCCCGGCAGCCTCAGCCTCCTCAGGGCCTTTGACTTTCAGCTAGAAAACCTAGCCTTTCTGGTTCTGAAAGGACCAGAACCGTCCACCATTCCAGGAAAGTTATGTCATTTTGCCCCAGATGGGGGCAAATAACAGAGCATTGGACACTCTCCATCATAAAGGAGGGGTACAAACTTCATTTTTCAAGCATGCCCCCTCACACAATAGTGAAGCAGTTCAATTCTCCGACCTCTCATCAACCTGTTAGGTCAGGAGGTTGCCATCCTTCTTGCCCAAGGGGCAATAGAAGAAGTGCCTCTTCATCAACAGGGCACAGGGTTCTATTCCCCTTACTTTCTTATCCCAAAGAAAACAGGGGGATACAGACCTATCTTAGATCTCAGAGAATTGAACAAATTCCTTGTCAAGGAGAAATTGAAGATGATTTCTCTCGGAGCTCTGCTTCCATACCTTCAGAATCAAAATTGGCTTTGTTCTCTAGATCTCAAGGATGCGTACACCCATGTCCTCATCCATCCAACCCACAGAAGGTTCCTTCGGTTCCTTTTTCAAGGAAAGCACTACCAATACAGGGTGCTTCCTTTTGGTCTGGCCTCAGCACCAAGGGTGTTCACGAAATGCATGGCTGAGGTAGCAGCATTTCTCCGCACTCTAGGAATATTCGTCTTTCCCTACTTGGACGACTGGCTCATTCGAGCTCCAACACAGTCAGAGGCCAAGACTTCTCTATCCTGCACATTTTGTATCCTTCAGTATTTAGGGCTGGTAATAAACATCCCAAAATCAAATCTGACTCCCACTTAGTCTTTAGAGTTCATAGGAGCTCTTCTGGATACCTCAAGGGCAAGGGCCTATCTTCCCCAGGCCCGTTGCCTTCACTTGGTGCAGTTAGCTTCTCAAGCAGTGCTAAAGCCTCATCTAACTGCTCGAGAAATGTTGCAGTTGCTGGGCCACATGGCATCTACCGTGCATGTGGTTCCATATACTCGCCTCCACATGAGGGCAGCTCAGTGGACTTTATCCACCCAATGGACCCAGGCATCAGGGTGTCTCTCAGACAAAATAGCAAACACACGTCGCCTCATTTTGTCTCTCCAATGGTGGAGGTCCACTCAAAACCTGTTGTTGGGGTCCCCCTTTCAACAGCCCTTACCCCAAGTAACTCTCACAACAGATGCTTCTCCAAAGGGTTGGGGAGCTCATCTGCAAGACTACTCTACCCAGGGCACCTGGTCTCCTCAAGAGAGTTGTCTGCATATCAATCTCTTGGAACTCAGAGCAATTTTCCTGGCTCTGCGAGTGTTCCACTCCCTACTCAGCTACAAGACAGTCATAAGAACATAAGAACATAAGATATGCCATACTGGGTCAGACCAAGGTCCATCAAGCCCAGTATTCTGTTTCCAACAGTGGCCAATCTAGGTCATATGTACCTAGCAGTTTCCCCAAGAGACACAAGTTCCACAATGCTTGTACTGGGTCAAGCATTGATATCTTCGGTCACTTCTTAATAATGGTTTATGGACCTTTCCTCCAGGAACTTATCCAAACCTTTTTTAAACCCAGCTACACTAACAGCCTTTACTACATCCTCCGGTAACAAATTCCAGAGTTTGATTACACGTTGAGTGAAAAAATATTTTATTTTATTAGTCTTAAATAGTTTACCCAGTAGCTTCATTGCATGTCCCCTAGTCTTTCTATATTCTGATAAGGTAAACAATCGATCTATGTTTACCCGTTCCACTCCGTTCATTAATTTATGGACTTCTATCATATCTCCCCTCAGCCGTTTCTTTTCCAGGTAAAGAGCCCTAACCTTTTTAGCCTTTCTTCATAGGAGTATCCTTCCATTCACCTTTACCATTTTGGTGGCTCTTCTCTGTACCTTTTCTAAAATCGCTATATCTTTTTAAGATACGGCGACCAGAATTGCACACAATATTCAAGGTGCGGTCTCACCATGGAACGATATAGAGGCATTATAATATCTTTTGTTTTATTTTCCATTCCTTTCCTTATCATACCTAGCATTCTATTTGCTCTCTTGGCCGCCGCTGCACACTGGGCCGAGGGTTTTAACATGGTATCCACAATGACCCCTAAATCTTTTTCCTGGGTGGTGGTTCCTAATGTGGAACCTTGCATCGTGTAACCATAGTTTGGGTTGTTCTTCCCTAGGTGCATAACCTTGCACTTGTCCACATTAAATTTCATCTGCCATTTGATGCCCAGTCTTCCAATTTATCAAGATCCTCTTGCAATTTTTCACAATCCTCTTGGGTTTTAACAACTTTAAATAGTTTTGTGTCATCTGCAAATTTGATAACCTCACTCGTTATTCCACTTTCCAGGTCATTTATGAATATATGTCCAAAAAGCAGCGGACCCAGCACAGATCCGTGGGGTACACCACTATTCACCTTTCTTCCATCGGGAAAATTGGCCATTTAGCCCTACCCTCTGCTTTCTATCTTTTAAACCAGTTCCTGATCCACAATACACTGCCTCCTATCCCATGACTCTTTAGTTTCGCCAAAAGTCTCTGATGAGGGACCTTGTCAAAGGCTTTCTGAAAGTCCAGATACACAATATCAACGGACTCACCTTTGTCCACCTGTTTATTCACTCCTTCAAAAAAACATAACAGATTAGTAAGACAAGATCTTCCTTGTCTAAAGCCATGTTGGCTGTCTCCCATTAGGTTGTGACTATCTACATGCTGAGTAATTTTAGTGTTTATGATGGTTTCTACCATTTTTCCCGGTACTGACGTTAGGCTCACCGGTCTGTAGTTTCCCGGATCACCCTGGAACCCTTTTTAAAAATTGGTGTACATTGGCGATCCTCCAATATTCAGGTATTAGAGATGATTTTAATGATAGTTCACAGATTATGATAGCAGTTCTGCAATCTCATATTTCAGTTCTTTCAACACCATTGGATGTATACCATCCGGCCCAGGTGATTTGCTACTCTTCAGTTTATCTAATAGTTGTAAGACATCTTCCCGATGTATCAATATTTCCTTCAATTCTTCCGCACCTTTAAATACCACTTCAGTCATGGGTAACATCTTACAGCTTCCTCAGTAAAGACCAAAAGCAAAGAATTCATTCAGTCTCTCCGCTATCGCCTTGTCGCATCATTCATACGGACAATCAAGTAGCCATGTTCTATGTGAACAAGCAGAGGGGAACAGGCTCTCTGTCACTTTGCAACGAAGCTTTGTGACTATGGGCCCTCGCCAGAGAGGATCAGATTCATCTGCTGGCAGTATATCTCCCAGGCATTCAAAACTCTTGGGCGGACAGACTCAGTCGATTTCAGCTTCCACACGAGTGGTCTCTGCATGCAGACCAGGTGACCATTATATTTCAACTTTGGGGAACCCCGGACATAGACCTCTTTGCAAGTCTGTGGAATGCCAATCTTCCCCGGTTCTGTTCCAGAATTCCAGCTCAGGGGGCTCAGGCCAGGGATGCTTTTCTCCTTTACTAGGGTCAAGACTTCCTGTATGCCTTTCCACCCATTCCCCTAATTCCCAAAACCCTGTTCAAGCTTCAGAGAGACAGAGGCCACATGATTCTCATAGCCCCACATTGGCCACGGTAAGTGTGGTACCCTCTGCTTCTACATCTCTCTCAAGCTCCCTCCCTGGCGTTAGGGTCTGCTCCAGATCTCCTATCTCAGGAGAATGGAATGTTATGACATACCAATCCCCAGTCTCTGCATCTCAGGGCTTGGTTGCTGAAGGCCTAGATCTCCAAGATCTTAATCTTTCTCAGCAAGTGAAAGATGTTCTTTATGCTTCCAGAAAACCTTCCACTAGACGCTCTTATGCTTTCAAGTGGAAAAGGTTTACTATTTGGTGTTCGGAAAAGGGTCTTAACCCCCTTGCGATACCTCTGCAATCTTTGCTGGAGTATCTCCTCCATTTATCTAATGCAGGCCTTAAGACAAATTCAGTAAGAGTCCATTTGAGAGCTATAGCACCTTCTCTTCAAACTCTAAATGGACAACCGATTTCCTCTCATCTCTTATAGCAAGATTTATGAGAGGCCTCCTAACTAAGCCTCCCATTAGACCACCTCCGGTGGCATGGGACTTGAACCTGGTTTTGGGCAGCTCATGAAGCCACCTTTCGAACTGTTGGCTACCACCTCCTTGAAATTTCTTTCTTGGAAGGTTATCTTTCTCATGGCAATTACATCAGCACGCCGCATTAGTGAATGCAAGCACTAGTAGTTAATCCACCTATACAATGTTCCATCATGACAAGGTAGTCCTTAGGACTCATCCACACTTTATGCCGAAGGTGGTCTAGCCTTTTCATCTCAACCAAGAGGTCTACCTACCTGTCTTTTTTCCAGGACCTCATGCATCAAATGCAGAGAGGAATCTTCATACCTTGGACTGTAAAAGAGCTTTAGCTTTTTACTTACAAAGAACACAGCAACATAGAAAATCCTCTCAACTCTTTGTTGCTTTTGATCCTTCTCATTTGGGGACTTCCAGTCTTCAAGAGAAAAACTATGTAACTGGATTGCTCAGTGTATTTCTTTCGCCTATCAGAGTAAGAACCTTTCTCTGGAGGGCCATGTCACAGATCACAATGTGAGAGCCATGGCAGCCTCAATGGCTCATCCTGAACTCTGGTCTATTGACGACATCTGTCGAGCAGCCACTCGGGCCTCGGTTCATACCTTCCCAGCCCATTACTGCTTGGACAAGGACTCCTGCCGGGTTGCCTTGTTTGGTCAGGCTGTTCTCAAACACCTGTTCCATACTTAATCAACTCCTACCCACCATCCCTGGTAGGATGCCAGAGATCCATGGGGGTAAGTGGAGCCCTTCTCAGGGACACACAACGTCTGGGGTCTCTCCCTGGCACCTAAAGCTAGGGAGTCCCCATATGTGATGACTACATTCCTGCTTGTTCCTGGAGATAGCATAGTTACTCACCTGTAACAGGTGATCTCCGGGAACAGCAGGAATTTAGTCCTCACAACCCACCACTCC